>VYXH01012335.1:331352-508640 GCA_013397275.1 Burhinus bistriatus | reverse complement strand
GTGATTTGCCCGGGCCGTTTTGGGAAGAACAAGGGGGCCATTGAGCCGCGCGTTGAATTTGGCTAATGGGGAAAGGGGGGGGGGCTGAAGGAGCAGGCGGCCCGGCCGAACAAAGAGCTTTATTCACCGACGTGCCGCACATGCCTTTCCCCGGGCTTCCCCAGCGGCCGCGCTGGTGGCGGCGGAGGGGGCGGCCGGTGACATTTTTGGGCTCGTTCTCCCTCTGCGAGAGATCGGCGTCCTCCCAAGGGGGGCCCGGGGGGCTGCCGCCGTCGCCGTGCGTCCCCCCGGGGCCGGAGGGGGTCCCGAAGGGCGGCCGTGCCCTCCCGGGGAGCCCCCGGGTTCGGCTCTCCCCGCTGGTGTCGCCTCGGTGCCACCGGCCCGCGCCGGAGCAGCAGGCGGCCAGATGTTCGTGTGCTTAACGGGTTCCCTCCTAGTTCTGCAGATGTTCCCTCCGTCGCGGCAAGGTGCTTTCTGCGGAATTCACGTTTGGGGTAGCTGGAGGCGCAGGGAATTGCCCACCGCTTGGACCGGGGAGACCCTGTGGCTTGAAGCTCGCTTAAAACCAGAAGCCCCGTTGCGGGAGAGCCGCCTTCGTTCTTTGTTTCGCTGCCTGGCTCTCGATGCCTCGCGTCTCCAGTCCTTTTCTTTAGGAGCAGTTTTTAGCTCGAGGCTGGGATGGTCCTGCCGTAGGGTCAGCCTGTTAATCTCCCCCTGGCTGAGGGGCGTGAGGACGCGATGTAGAACCTCGAAGCGGCGGCAGAGAACCAAAAGCAGGGTTGGATGCTGAATTAAAGCGACTGTGCCTGACCTCTGCAGTTGAAGTTTTCCAGCGGTGAAAAGCACCACACAGTGTGAATCGAGATTGCGACGCTGGTAGTAGAAGATAACCATCTTGTGGGTTTGGTGCTCTGTTGTGAATCACAGGATAAAATCCTAGACCTCCTGCTTTAACGCCTTTCAGGCAAGATTTCCTTAAGGCTGAAGAACTCATTATTTTTTTTTCCTTTTCCCCCCCCCCTTCCCCTGCTTCCTCCCATCTTTTCAAAGCTATCGATTTGTTAGCTTCCCTCGTCTCGGAACAGAAAATGAGGGTCGTGGCAGTAACATCTGGCAGCGATGGCTGAGTGCTGTCATTGTGTCTCCCTCAGGGGTTGCCACCCGAGGCACGCCGGTGCGAGTGCCGTGTTGCCGCCGTGGTGGCATCCCACACTCCGGAGCGCGCTTTGGAGCCGGTGGCGGTGGCTTTAAGTGGGGGTAATTGGAACGGCAAGGGGCAGCGCCTGGACTCGGTTTAAACTGAGCTGGTAACTCGAGATGAATCTGTGCATTTCTGTGGCGCCTTTTTATCTGCTTTACAGTTAATTACACTTCATAACACCCCTGCGAAGTCGGGAGGGAGCTGAGGAATGATTTCGGCTAATATTGAGAGGCAATCGGCACTGGGGTGGAACGCGGCATCTGTCTAACGGTGCAGAGCGGCATTGCCCGGCAGTTTAGAAAGAATAACTTTTCACGGAAGCCGCAGGAGGTGTTTGGAGACGGCGTCGGGCTGCAACGCAGCCGAGGCAGAGAGGTGCGAGGGGCTGGCCGAGAGGTGGTGGTGGTGGCTGCGGTCTCCCCATGCACCGACAGCAAACGAGCCCCGTACGGCAGAGAAAGGCTCTCCCGAAGGCAGCGAGCGCTCCCGCCGAGGCTGCGGGAGGCCGGGCTCCTTTGTCAGTAGGGAGCGAGTTTCCAAGGAGCTTTGGTATGCGAGCACGAGAGGGCTGCTGATCTGCGGCGGCTTCGCTCGGGCTCGGCTCTTGCGTTGAAAAACGCAGGGTCGCGTTCTGCATGCAACGCGAACGCCGGAGGAGCGTTGCAAGGAAGGGGCTGGTAAATAAAGTAATCCATCTGGGTTGCAGCTTGGGCTCATTTGTCTTGCATGTAGGCAGTTGAGCGCAGGTTTGTAAGCATGGCAATCTGGCCGGGAAACCGCTGCCAAGGAGGCTCCCGCGGTCCCCGGGATGGGAAGAATGGGAAGCGGCTCGGCTCCACGCACGCTCTGCACGGAGGCGGGGGGGGCAGCTGTCAGCGCCCTCGGCGGGATGGACACCAGCACCGGGCACTGCCTGCCGGGACGCTCCGTGCCACGGGCGGCTGCTGCTTGTCTCCCGGAGGTGGCCGTGCGACGGGGGCTGGAGAAAGGACGCTCCCCCCGGGAGCCCCGGCCTTATCAGCGGCTGCAGTGCTGATGCTGCCTTGCTGTTCGCTTCGTTTGTCTTTCGCTGTGTGTCCTGGGTGTGCAAATAAAGTGGGCTTTGTCACCACACAGCTCTGCCTCGGTAACCCCGGGTGGCTTGGCGCGCCGTGCCAGAACTACAGACTGTCCTCGGTGGGGCGATGGCATGCGGACCTGGTCGCTGCCCTATGGCTGGACTGGGAATGGGTCAGCTCTTTAACCCTGCCTCTGCCTGAGGCCAGCCGGACTAAAACCTGTGTTTCAGCCTGGATGTGCCCTCTGTTCGCAATGACCATCTAAATGCTGCTCAGCATGCGTTTGCTCAAAAAAAAAAAAAAAAAAAAAAAAAAAAAAAACCCTCCCTTATTTTCTANTTTTGCACAAAAAAAAAAAAAAAAAAAAAAAAAAGAAAACGCTTCCTGATATTGCATGTAGGCAGATTTTTCTGGATGTTTCTGTTTGATCTCTAGAAAAGCTGGCGTTACCGTCATACTTTTAAAAGGGGCTTTGGCAACCTGTACCTCTTCCGTTTTTTGACAGCATCTGGCAGTACTTCTGTCTTGAGCGCAGGGGCTCCCTGTATCCAGAAAGCGGAGTTGCCCTCCCTGGCTCAGGGAGACGGGATTTCAGCAGGCTCCGCAGGCTGCCAGTCCGCAGCCTTCGCTGCAGCTGGAGTCCGGCCAGTAAGTAAATACTTCTGCGGTGGTTTAAGAGCACAGGCAAAGCTGGACGTGTAATCTGTATCTCTTCTGAGAAATTGGATGCTACGTGGTGAGGGGGAAAAAAAAAAAAAGGTTATGTTTGTTTCTCCGGGGACTATTGTGTGCCGTTCTCCGGTGGTACAAACCCACCAGCACTAAATAAAGAGGCTCTGTTTGGAAACCTGCAATGAAGGAGAGACCCTAGGTGGAATGTTGTAATTATGAGTGGTATGTACTTGTTTAAGTTTCATAAATCAGTTGCTTTCCTGGGGATTTAATTGCATGCTGCAGCTAGCAGCTGCTGTTGTGGTTAATGGGGAGCTCCACCACAGAATGCTTTGAAGGTCGTCCAGTGCTGGCTTGGACGCTTTGGTGTGCTTGGCCTCGAGGGGACCGTGCTGGTGAAAAAGGAGATTTTTTTTTTTTTTTTTTGCATGTGTGGCAGGCGTTTTTTGAAGCAAAACGCCACGAGGCTTCAATCAAAGCTTTGGTAATTGGGTGCGTGGTAGCTGGCCCACGTTGCTCCGCGATGAGCTGGCGTTTGTGGTTGAGCCATGGTCTGAATTTAGATATTCCAGTTTTTAATTTGCGAGTGCAGAGAGCGTCCCGGCCGCAAGTCGTGAGGGTGCGGGCTGGCTCAGCTAACAACCCTCGCCTGTATGTGACTAGTATCCGCCTGCTTTCACTCAGCCCTTTTCGCCATAATTACAGTTTTTCTCCTTCCTCATGTGCTCGTTACCTGTGGAACTTGCTGGTTTTCCCGCTCTGTTGCACATCAGGTTCTCACCTTAAGTCGTCGTGTGGGAATGGAGGTAGATACCGGGGAGCCCTACGGAGTGTGCTGTGCGGTACGGGGCTCCTGGAAACCTGACTTTCAGGTCAATCCAATTCTCCCATTCCAAATATATTAGTGTGATTGATAAAAACACAGGAGGAGCCGCAGCGGTGGTTCTCGTCATTGGTGCTGAACTCCTACCACGTGCTCGCCCGCTGTATGTGGTCGGTGCTTTCTTGTATTTAAAACACTCGACTGGGTTGTGCCAGGAGCTTTTATTGGCCTGCACGCCTAGTTATTTTAAATCAATGATGTCCCCTCGTAGGGTTGGGCCAGCAGGCTATTTTTACCCTATGGTTTGGTTCTAATTGATTACGTTCTTCTGTGGTTTGGAGACTTGAGTGTTAAAACCATTCTGACCTTACTGAATTCTCAAGGTGAGTCTATTATAAGACTCGAGACCCCATTAAGATGCCAGTATAAGGGATCAAAGTGACACTTAAGCACATCTCTTTGCTCAGAAATATAAAACTTTTGTGGGCTGTAGCTTAACTGAAAAATCTCTTCAGTCTTGATTTTTTTTGGGTATTTTTTTATCAAGATAAACACTGGCCGCCTCTCAGTGTTGTCCATTTGCCGGCAGTCTCCCGTGTAGGTGCCTCCTTCTGGCAGGTTCGTGATGGCTTTGGCTTGTTTTTTTTGTGCCCTTCTGAAGTAGCGCTGCCTATTTTTGTGGGTCCTGCCTAGACAACGTGTCGCTCCCTCCCCTCCCCTTAGCGGCAACGCCAGTCAAGTGCAAATACTGAAGAGAAAATAGGCTCATAGCTGGTACGCGATGGCGAGCACGTTGTAAAACCCCGGTGTGTGCTTGGCGGTGGGAAATAGCCGTGTGAGAAACGTGCTTTCCCTGCCAAGGCCGGCTGCGAAGTTTGCCCTAAGCAGTCGCGTTACTGGCTTCATCCTTCAGTAGGACGGCAAAGCTGCGGCACTTGCGTTACGTTTTCTGGAGCACTTGGCGGCGCGTGGCAGCGATGGGGGACGGTGATCTCTGCCTGCAGAGCAGGGGAGGTGCTGAGGTAGCTGTCGGAGCCGGGGACGGAGCCGGGGACGCCCGCAGGGCCGACGTTGCCTCCTAAAGTTACACTCGGGTTTGACAAGCGCTGGGTATCTGAAGCCCTGGGTTCAGGTTACGGCTGCCAACGAACCTCCTTGATCTCGTGCCCTTTTTTAGCAGTGTTGGTAAGCGCTCGAATCTGATTTATAATCTCTTCAAAGGTCTGCTTCCAGCACGGAAATGTCATCGTATTCCCCGAGCCATCAGCAGGTCTCTCAGGTCGGTCCTCTCTGGGGTGGCCTCTGGCAGCGGTGTCTCCCTTCACAAAGGTGCGCTCAGGGGCTGACCCAAAACGTGACGACTCTGGTGAGCTTGGACCTATGGTGGCTCAAAATTTGATGGGGGAACACAACTTTTTCTTAGCGCAGTAATGCTATTTATAGATACGATCTCTTCATGGACAGCATGAGACCACATCGGGACTTGTTGAGCTTCAGCGAGAGTGGTCCGAGACCACCGTCACTGCGAGTGGTGGCTGGTGGGGCCCTTGGTACCACCAGACCACGTGACATCTCTGCCCGGGAGGTGGGTGCATCCCAGACCTCTCATCCACCTTATTCCAGCGCTCTGCAGTGTATATCCCTTCTCCGAAGCGTGACAGGGAAGAAAGAAATATCAAGCGGCAAAGTGACATTCCCTTCCCTCCCCTGCTCCCCCCCGCAGTAATAGAAATACGAGTCGGAGTCTGCGGCATCAAAAGAGAGATCAGAGTAATCGGATCAAGCATGAGAAACTGCTTGTTGCCGCTTTTCTGTTTTTAAATGAGGCTGCCTGGCAGCTTCCCTCGCAGAACACTTTTAAACATTACTGATGCTGAGCTTTGGCGCTGGGGTTCCAGCGAAGCAGGGCTCTGCTAAAAGGGGCTAGAAAGAAAACTTCCTTTGCGCAGCCTGAGCGTTACGTGTCACCTCTGGGCCAATACACAAAACCAAAGGTGTCTCCTACCCTCCTGGCCCTTATTTTGTACCTGGGAAGAGGAGCGTTCGTCCCTAACCGACTGCGGAGAGAGCACTCTTGCTCTGTGCCTTTCATCGCCGTAATGCTTCTCTGAAATGCGCTCTGTGGTGCTGGTACGTCCTTGACCTTGAGAAGGCACGGTGGCTTTCTGGGAAGCTGTTGCCCACCCCGCTGCCCTGGCGTGGGGTGGGATAACTTTGGGGCAAAAGCTGCCCTTTGTCCGTTGAATCGTACGGCTGGGTCGGACCGGGGGGGAAGAGCTGCCGCCTCGCGTTGGTGGCTCAACTGCAAAGACTTCTCCTCTTCACACAGGGTTGTCCCTGCGCCGGCTGGAGGCACGTGGGCATCCACCCCGACTGGTCCCTGGTTGTTTGCGGTGCTCCGTGGCAGCAGAACGGGCGCTTGCCCCTGCAGCTGCCACGCTGCAGTGCCTTTGGTTCCGCAGTTGTGTTTGCTCAGGCATTTGGCATGGATTCGCTCAATTGGTTGAGGTTTGGAGAAGAATGGCAAGTATTGTTTTCTTTGCTTTCCTGAAGCAGAGGGCGATGCTGAATTTCTTGCTGGATGCTGCAGATAAGATGACTTGCTTGCAGGACTACTCCTCTAGAAGATGCTAAATTGGGTCTTTTACAGCACTGCTTCAGGTGAGGGGTTTTGTTGCGCCCAGTTACCCATGGATGTGGTGAGGCTGATGTTGGACAAACCCCAGTTGCTTAAGCAGGAGAAACGCAGAAACCCTATATCGCTCCATGGAGTTAGGTTCTGAGGTCGACCAGCTAATTCTAACTGGTTTTGTTGTCATGAAGACCTGAAATATTCGCATTTAGAAAGCTGTTGCTGTAGCCTGGTTTGTTTTGCATTTGCATTCTGAGCTATTTGGCTTGAAAACATGATTTGGGCTATCTGTTTGTGCTCCCGTTACTTGCCTCTTTGATGTCTTCATCCACATTAGCTAACGTGGACCTAGGTTATGACATTAGAAGCTCCGTAGAAGCGGGGAAGCTCCTAAGAGTTGCCCCTCCTGCTTTCCCCAGTCTGTATAAAATTAGATGCTCTTTTCAGCTGACTTGAGGACCGGCACTGCCATGCACTGCAGGAGCTCTTTTTAACAAGAAAGCATGCCGCCTTGTTTCAGGTGTCAGCAGCTCTTTACAAGCATTCATGCCTGGGTCACTTTTCCTGCCATACTCGGGGGAAGGCTTCTGGCTAACGTGGTGACGTTGCTTGGTGTCCCGATCCCGAGCGATGCCGCCTTTCGTTATTGCTTCCTGATGACAGCCTGACCGGGCTTTGTGGCGTTGGGTGGAAAGCCGGTTGACAACCATCAAACCCGTCACTGCCTGTCATCGAGCGAGCGTCAGCTTTGTCAAACGGAGCTTGTGGAGGACGGCTCGGTTCCTTAGCACTGTTCGGAGTAAGCCTGCTTTTTGAGGACAGGTGCAGCAGGAACGAAACAACGCGAAACCCTTGCTTGCCACAGGGTCGGGGAGGATCTAGGACGGCTTGACAGCAGCTCCGGTTCTCAAGGCAGAAGTTGTTTTTGGCCACCCTTTTTTTTTTTTTTTCCACCATGTTGCGCAGAGTCTGGAGGAACTACGCGTAGTTCCTTGGCGCTCAATTACATTGATGAGCGGGAGTGTTTGGATTTGCAGTTGAGCAGAGGAGGAGGATGCTCATCCCCGGTGTCTGCCAGGGCTGGGGGGGGAAGCACAGATCCCTGCCCGGGGCAGGGTGGTTGGTCCAGCAGCGTGTCCTCCCTGGCCCGTGTCAGTGCTTACAGTGACTCGTGGTAGGGATGAGGCAGGACCCGTCAAACCTGCTTCTGCTTCTTGTCCGTAGTCGCCACTTGGAGTGTGGATGCACGGAAAGATTCCTCTGGGTGTGTAAAACCTGAGTGTAATTTCTGCTTTGTCACTTAACTTTTCACTTCCGAGCTTCATTTCCTAACAGTTTACCCACGGCTCAAAATGAAGACTTGTGCTGTGTCGTTAGGAGGGCGTATCTGTAGGGTCACGTACACAACTGCTCTTTTCTGCCGGCTCGCAGTTAAGGACCGTTTTTCCTCCTCCGTGCTCAGCTTCTGGTCTGAAAGTGGCTCTGAAAGAGACATTACTCGTTAACCTGGTAGACAGAACTACTAAAAGTGACTCCCACACTGAGGTTTTTGAGCTCTGTCCACATCAACAGCTGCTCGTTCGATTTACAGGTCTTTTATTCTTAATCGTTCCATATAAGCTTTAACAGAATGTAGACGTTTAAGCCACTCTCCCTGAATCCGTCACTGCCAGGTATTGCCGCTTCAGCATGTGAAGCGCAGTCGCATCTTTTCTCGGTAAGAGCAAAGATTAAAGTGGGATAGATAGGAGATTAACACTGTTCCCTTTGGACGTCTTCAGGGAAAGGGGAAGAAACTTGTAGACAAGAAATATAGAAAATACTTGGAGGCAATTCATTTATTGCTATATAGGAATAAATAGAGCCTTGTAAACAGAGGGTTTATAGCAAAACCAATGATGTAGCTTTTAAATCAGTCTGGGAGAATTTCATATGCATGATTATATGATGCCTGTCTCCTCCAGGCTCTCTTTGGTAAATTGGATCTCAAGTTTTCAAGTATGTTAACACAACATGATGTTTGTGGAATGCAACTCTGGAAGGTGCGTGTGGCGTGTCAGATAAAGCTGTCTTTTTTTTTTGGGGGGGTACTTTTTCAATTTTGTGTCAAGGTCGGATAGATCTAATAATCTCATTCCTCTTTGAGATGGGGGAGGTTGTCTTTAGTGAGAGCTTCCCTTAAGTATGATTTCAGTGTTTCCTATAGAATGACCTTTTCAAATTCCTTGCATGAATAAATATTTTGTGGACTGCCCGTGGTATTTGCAATCCACCGGTGTTGTTACGCCATGGAGATTTCCAGTAGGAAACGTCGCAGCCCCCGGGAACGGTCTTTGCCGTGCCTCTGCCCTGGGTTCCCACGACGGACGGGGCCAGCAGGGCTGGGGCTCGCCGTCCTGCGGGCTGCACACATGGTACCTCGTTCTCCCACCCTCTCCCCGTTCTTACGTATAAATCCTCTCCTAAAGTAGGGAATAGCTGAAATTATCCCTCGGTAAATAAATGAGGATTAGTAAACTATTTTAAGCGTGGTCATCTGGCTCTCATCCTGGGCAGAGCCCGGCGGGCTGGCCGATGGAGCGGGCGCCCTCTGCTCGTGGGGACGAGAGGGTCTCACGCCGGAGCGACGGGGACGTGGGCGGGTGTGCACAGGCGAGGGGGATGTTGGGGAGAAACGGGGTGCGTGGTTCCCCGCCTCTGCCGGGTTTCACTGCCCAAAGAATGAACCTTGCGCCGCAAACTGTCACTGAGTTCTCTGGGGAAACCTTGGGAAACACAGCTTTTCCTTGCTTTAATACAGCATCTTTGTGGCAGTTGAAGAAACTGGCGTCTGTTAAAGATGCAGTCCAAAACAATGTGAAAGTTTTAATAACTTGGTGTTTTTGTTGTGCCAAAAAATCAAATTACTGACAGAATAACTTTTCCTTGCTCAGCTAATTTATAAACATCTAGGAAATCGTTTGCCTAAACCTCTGTAGAAGTTGCATTTGAATGAACCAGCTAAAGAGTAATTTTTGTCAGTTTAATAAGCATAATAAAATGGTAAATCTTAGGGAGGAAAAAAAAAGCACCTCTGAAATTGGTCTCTTTTCATATTAAATTGGTTCCTAGGATTTATAAGGAATTCAAAGACAAGTAGAGTGTGAAGGGCTCCAGGTAGGTATTGAAGCAACCTGTCTCTGTTTTTCTGGAAAACATAGGGCTGCTGTGGAAGAGGCGCCAAGCCCTGGGAAGCTGCTGTGCCTGAATCACTGCTGGTATGGCACGGAGCGGGGCAGGGCAGCCCCCGGTGCCTCCTTCGGCTCCGCCAGCATCGTGGTGTTGCGCTGCCTTTGGCAGTTCTGGAGCGCTGTCGGTATTCGGTTCTCACCTCGCCTGATTTTGTATGTTTAGTCTCCTCTTAGAGTGGCTTTTTTTTCCAGCCGTCATTCGTCCAGATTATCAGCATGCAGAGGAGAGCTGACTTGTATTTACATGATTTAGTTGTAAATATGGTAAGTGTTGATAGATATTGTTGTCATAAGTGCTTACAGCTACTGGACTGATTACTGAATTTCTTCCGTGAGACTGTGTACAAGCGATGCGTGCGAGCGGCTTCCCAGGGGAAGCGTGCGCAACCCGCTTGCGGCTGCCGTGCACACGCCAAGCCCTCGGTGTGGCTGGAGGGGGTGCGTTTTTTGGGGAAGGCTCGTCTGGCAACAGCTGGGGTTCCCCTGCTGTGAAGAAGGAAAAATAAAAGGTTCTTGTGCCCTTTTCTGGGGGGAGACAGATGCCAGTACGTGCCATAGGTCGTTGGGGATGCTCTGCGTAGGAAACAGCTGTAAGGTCGTACGCGAGGGGCTCGGGATGTGAATCGTTGCCCCTGGGGTTGAGGAACAAACGCGTTATTTGCTAGTCCTCCCGTTTTAATTGACTAATGCGCTCTGCTTGAGCTACCGTTGTTGAACGGTAGTACTTCCCGAATGCTTTACATACCTGCCTAGATCCCTTGCGTTTGCAAACAGATATTTCTAGGAAACGTCTCTCCAAATGCAAAAAGCCTGGATTTGGCAGAACCCTCTGCGGAGGGGTGGGTTGCTGGGGGCTCTCTGCAGCCTTCAGGCACGTCTTCGCGTCGCACAGCATCCGTGGGTCTCGCGCATTCGGCCAACGGAAGTGAAAATCTAGGGGTATAATTTGAAGTTTTAAGGTGCTTTAAGGTGGTAATGCTTATGACGTTAAAAAGCACACGGGGAGGGAGGAGCAGGTCCTGTTGCGCGTGGAGGGAGAGCGTGGATGTGACTGGCGTGGCTGGGTGCTGGCAGCGGGGACTGCATTCCAGGCGGTGCTGGTGCCTCCACGCCCCGCCTGGCTCTGGAGGCGGATGGAAGCCCTGGACCTGCAGGAGCTTCCCACGTTCCTCAGTCGTCCCGAGTGGGTGAGCAGCCTCCTGGCAGGAGGGTGCTGCAGGACGGCGCCTGCAGGTACGGTCGGTCCACCAGCTACTTGCCGTGCACTCGATGCTGAATTTAGGGCGTAGACAAAAAGCCTCCTTTCTACTTTTCTGTGGAATCACGAACATTAAAAACTGTAGTTTAGGCTACGTGAGGAAAACCTGGGAGTTGTGTCCCAGTTCTTATGGCGTTGTTTTTTCTGAACAGCACGGTACGTGTGAAATGAGAAGCGACACTTCCATGCCCGCGGCTCGGTGGGTGTATTTCTGTTTGGAGCCGCTTTGTGGGGAGTACGGACAAGTCGGAAGGAATATCTGTTCCCTCCTAGGCAAAAGCTGTCCCTCTGGTGGGAGACGGAGTGGCTCGTCTGGATTTGTAGCACAGTTTGGCAGTTTGCTTGCCTTTCAGCCCCTTGGTTGAGGAGTGTTTTGCCTTAAGGGGGGGGAAAACCCCCCAAAATCTTCACTCGTGGGGTCAGGAGAGAAGGGAGAATAGGAACCCTGAGTACTTAGTATGGGCTGTGTAAGCTTTGCAGAGTCACACGTCCAGATGGATTACATGAGGAACTTGACATCTTGTTTAAAAACAAATCATTCATTATGTAGCAATGAATAATCAAGCATTACAGTTTCATCTCTGGAGGTTCCTTTTTTGGTTGGAATTTTGATAGTTCAGTAATTAAAAGCTGAAAGCTATTACACTGTCTACATGTTGATCAATTGGTAATTAAAAAGTTGATGATAGATACGGTATTTCATGGGACTGGTTTGTTACGATCAGATCTCCTTAGTGTGTTTTGAATGTTGTCATTTAACTTAGCACTTAAGCATTTTTCAATATTCATGGACTATTTTACAGGAATTTTATAAAAGCCTTTAAATTATCACAATTTGCATACAGTAACTTGAGGTCCTAATGATCACAGGATTTTAATATGATCCAAAAGGTTGATTTTTCTCCCCATCTACTGCCCTGCCCTGCTGAGCCCCCTGCAACTGAGGGAAGGTTGGAGATGAGTTTGATAATACAATCAGGGGTGAAGCAGTCCAAAATGAAGGAAAACTGTTGGTAATGGCATTGGTGATGGAAGATTCATTGCTTCAGGAGTCTAATCGGAGACCAAAATGAAGCCCAAACCTGACGCTCTTCAGAGCATAATGCAAGATTTACTGCCCTGCCACACTCCAGAGATTAAAAAAAAACCAACCACCTCCCTCCGAACCACCCTTCCTTTGCTCGCAAAGCTGAGGGGAAAACAAGGTTTTTTTCTTCTTGTGAGTTTGAAAAAAAAAAAAAAAAAAAGATGGTTTTGCCGTGTTTTTGCAAAGGCAAAGAAAAAGGAGGACTTTCCTTCTTTTTCTGATGCTTATGGCCCCGCTGCTGGCAGGGAATTGGTGGGTTGGCCTGTCTGGACTGGTTCTGGTGTCCAATACTTGCGGGCATTGGGGGAGCTCGCCCGAAGGCTGCTGCCGGGGGTTCGGCTGGGTTGGCCATCCTTCGGGAGCAGACCCGGACTGGGCTGGCAGTGTGCCCCGCCAGAGCTGCAGCCCTGGCACCGGCTCACTGGGTTTGGCTTGGAAGGAGAGCACCGGTCGAGATCCCTGCCAGCCTCATCTAGTGGAAAATACCTTCCCACCGCTTAATCTGGCAATCTCGAATGAGCTTGGAAAGGCGGGCGAGACTTCCCTAACGGGACACCTGCGAAGATGCCTGATTCAGGTCGTCCTTCACAATGCTGCGTCTTCAGCACCGGGATGCTTCCGAGGGGCTGGGAGGGGAAAGCCCAGAGGTTGGATCCTTCAGAAGGGCGAACCCTCCCCAGCTCTCGCCTTTGCCCGCGGGACATCCTTCTGTGCTCCCAGACTGAGCCATCTGCGTCCTCCTGATGGTGAGCAACGCCTGCGGTGGCTTGGTCCCTCCTCCGGGACATGGACGGCCCGTGAAATGGCCAAGTTTGGCAGGAGATGGAGATGTGACATCAGTGTTAATGCTGACACCTTGGACGCGCTGTGGAAAGCCCTAGGTTTAAGAGGCGTTCTGTCCTTAGACACTTGTTGCTTTGTGACAGCTGGTTCCAGTAATTTGTTTTTATAGGGCAGTTTGTAGTAAATGAATGACACGTCGAATATTTTACTGAGATTTTAGATTATCTAAAGAATACTTTCCGGTTTACTAATTGGTAGATAATGCCGAGTACATTGATGTTGACATGAGCAAATGGTTTTAAAATGATTTTGAAGTGAGCCTCGTTAAAAGATGCTCTAATTCAGTCAACAGGAAATGTCAACTAATGTGTCCGTGCGCGCTCAGACCAGGCTGTGGCAGCCGTGGAGTTTTACATGTCCCTGATAATTGCGGGCAAATACACCACTGCATGCGGCTATGGGTGAGTCTTGTTAAATTCCAGATGACAAATTCTCTGAGTTGCATTCTTCAGAAGGCGGTAAGTGTGAAAGCTGAGTAATTAGTGATCTTACAGAGTTCCTTGTGGCCTTTGATGAGCCAGCCTGAACCGGGCGAGGGTGGGGAAGGCTTCTTTTAATCGGTCTCTTTCTGAAAAATACTGAAGACAAATAAACCCAATGGTAAATGTAGGTAACTGGAAGATGTGCTCGGATTGATGTGATGCCTGGTTTGGTTTCTTGAGGTTCTGGGGACAGACAGTGGTTTTTGGAGGGTTTTCTAATAGCTGTTTTTTCATGCTCTTCCGTGAGCCGAGAGGCAAGCTGGCCACGCTTGTCCGGAGCAGCCCTGGTGGAGTTGGGGGTGAAACGCCACGTTCCAGCCCAACTTGCGGCTGAAGTGGAGTGTGCTGCTGTGCACATGGAATATTTATCTGTCGCAGTGAGAAAAGAAAGCAGAAATCCTGTAAGAGGGCCAGCTAGTGTTTTTATTTTGCCACGATACACAGGGCTTTTGTTGGCAAAGGAGATTGGATCTTCAGAGTAGATTCTGATGAGCAGTGACAGTCCAAAAGCATCTTGGATTTAATCCTAAGGAAGGAGGTGGATTTCGTTGTCTCCTCAGGTTTGTAATAAATCACTGTAGTGCCACAGTACTCCAGGTCCCGTTTGTTGTAGATGAGGAGAGTTTGTGTTGTTTTTGGTTTTTTTTTTTTTACTTGCCCAGATTAGGATCTGCCTTTTTTGCGCCCTCCATCAAAAAAATTACCTTTTCCCTCTCTCTCTCTGAATCTATGAAGGATGTTGCTTTGCTGTCTGGCAAGTAGTGTCTGAAGTTTTGAATTCATAAAACTGGATTTGCTTAAATCTCGTGTTTTCCTTTCCTCAAGACAAATGGGGAAATTAGTGCATGTGCAGCTCTGGCCCGGCATTAACCCTTTTGTCTTTCAGGGAAAACGAGCTTCTCTGAAGCTTAGGAAATGAAGGAAAGAATGCTTTGGAGACATGACTAACATATCAAATATGCACTGTGTTGCATAAACCTATTATGGGTGTAATGTAATGTTCTCTCTAAAGAGATTCATGGCCGTTGGGGGGAGTGAGGAAGCAATCCTTTTTAGTAAATTGTGGTGGGATGAATGTATTTTTAAAGAAAAAAAGAAAACTGAAATATCTCTTCCAGCATCGTTGTGCTTCTCTGCCATTGAGTCCCTCTGGTCGCAGCCGCCTGGCCCGCTTCGGGAGCGCAGTGTTCACTGAGACGAGACTAATGGGTGAGACATTTGGCTGTGCTAATTGGTTCAGGGTGAAGGAGAAGGTTGGCTATAGCCTTGGTCAGCAGTCTTTAAATCTGGGAGACGGAGGAGCGGCGCACTGCGGGTGACTCGAGAAACCGCAATTCCTTCACAAGCGCAAGATGCCTGCGGGAGCCTTGCTCGGGGATGGTGTCAGCTGCGGGTTTTCCAACCAGGTTGAAACCGCTGTGGCATCGGCAATAAACTCCCGTGCTCCCTGCACCGTATTTCCAAAGCCTGAGGTCTTGCACTGCTGGCGCAAACGCTGAGGGTCTCTGCTTCCCTCCCATCCTCCTGCCTTGCAGAGGGTGGCGTGTCGATGGCTCTCGCACCGTCGAGCCCGGTGCGGCGCAGCGCTCGTGCTGGCCCAGCCTTCTGCCTGCTGGCCCGCTCCAGAGCAGCAACATCCCTGCTGGTGGCAGGGGAAAACCTCCGGACGCAACCTGAGAATGGAGGAATGATAGAAAAAGGGTGGGGATGGAGCCAGTTCCCTCGGTATTTCTATGACGCTTCATTCCCTTCGGACACCCGTGGGCCAGCTGTTGGGGAATTACAATTGCGGGGTGTCAGAGGATATAAAAAACCATTTGTATGCCAAATACTACATCTTGGCTGTGAGAGATCATGGGGAAGGTTTACCAAAGATGGTAATTCTCTGGGGAAAAAAAAAATCTACCTCGGCTCTGGTGTGTTTGGAAATACTCAAAAGTTAAGGGATTCCTGTAAGGTGGTTCATTCTCAAAAGATACTGAATGCAGCAAACTGTAGGCATCGGGATTAGGGGAACTGTAAGAATATTTGATAAAAAAACCCGATCCAACCAAACAAAAGCAACCAACAAAAAGATACATCTTACTTTTCCAAGTGGGAATGGAGCAGTTTTGGGTTAACTCCTTTGGGAGTAACTCTTCCCTCTCCAAAGGCTGATCTCTGCAGACACGCAGTGGATAAAAGCTGCGGGGCAGTGGATGAGGTAGAGGAGTCCTTCACTCAAACCGGCTTCGCAGGCAAGGGGCGATCACGAGGAACTTTTTTTAAAGGGCGAGAAAACCTCAAAAAACCCCAGGAGATCAGGTTTTGGCTTTCCCACATCATTGTGGGCTTGCCAGGGTGCTCAGATGGTGGCCTGAGCCCCTCTGAATTTTCATTAATGTCTAAAACTAACAGATACGGATGTTATCCATTTAGCGCGTAATCCCTTCTGTAGATTGCATGTAGGCATAGTCAAAGGATGTTTAATGTATTACATTACCTGGGATATTTGGGGATATTTTTATTATACTCTGAAAGTAATCTGCAGGATCTGATATGAAGAGACACAAAAGGTTAGTTGAAAGCAGACAAGAACTGAATCATTGAATTGAACAGGAACTGCATTGTGCGAGCTGTAATGCTCCTTTCCATTCATTACTGCAATTATAATTATGGAACCCGAAGTATTTAATTGGCCTCACAGACTCTTCACTCTGAATAGATTGCATTGTTACCATTAAAAAAAACCACATCCTCTTATGCATTGCAAATACATGTACATGTTGCTCTCTGGCTCTCAAGAGCTTTCTTTGTTTATATGATGAGTGATTAACTGAATTATGGATCTTTCCCATGTTGTGCCAAGCTAAAATCAAATGGACGAAGAATTCTTCCCGTGCATCAGATGAAATTAGAAGTTTTGAAAATGTACCTTCATGCGTTAAAAACACCAAACCCCAGCGTAATGGGGGCCATTAGAACAGTTTCCAAAAGTAGGAGAGCTGTGGGGTGAAGCCAGCCGGGAGGGCTGCCTCGCCTGGTCTCCTGGCAGCCAGGCGTGAGGCTGTTCCGCTGGTCCCGGGACACACCGTGCCAACCCAACCGCTGCGGTACGCTCGGCGTTCCGAGCCGTGGTGGGGAAGGGCTGGCTCTCGGGCTCTGCTCCTGCTACAGGGCACTCGGAAAAAACACCTCAAGAGGTTTTCCTCTCTGGGGGTGGCTGGTTGGCGCACCGGTCTGTGAAACCACGTGTTTGGTCTTCCTCGCCCTCCCCTGCTTAAAGCTCTATGAAGGTTTTTTTTTTTTGGAAGTATGAGCGTTACCAGCTTGCGTTCGCAGTGCCGGTGAGCTCTCGGCGGAGCTCCCCTCTCTTTCCCTGGCTCTGGCAGCGGCGTTGCTGTGGGGACACCGCCGTGCACGGTGCCCTCTCCGCTCCCTTTGGGGTAAGCTGGCTCAAACTGTCTCGCTTGATGCAACTTTGCTCTTTGTGTATTGTGTGTGAAACAGGCAGACGAGTTTAATTACAAGGCAGTAATTCCATCAGCAAGGCTCTAGTGAGCCCTTCAGATGTCGGGAAAGGCTCTTTGTTCTCCATTAACAACAGAAAGGTGCGGAAGGGTTTGTTTTTCCGCCCTTATTGCGGCATCCCTGTTTGCTGCTCAGACATATTTATTGCCCTTTCCTGATCTTTTAATGTTTCCACAAATGGAAGGACGGTGGGTTTTGATACAGCCGGATCATCACTTCCCATTTAAATGGCTTTTTAGGTGGAGCGTTCTTTCTGAATTGCCGTTTCTTCTCGTTGGCTAATCTTCGCTGAGGGGCGGTGGGGGACGAGGGCTGGAATCGTCATACACAAAGATGCTGTGTGTAACACTTGGCAGAAGGACTTGAAATTGGATTACAAGCTACTATTCCAGCAAGTAAATGTCCGTGGTGTTTTTATAGTTTATCTCTATTCATCTATGTTTGCAGGGCTTTGCTTGCCAAGCGTTAATGTAAACACTCTATTTTGAGACATCGGTCCATTTGCCTTCTGGAAATCCTTCTTTTATAAGGTGGTAGTAAACCTCTGTACATAAAAACAAACCAGCCCTGCGGTCATAGCTGCTCACGCCGCTGAGGCGTAGTGTCTGACAGCACTTGCCACCTGGGTCAGCAGCAGCTCGGTGCCCTCTCACCGGGGTCTGGTCTCAGTACAGCGTGCTTGTTCTGGGCGCCAGGGCTTGCTGTGATGGCTCACCAACGTTTCCTGGCCGTGGCACTGCAGCTCACGAAGCCGGTGTCCAGGCTCTCAGCCCCGTGAGTGGGTTCCCCACAGTGATGCTGGAAGTCCCATGCGTGATTTTCCCATCAGTTGGTACCTCTGCAGCACGTTGCTCCTCCCTCTGCAGGTTCTTCAGCGCCTGCTGGACACAAGCTCACGCCGCAGCCTTCACACGAGGAGCTCCCGAGGCCCGTCTCCTCTCCAAACAGTCTCTTTTAATATCTTTGAATTTTCTATCTCTGCCTCGGAGCTTTCCGGCTTGAGCCTGACCAGCGAGTCTACAGACCACATCACTGTTTGGTCGTACCAGTTGGCCATCATCTTCTGCCTGAGTGCAGCCCAGCGTCCTTCTGGATTAAAGACGAAGCTCCTTTGAAACAGGAGCAACCTGGAGAGATATACATATATATACACTTTTATATATATCTAATTCCCCTCCCTCCTGGTGGGGCTGGAGATCTCTTATAGTTGAGTTTGGAAGAATTAAGTTGACTTTTAACAGAGGTGCTTCTGGTAGACTCTCCTAGAACAAGTTTTCTAGAGCTGATGCTCAGTGTGAAGCGGATAATAGTTCAGACTCTTAAGGGGATTTAGGAAATGGTTTTATTGTTGGTTTGGCTGAAAAAATTGTGTAGAAACATCACCTGAAACTTGGACTGAAAAGAGAAAATGAGCAAATCTTGTGTGTCCAGCCAAGCAGTTGATTATTTCAGTGGTATAATATGTTGCACAATATTTTGGAATAAACTGTGCAAACTCTTGGAAATGTGGCCTGGAAGATGTGCGAAGAATTACAGTATTCTGTGAATGTGCAATCTGTGTAGTTCTAAGAGGGAACTCGGTGTCAAGTACTTAAGAATATTTTGTGGTTCAGAACCTTCTCGTGTTTATTTTGGGATGCTTTGTGATTGGAAAAAAAATATGTAAGTATTCACCATACTTCCTTGCCTCCTTTGAGAGCACAAACAGAGGCGAATGAAGAGATAAAGGCGTAACTTCCCAGTGGAGAGCTGCTGCTGGCATATTTGTGTGGGAACGAAATGAAAATGTGCCTTCGTAGCATGGGGAAATCTGCAGGTAAAACATGGTTGTTTTCTTCCCCTCCCTTTGCTCCAGTTCCCTGGGAACTTGTTTACATATTACACGGTGTTAAATGACCTTCTTTGGTGGCGGGTCTGACGTAGAGGTGGGCTCAAGTGATGGGAGTGGAAGCCTGGAATCACTTCTTCAGGTAACAGGGCTGGCCCTGTGGAAGTCTCTGGGAATTCGTTTGGCAGGAAAAAGGAAAGACTCCTCATGTTTTCTGGCATTGCTATGAGGCCAGGGAAGGAAGGGACAGGAGAAGCTTCCTACGCACCACGCTGAGTCCAAGGGCGAGCATTACGCAGGGCACCTTCCACCACCGCGTGCTCGGCAGAGCCTGCCCAGATGAGGGTTTAGGTTGTTCCTGGTGTTGGTACAAGAGCGGTGGTGTCGGGAGAAGCTCCTTCTGTTTTTAACATGGAGTTTTCCCCCATTGACCACAAAAAAAGAGGGATGAAGGGAGGCGCGCAGTAAAACCATGAAATGGCATGAAATTTGAGACACTATTTTGGTGCCTTCTGAGAAGGTTAAGGGTCAGGCAGGAGCCTGCAACTGGGGCGTGCTCCGGCGACGTTCAGAGCGGAGTGCGAAACACAAAGCTCCATTGTACTTTGTTTAATAAGCACGTTTGTACTGGTATATAATAAAATACTTTTATACTACATTATTCTTACAATTAAAACGTTGATTCTGCAGTGCCTCGTCGCTCTCTTTCAGGATGGGGGAACTTGAGGATCAGCTGTGCGCTGCGTCATTTTATGAGAAATGTGTGTGATCAGCTTCTGTAGTGACAAATGGCAACTGTCGCTTAATTTTTATCCCCAATTATGTAGCTCCAGGACCCATTTTTCAGGTGGAATGTTTGAGCCATTAAAAAGAAATAAGTAAACTATACTGTATTCCATCATTTTTGGCAGCTACCCAGTGGTCTGTAGCCTTAATATGTGCATTTCTGTAAGGTATTTTTCACAAGGCTTCTCCGCGGTGACTGTTGAAGGCTTTGCTTGTTGACGTAGGGAAGATGCCAGTGTTCAGTAAATCTTGAGCCAGGCTCTTCCATGTGGAGCAAGCGATGGCTCTGTGCTGGTGTCCCCGGAGTTGCAGGTAACTCGGTAGTGGGGATGTTTTATACTTTCAGCTGCAATATTTCTAGCCTCGGGTAAGGCAAACTCTTTTCTGAATGTTGCAGGGGAGTGACATTGTGTTGCTCTACTTGCTTTACTTATCGGATTAGAGCTCGATAGGCTGGTTTGTGCTTCTCGCTGTTTGGCAGTGCAGTGGTTTCTGCCACACAGCTGTAATTTAAAGGCTGGCAGAACCTTAGTTTCATTGGAGGCATTAATATACCGTGCAGCGGCTTAAGCATTATCAAGCTTTGCCAGTTGCTCTTAGTATTTTCCTTAGAAAGCAATAAAGATCATAGCTTTGGGTTGCTACAATATTCAACTAAGTCTTCCTAAGTGTTCTTGCCCCCTCTGTTACGGGGTACTCAAGTCCTGCGTCACCTGGTGATGTAGGATTTCCAAGCTGTTAGCTCAGTCTCCCCTAACGAGTGTTACGGTGTGGTACGGGTGGTTGGACATCAGTACAGTCGTTTGAGGGAAGCTGGGTTACCTGGGAAGTCGACTGAGTCTCCTCTTGACGTGGGCTTGGTGCTCACTCCAGGCTGCTCCTGGGGGCTTTGACAAGGGCCCTTTGCTTTGCCGGGAGATCTGCCCTCAGGCAGGCGGAGTCCGTTTTCTTACGAAGCGGCACGTTACCGTAAGAGCGTATGATTTGTGAATACAGTGATCTCGTGCTCGTTACGTCTGCCTTTTTTTCCCCAGGCCGTTCATCAGCTGTTTTAGGAAGGGACTTCGGGTATTTTTATCATGAGTGACTAAGCTTTACATTCGGTACGCTGCTCTTCAGTGGCTTATATATATATTTTTTATGATCTCACTGCGTTGCGGGAACAACCTACAAGTTTATCTGTTTCTTCAGCAGATGGATACGTGTCTATGCATGTAAATACATATAAAAAGGCAAGCTGCTCGGCAGCTGCAGCGCTGGACACGTGCTAGGCTGGTCGGAGACACGTTCCTTGCTGCTGTTGATGTGGTGAAGGTGCTCCGGTTGGTTAAGGCAGCTCCTTCAGAGGAAGCACTGGAGATTAGCATGCCTTAAGTTTTGTTCCTGGAGGGGATTTTGTGACAAACTTGCTGTCTTCTCTAAAGCAGACTGAGTATTCTTAGCACGCTGTTGTGCATTGAGCGTGTCCCTTTGTGTGCGTCTGCCCAGGCCAGTGGCCTGGCTTGGCCCCTGCTTGCCCACAGGTGAGAAGATGAAACGTGGGGTTCAAAGTCCATCTCGGAGCGCAGTCACTTTCCCGTGCGTCTTCTAGCCTTGTAGATCTTGGTTCTTCCCCACATCCTCCTGGGGTGTGGAGATTCCTTAATTTCAGTGAGAAATCTGGTGCTGTGGTAACTCTTCAACAGCTTTCTGCATGAGTGATAAATGGATGGGTAAACTAGTGGGGGGGGAAACCTACCCCAAAATAAACACCCCAGGTGCGCCATCCTCGCTCACAAATCACCTGGTACCAGGCAATCGAGACGCATGTCCCATCTCGGAGTTCCTGGTCGAATGGCGTCGGCGTACTGGAGGGCAGCAGGGCAGGGGAAGGCTGGTGGGGTGCGAGGGCTCGCGCTGCGCCCGAGGTGAGCCGGGGAAGCTCGGGGAGACCTTCTCCAGCTCCGGGCTGGAGCAGCGAAGGCTGGCTGCCCGCCCGAGGAGGGGCAGCCCTGGGCAGGCGGCATGGAGCAGCTAGCCCGCCGTCTCCCCGGCGTACAGACCGCTGCCGGTTTTGCTTCCGCATGGTTTGAGCCTCGCTTCGCAAAATACAGGCGTTACTGATGTCAAGTTTCAGTTGCGATTGTCGAACTAGTATTGAAATATATGGTTTCACAGGAAGAAGGCACTTGGTGTCCTTTTTGAAAGTTATTTCTCTGTCTAACGGGATTGGAACGAAAGAGAAACTACATCTAATTACAGGCTGCATTATTCAACTTTTTTGCGGTGGAGAAGTTTGCTCCTGATTCTGTTTTCTAGTCCCAGCGTTACTCTTTGCAGTTCCAGGTTCAGGATAATGATATTTACAATTCCTGAAGCTGCTAAAATTACTATTCAAGAGAAGGCCCTGGCATGAAGTTGTAGGAGGATTATTAAAATACATGGACTTTTCAGTAGAGCTGTGGTAGGATTTCTTTCAGTGCCTTGAGTTTACTTAGTGCTTATTAGTCACCACGGTTAAAAGAAGTCCCTGTTGGTACCGCTCCGTGAGGGATGAAGACCCCCTGAAGCACGAGGTGTCCGTAGGTGTTTAGTACAGTTTAACTGCCCGTGTCACTCTCTCTAGGCAGCAGCACAAAGCTCCTGTTCCGTAGGAAAACTTGACCCCTTGAAAAACGGCAGAAAAAATGATCGAAACGCTTGCAAGGTTAATATCAGTTATAAACTCGCTTCTAAAACTGGGCAAGCTTAAAAGATGATGTTTTTGGAATAAAATACACTCCTGCCTTTGAAAAAATCCATCTGAGCAAATCAAATTCCTCCTGATACAAGCACCCGAGATAATAAAAAGGGAGCTGAAAGAGATTATCTTTATTTCTGAGATAGGATCCAGATGTATTAGATAATTTCTAATTTAGTTTTGCAAATCCTTCGTTTACGGGGACCCCAAAGTGTTCCTTGGCAGCCTTTGCACGTGCTTAGCTGTCCTGAACGCGTTTTGTGTTTTTAAGTTTTCCAGCTCTTAGGTTTAAACGCTCCTCACTGAAGAGGTGCCGGCTGTAGGATTGCTGGGTGGGATTTGGGCACACCTGCAGCACGTGGCGGGGCCGGGAGCGCCGGGTGCCACCGGCGAGCGTTCCCCTTCCATCGACCGCGGCAGGGAGGCACAGGAAATTCGGCAAACATCGGTCCAGATAGTGCGGTTTGATGAAAAAGGGTGTATTTTTAGGATGTTTACTACAGAGGCCTAAAATTATGTGGACAATTTGCCACACTCGACAAGGAAAAAAATGTATCTCCGGCTAAGTTTCATAGCGAAAGCAATCTCTTTATAATAGACCTCTTCCTTAAAAGCTGGAGTACTGCAATGACACTGGCTTTTCCGTGAATCAAACCGCGTATTGCTGCATAGCCACAGAGTGTGACTCGGACCACCGTTTCTTTTATCTTGGCGAGCAGTTCTGACGCTGTTCACCTGAGTGGTTTCGCTGTTTTCCGTGAGCGTAGCACTTTGCTGAAAATAATTCCTACAGCATCAGTTTATGGGTTCCTGGGGCGGCTGCATTGATCCTCTGCTCCCTAAATGACTGGCCGTGCGTTTGCCTCCCGGGCTCCTCCACACCCCGGCCAGACATTCCGGTAGCCCCGTGGCCGGCACGCTGTCCCTGTCCCCAGCATGGCCGGACCCTGCTGGCGTCTCCGGCCATGCTGGCGGTGGATCGATGGTGACTTTGCTCTGGGCCAGATGTCGGAGCACAGAAATAACACTTTCTCATCCCCGGGACTCGCTGCGACAGCGAGTGTACTGAGAGACATTTGCTTGGCAATCAGAGGCATTAATAGTGGGTTTTGTTGACCACCTGTTCAGGGGGAGGTTTTTAATTACCTTTTTGGTTGCGGGCCAGCGTGATAATGCCTGTACATGTTTCTTTTCCTCTGTTTGGTTCCCCCAGCTTGAACACAAAGCGAGCATTAAATTGCCTTTTCAGAAGTGCCGCAGCCTTTGGAAGGGGTGGCGCGCTTTTCCCCTATCTTAGTTGTATCTCGTAACCTGGGGTGCCAGGAAGTTGAATTTCAAGGGAAAAAGCTCAGAAAAGGCTTCAGGAGGAGCTGGCAGCCTTGCTGCTGCTGGCATTGTTCAGGAGGTTGGCGTGCTAGAGGATGGCCTGGGAAAGACGCTTCCTTACCCCTGGGAGACGACAGGACTGTCGGGGCCCGCTGCAATCTTTGGATGCGATCTTCTTATCTGAAAGCTTGGAAATGCGGAGTCGGACACCTGTGGTGTGGATCATCAGCCCGCGGGTTCCTGGGCAGAGCCCCATCCTGGAGAAGCCCGGTGGCAAGCTCTGCTCTGCCGGTGGGAGGTAGCCGAGGGGCGAGGTGCTGGTGAGAGGGTCCGTAGACGTTGGTAGCCGGCAGCGGAGGGTTGCGGAGCGCTGGCAGCACTCTGCTTAGAGATTTTTCTGTGCTTTCACACCGGGTGCTCTCGTTTCCAATCCAGTGGACTTCTTGGTGTCTACCAGCTCGCGTAACCTTCCCAGTTCTCTGCCCCCTGGTCCCGGAGGAGGTGGCAGCAGCCGTCGCAGATATGGCCCCTCGCCCTCCTGGCCCGTCCTTGGGCAGAGTGGTGTGCAGCCGGCGCGGCCGGGGCTTGGTGGGGAGCCCGTCCGGCAGGTGGGAGCTGCTGGACACAGTGTGCCACCTTCAGCTGCCTCCATTGCCAGCTCTGCGGCACCTCTCCTGAGCCGGTGCCGTCAGGGCAGACCTGGCCCGGCTCGCCGGGAGGGTTTCACCTCAAAAACTAAAGGTAAATACGTGGTGGTCACAACAGTGACAACCTCTCCACTGCGCCCCCTCCTTCCTCCCCAGCATCTTTGTCAAATGTCGTTGCTTGTGATGCTCAGGACCAGAACTGATGGCCGAAAATCCTGCAGCGAGGACGTGGTGGCTGCTCCTACCCGGCTCTGAAGGGAAGCCGAAATGAATGTGCTGGAAACCTGCCGTTCTCCTCCACGGGCGTGGATTCCCCTCCTCTGGCTCCTGCCGTAGGGAAGGAGCCGGCTCCTCAGGCTCCGGCTGGGTGGTTTAGCAGTGGCTTTGGCGGCGTTTTCAGGGAACCAGTCTTGCAGCTGTTTGATGATCTAAATTTATTTTCCTTCGTTGTAGCGGGTGTCTTTGCAATGGGGGTGCTCAGGGGGAATTAGGAAGGTATGGTGGTAGAGGTGGGGCTGATGTACGGTGAGCTGGGGCGGCTGCGCCACTGCCAGCGCCGATGTCGGAGGTTTCTTTGATGCGGAAAGAGGACAACGCTGTACCCCCCACCTCGGAGGGCTGGTGAGGATCAATGTTTGCACAGGGCTTTGTGTGTGTCAAGCTTTATGTAAACACCAGTTAGGACTTTTTTATTAATTCCCTTCCCCCTCAAGTAAATAACCTGACTCTGCAAAAATGAACGTGTCCCTCTGCAATGCCAGTTCTAGGTTTAAATGCACTGCGCTTTGTGCCATACGCTGTTTCTTGCGCAGAAGAAGAGCTGCGCTAGTCCATGTCACTTTGGACTCCACGTTCCGATCATTTATGACTTGGTTTACTCTTAACGTGGGTCGCTTAAAGAGGGGAGGATTAATCTGCGGCTTTTAGCTCCTCTGCCCTTGTGTTTGTGTGTCTGTAACAACAGGCAAAAATGTCATTGGAAGAAATATGTAGGCAAGGTTAGATGTATAAGGCTGCGTTAGGCATTTTACTGCTGAGTTCAGGAACTCATTTCCAAAACTTAGCGTTGTGCCCAAAACTATGGAGGGTGGTAATTGACTCTCTGCCAGTTACTTACTTAAGAGATCTTTGCATTCAAATTACTTAGCCGGAGTGCTGGCAGGCTAATAAATCCAAGGGACTGTTCTAAACATTGTCAATCTCAAACGTAATCCTATTAAAATAATGGAGTATTTTCAGGGTAAAGAATTCCCACATCCTCTGTCCCCAGCACAGAGGATAAGACTTGAAAGGCAGGCTGGAGTGTCCTCTGCGCATCATTGAGCCGACCCGGCTGCGGAATTCCCGGCAGCCGGGGCTTGGCTGGCTGCAGCGCGTCGGAGAGGCGGAAGGTTCGTCATGGAGAGCTGGTTTAGAGTCATCCCTGTTTCCATTTTGTGCCTTTCTCATGGAAGTGAGTGGGTTTTGTCCTTGCTCCGTGCTTGAACTGGGCTAGCGCACCTTGCTTACAATTGGAGACTGCTGTTATCCTCTGGGATTTGTACCTGGAACGCAAGGAATGCCAAAGCTAACTGGATGGGCTCTACCTAGGCTGTCCTGTGATGTCCCGGATGTAGAGTTGTGCATTTAAGGCAAATAGGAGGCTGCTGAGCCCCGAGCAAATGGCTTTCTTCCTTTTTTTTCCCTTCTGATCCTCACCAGGTGCCAGCAATCCCCGCTGCCGGTGGTTTTTCCCCCTTTGAGAGGCAGATCATCGGTTCTTTGGTTTGTGTTGTTTCAGCAGAGCTGGGACAATGGGCGCTCCTGGTGGTGATGCTGCTGGTGAAGCCCCCAGGACATCAAAGCGTAGCCTCTGCTGCTTTTGTAGAGAAGACAGTTTCTCCAGTTTGCCTTTTGATAATCTTCAAATGCAGGCATGACCTGAATTTACAACATGGAGAAAGAAAACGAGAGGAAAAATATCTCTGAAAGCTTTTAAGGTGTCTTTGACAGCAGTAAACTAGAGAAAATAAGCACAAGTTCTTCCCTCTCCCCTTTGCTTTTGTAGGTCACTTCGGGGGAAATCTGAACAAATCAGAGAACTTCAAAAACAACCTCCAGCCCAATCACTTTCACCAGCTACCCGAAAAAAAATCTCCTGCCGCGCAACCCACAAACCTCAAATTCTCTTTGACAGGCTGGTGTGAAAACCATCTTTGAATAACTTGCCACAAAGAGGACATGAAGTTCCCTTGATTTGGGAAAGTAAACAGATTTATTTTCGTTTGCAGAAGCTGTGACGTGGTGTGGCGCTCTGGCAGAGGTGGCTGACCTGTGTCTTCTCCTTGCTCGGATCTACCTTTGGACCCAGCAAGCGTGGAAGACAAGGTCACTTGGCAAGAGAGGAAAGGGTGGGCCGGCATGGGTGACTCCTACTGCCCCTACCCTCCTGACCGCACGGTGCGACATTGTTCACCCCGCTTTTTCCTGTGGCGTGCGATCCGTAACGCGTGCCCATCTCGCCTTGTGGCTCGCGTGTGCTCCATTTCACCCCTGAGCTTGGGTTACCTTGAGTGGAATTGGTTTATGGCATGCCGCTCTCGGTGAGGCGGGAGAAGAAATGGTCACATAACTCAGCAGGGCTTGCCCTTGGAGTGATTTAGTTAGGCTGGATGATGGCCGAGGAGCCGTATTGATTTGGAGCTCCCGCTGGAGCTGGATTCGGAAAGCGCTGCAGCACCTGCAAGACGCTCGCCTGAATAGAGCCACTGAGAAAAGCATTTCAGCTATTGGCATCGCTCCTAATGCGTTTTGTATGTGTCTGTACCACAGGGAGAAATGTGTGCTTATTGTTGAAATATTATCTACATGGGTTTCCAGAAGATGAAGAAAAGGCACTTTGCTGCAATAACTGTTGTGGACATGCTATTGTGATAATGCTTTGGTGTTTTTGTATTGAGATGTGGCTCGCTATATTTTTCCTTTCACTCTATACATTTCTAAAAACAGCCAAGCAGATATATCTGACAAATGGTGCTTTGAAGGCTGCTTTCAGGTGTCCAGTGATTTTTGGCTTGAAATGTTTATTTGCTTGAATCATTATTTTAGTTTAATCTACTTGCATCTAGCTGGTAATACGTATCGGCTGTTCTAGTAGCCGCACCATGTATTAAGCATGAAATAGTGTTGGTCATAGGAATACGAAGGAATAAACGAACCTCTCCGAATGGCTTTAACTTGATGTGTTTATTGAGGTGAACCTGTGGGCACAGATTTTATTTGGTCACGCCTCGGCAATGTATGTTGCAGTCTGCTGGAAATAGCTCTAAGTGACCATGTTGTCGTAGGCACCCTATTCGTGTTAGGAAATACCCTTTGCGTGCGATATCTTTGCAGGAAGGTTTTGTAATTACCCTCTGTAACAGCGCAAATCTTGTGGCTTTTTCTCAAAGCCTTTACGTGAGAGGCAGTTTGGTACCGCTGGCCTCGGGGCAGGTGATGCGCAGTGTGGGAAAAGCCAATGGAAAAAGGGAAGGGGTGCTCTGTCTCAACGTTTCTGCCTCGTTTGCTCAACTTCCCATGTCTTTTGTCCTTACAAAGCAAAATGGGGTTTATTGTCTAATCGCCCAAGCTGCAGAGTCAGTACTTGTGTCCAGGGTGATAGTTGTCAGTGCCAAGACGTAGAACTGAGCAAAATTAAGCCCAGACCTGATTAGTGACCTACTTACGGGGTGCAGAAGGTGCTGGGGTTCTAGCTTAAGCAAGCTCAAATATCCTCTTTAATTGTTTTTCCTTGATTAATAATACGCAAGTGAACTATCAGTCAAGATTTTTAAAACAAGGAAGCAACTTTAAAACATTACATGTATTTTACCTTGGGAGAACTTAATTAGCTGTCAACAGCACAACAGAAGAATAGTGACTTTTGAATGAAATTATGAAATCTCTGCTCCCGAGGCATTTTTCTCCCTCCTTCCAAGGCAGAGGGAAACACGACAGATTTGTTTAGATAGAAGCAGAGTAATTTTTGGAAAATGGTTTTGCCCATGCAGTTTTCTTGTGTTAATTACAGAAGCATATAACCCTTCGGTTCTTATTTGAAAGTGAGCGACTAACACAAAGAGGTTATTAAATCAGGTTGGAAGTGCACTTCCAAGCAAATCCGAGATTGTGGTCTTGCGGTTCTCCATTTAATGGGCTAATTTCTTAAGTGATTGAACTTCTATCATTCAACTGGATACCATGGTAATTTACTTATTTTACAAATGCAATAAATAAAACACAGCCAGCAAATCACTTGAACAGTCCTAATTTAGAGCTCCTTGCTTTTGCTGACACATGATGGAAGCGTGGCACGGTTATCAGCAAAATTGATGTATTGGGTGAGCGCCGCGAAGAGAGCTGAGGACATAGCAGCGAAGCGAAGGAGAGCAAGGCGGTTTGAAGTATTAAAATATCTTAATGTTTTGATGGGTTTGCAGTGCTGTGAGTTGGTGAGACAGTGCGCGAGTATAAACAGCTTTGCCGGAGCATTAATGTTAAATATAACTTGCCTGTTTTACCCAAGGTTGTCTCATGGTAGTACTGAGTGTGCTATCCAAATGAAGCCTCTACACCTGGCTTTCCAAGACCAGCCTTTAGATCTGATCCCAGTCTTTAATGCTGCTTTTTTTTTTTTTTCCCCAGAAGCCTTCTCTTAATAACCTTTAAAAGAAAAAAATAAAAGGCGGCAAACAAAACCCAAACAAGAACCCCCACTGTTAAAATGGAGGTAGTTGCGTGTCCTTGGGAAATTTGGTGTGTGCCTACCTTGATAATCCAACCTCCAGTCATATCTTGATCTATGGCAAGGCTTTTCCCAAAGAGCCTTGAATAAAGAAGAAAGGTAGATGAATATAGATGCAGGAAACATCTGCTGAGAGGACCATCAGATGACGTGTCAAACTCTCTTGTAGTGCCCTGTTAAGCCTGGGCTTCGTAAAGAGTCAAGGTGAGTCGGCACTCTGGGTGGCGTTCTCCAAAGCTCAAGAATACGCCTTGAGGTGCGCGATGTTGGTCAAGCACCATGAGACTTTCTCCACGTGGTACTCTCTGATTGTTTCCTGCGAAATACCTTCTGTCATGGGGATGCATTTAGGTTTTAATTGGCACTGCGTTGTAATCCGTCCATTGGTAGCGACGCGCACGTTTTGCAAAACGCCTCTGGTTTCTGTGATGGTTCGTGTAGAAACGTCGTTCTGTCAGGTGGCGAGCGAGCTGCCGGGAGGGCTGGCGAGAGAGGAGAGCGGGTGCCACGCCGGCTGGAACTGCTTCTGCGCTTCCTCAGCGGGGTGTTCAGCACGCAGCCTCCGCCCGCCGTAGCGAATGGGGTCCGTGCCTCTGATGGCACTGACAGAAGCAAAGTCTGACTTTATTTCCGGCAGCCACTAAATCATCTTGACCAGTTGAAGCCATAACTGGGTTTTCACACCAGATTCCCATTACCTCGGTGGAGGTCACTCGTGGGAACTGGTGACTCTGCAGGTAGCCGGAGTTTGGCAAGAACTCTCATTCTTCAAGCTTCAACTTCTTAAATCATTAGAGTGAATATAGCTAAACTCACGATTTCAAAAGGAGGTGAGGGGAGTTGGAAGAGGAGGAACCCTAATGTTGTGATCCTAGGGAAGATCTTGAGAAATGTTTGACCTGTGGTGTTCGTACCAGGGTGCAGTGAAAGTGGTGCCCTGTGTGAAATTGTCGTAGTTGCAACAGAGTTGCAAGATGAAGTATCAACATACTTTAAAAAAAATAAATAAAATTGGCCTGTAGAGTGTCCCTGTGGCCCAGCAGCAGCTCAAGGAGCTTCAGTGGGACAGGGATCTACAAAGAGGTGTATTTGCTAATCTGCTGCTTTAGTATCTATGCAGATTTTTCTGAATCTGTCCAGAAGTGATTGCGTCTTAGATTGGATTTGTAAAAACCTATTTTTAAATGACCACAGAGGTCTGTAATATATGTATTTCAGAACTCTGTATTGTATGTATTTGTGCTCCCTCTAACTTATTTCAGGAGGCTTTTCATCTGATTTTATACATGGAATTGGAGTTCCTGAACGTAAGTTTTGGGGTTTGTTTTGGGAGGGTACGGGACAAAACAAGAGGCAAGCGCATGAATTGCTTAATTTAAGAGCTTATGGGTGTTGTAAGAAGCGGGTGTTTAATGCCTGGTGAAGGTCTAGCTGAAGGCAGAGGCTTCATTCCGCACGGCAGCCAGCCCCCGGCCGTGACGCTGTTTGCTGGTGGCAAGCGAGAGGTGCCCGTCTCCCGCTGACGTGGGTACAAGCGTCGCTAGCCTTTTGTTTTTTTTTTTCCCCCCCTGTTAAGACTTGGTTTGACTTGAAACCGAGATGGCTTCTTACTGCTGCAGTAGCAGTGCTTCTGGCTGGGCTAGAAACTGGGGGAGCTGTGGTGAGAAACGGCCCCTGGCAGGTTGGATTTTGCCTGGTGGGGGTTGTTGCCGGTGGCCAGGGTTTCGGAGCCGGCGCGGGGGATCCTCAGCTGCGGCTCGGTGTTGTTCGCCAATGGGTGGCCATTTCCATTGCAGTGCGGAACAGCTTGGCAACGCTGCCGCCGCTCCTTGGGACATCCCACTGGGATGAGGCAGCTCCGTCTGCAGTGCGCCTTCCGCGACACGATGCATCTTGCACCATCCGTGCCGCGGCGGCATTTCACCCGGGTGTACCGACACCTCGGGGACCAACGCCCCCATCTGTGGGGACAGACGTCTGCTGAACCTGCTTGGAAGTGGGGACAGGTGAGATGGAAAGAAGGATTGTTCTGGCAAAACCTTTAATATATAGCGTCAGGGCAGGTTTTTTTCAGTCTAGATCTGACCTTCAGCTTCCCTGTCCCCAGGCGCTGTAGAACTTTGGGTAGAGATTCCCCACTTTCCAAGGCGACGCGGAGAGAAACGGTGATGCGCTCCCCACCTAGTTGTGGCAACTTGTGACAAACAATTTCAAATTTGGCAGATGCAACGAAATTGTTAGCTGTATCCTGACACTACTTCTGGGGCTCAGGAATGTGTTTTTGTAGCAGATGGAGCTATTAGTTAGCTGTGCTATCTTGAAGAATTGCTTTCCCAGGTAATCAGCTCTGCTCATTTAGGATGTCGTTTCCCCACCTCGATATGTCAGCCGAGGAAGCGGGAATGATTAATCACTGCGGCTTGGACACTGCACAAGAATAACTGCGTGGAGGGAATCGTTCTGCGGAGCACCAATGCCACAGGGAGTTTAAAGTGCTCTGATGCAAAGCAAACAAGATGGCAAAGATGACCGTGATGCTTCCTGATGGTTGCGTGTCAGCCCCCAGAGTTTCTGTGGCAACCTGGAGATCTGCAATTCATGGGAAGCCTGGAGCGAGACAAAACTTTGAAGCTCCGGCTGTGGCTGCTGGGAAAGGGCTACCACCAGCACCTGGCAGGCTCCTTCCGCCGCTTGCTCTCCACGCTTGGCAGGGCGCATCGTGGCAGAGTAACGCGCGCAGTAAACCCTGCCGATGCGCCTACGCCTTCCACGGTTCCAATGAATGTGTACAAAAGGAAGTTAAAGGTTTATGAAAGGTACGTTAAAAATTAGCTATTGATCCTAGCTGCAGGCTTTTCATCTAAAAGGCTGGGGTTTGGTGGACAAAGCGGCAAAAATACTGTAAAAGAAGCATATTTTTATTCCTCTTGGGATAAAGGCTGAAAATAAGATCTTGTTTTTTTCAATTACTAGTATTCTTAAATTGGCAATGAAGAAGGTTAATCCTTCTTCTTTATTTTTCCCTGGCAGATCCTGGGCTTAAGTCTTCTGGTGGCTGCCTCTGTTTTCATTTCACCCCTTTGAAAGTAATTTGGAATATTTTGCAAGAGTTGGTGTTGCCATGTACCATAGAAACAGTACGTGCTAAATAGGGCAGCCTGGGATTTGTGATTCGAAAGGGTATCGGCTTTACCTCTGAAGTATGACCAAGTAATTTAAACCTGTTAGGCAGCCTCGTCTTGTGATGAACATGGAGGATTTTGGCCTCATCCTTTCTTGTAACAGCCTTCCACCGCCTGCTTCGCCCTTGGGCTGCGTGGGTCTGGGTGCTCTGCTCTTCAGGACCTTCAGCCACGGGTGGGGATTCTCCTGAGCCTGGATATCTGACGCTGAAGGAGAAAGCCAAAGGGACTTGTGGTGCCCCTGAGAAAATAACTGCAAAGGCTTTTGTTTTCTGCTGGAGCGAATTAGAAGAACTTCAAGTAGGTGGAACCCAATGTGCCAGAGCTGTAGCAGGTAGTAACGGACAGCTTAGTCCTTGCAAAGCTGCCATCTCCAAATACAGGCATTGGAAACTTATTAGGAGGACTGCTTTTTTTCACCATTGGGGTTAATCTTCATTTCAGACTGGGTTGTACAGCAACCGGTGAGCTTTGAATATAAAAATTACAGCAGCATTAAACCTTATGTCATGAGTTTTACAGTAGATGAATAGTCCAGTGTAAAACCTAAAGGAATATATTGTAAAAGCTCGTCAGTGGCATTCCGTATAACCAAAATAGCTGGTGCCGTCTCAGAGAACATACAGTGTATTGCTCAAAATGCTTCCGTAGCTCTATTGCCTTTGGTACAAGCTGCACTGAAAAGTCTCCTTGGCGCAGGGGCTTCCCGGCAGTACCCGGGCATCCGTGGGGCGGTGCAGTCCATCTCCCGGGCTGGGCTGCGGCGTCTCCTTGGAACTGGCGCCTTTCCCAGGCTGCCCGGGTGTCTCCGTGCTGGGCGGTGGTGCCCGAGCTGCCGGTGAGATAACGAAGGGTTCCCCTTGGCAGAGCTGGTGCGCTGTGGCATGTTCTGCAGTCTCTGCGCCTCATCCTGGGTGCTTCCACAGTTGGATATAAGGTCACGCGTATTTTTGTACATCTGACGTAATGGCGCCGTTCTGTAGATGCGCAAAATGAGCCGGAGTAAGCAGTTGCAGGCGTCATAACGAAGGTAATCCACTGCCCAGGCAGGTTGTTCTCTGGAGTGTGTGCTGGCCTCAGCGAGGAATTGAGGGTAGAATTGGCAGTGTCGCGAGGACATTTGGCTTCAAACTAGGAGAGGGTAGATTTGGATTAGATCTCGGGAAGAAATTCTTGACTGTGAGGGTGGTGAGACCCTGGCCCAGGTTGCCCAGAGAAGCTGTGGCTGCCCCATCCCTGGAGGTGTCCAAGGCCAGGTTGGACGGGGCTTGGAGCACCCTGGTCTGGTGGGAGGTGTCCCTGCCCAGGGCAGGGGGGTGGGACAAGATGATCTTTAAGGTCCCTTCCAACCTAGACCATTCTAAGATTCTATATTTACCTTTGAGCATGTTTGTGAACTCTCTTCTCCTTACCTAGCTTAGCCGTGTCTGTTTCTGAAAACATTTTTGTTTATTTTCAAAGCAGATAATGCCTGTAGCAAAATTTTGAAGTTAATTGCCTGGATGCATACTGCAAGGAAGACAAAGTGCGACATGAAGATAGCTGTAGACAGAGAGGCTGGGAGAATAACCTCAGGGCATCTGCCTATGAGCAGGCATGCAAAAATATTAATTTTTGAACTTGTGACTTCAAATGGTTTGTGTAAAAATGTTTAAGTGTTGGGTTTTTTTCTATCAGATTTGATCTTTTTGAGTCACAAGACCTTTTTGCGGTTGGCAGGGCTCCTGTAACATATTTCTTTTTAAACGATCTCTGAAGTTGTCGAGTACATCGGTATGAAAGTGCTTGATGGGAAGCTGTACAATTTGTTCAGGCAGTAGCGCAGAATGCGTTTTTTCAGTGGAAAGCGACTTGGCTTTTTGAAGCTCTGCTCTTAAGGTTGAAGAGGCGGTTCGGTGTGCGAGGGCTCGCAGGGATGGCGGCAGCGCCGCTGCTTCGCAGGCTCTCCCCAGCGAGCCTGGGAACCTCCCGACGTGGAATTGCGCTCGGGAGTGTGCGCTTGAGGTGTCATTTGGGGCAGCGGACTTCTGTCTTGAAACTGGGAAGTCTTGCCTGAAGTACAAAATAAAAGGTGCGGGGATGTGGACCTCGTTGTTGGGAACGTTTCCATGCCAACTTTAATAATCTGCCTGTGCCCCCCATCTGCTGTCGTCGTGACGGACGGGTTTCTTGGCTACTGGTTCCCTGCTTGTTTTGACTGAGTAGGAGCATCCTGACACGCAGAGTCGTACCAGACTGCAGCTGAGTCAGAAACGATTGAACTAGTTAGTTTATCACTTCCTACACGCGCTCTCGGAAATTGTCCCCAGAATCCAAATGAAGGGAACTTCCACTGGCGGGGGAAGAGCTCTGAAGACTTTCAGGCAAGTATATAACTAAAAAAACCCCTGAATCACTGGCCATTATTTCTAAATGTCAGAGAACCAAGAACCCACGCAGCCTGAGCGCGTGTCCCTTGGGGGCGACCTTGCAGACCTTCCGTGGGTGGCAGAGCTTGTCTTTCCTGAGCGTTGAAGGTGACTTTGAGGACCAGGTATTTCTGGCTGCGACTCCAGCGTCGTCTTGAAACAGGTAGTCAAGTGCTGCTCGAACATCAGTCTGCCAGCAAGCGAGCAGCCTTCCTCGTCGACATCAACCATTTCGGTGTAAATAACTCGGAGCTAAGAAACACAACATTAAGAAAAGCAGAATGCTCCTGGCATAAATCCAGAAGGACCGGACCGCTTCCGTGACATTCTTGCGTTTCGGCCTTGAGGCTTGTTCCCTGGGAAAGAGTAATGTACGCCAAAGGATCTTTCAGTAGTCCCGAGTCTGGTTTTGACCTTAATAAGGCAAATGGACAAGGAAAAAAGAGCAGCAGGGATGTGTCATCTGAAAAATTAAATGTTTTGAAATTGATTATGCCCTGCAGAAACACGGTCGTCTTTCTGGTAGGAAGCTGTAAACAAAACAGATTGGATCAATTATCTCTTTCTTTGCAACAGCCATTGCAATTAGTGAGCATCTGAAGTGCAAAGCGTGTTTCCCAGGTGGAGCCGGAGTGAAATGCGGAACAGTCCAGGCCTTGGGTTGGCACTTGGGGAGGACGGGAGGGGTGCCGGGGCGCACGCCTCTCCTGCCAGCGCAGCAAGAGGTGAGCGTGCTGGGCGGTCGGGGTGCAGCTCCCAGACGGCTCCTTCCAAACCCAGGAGCAGTACGGTAGCGGCGGGTTGCTCACTCGGGATGCGTGGGTGGAAAACGAGGTGGGATTTTGTGTACGGAACCTTGCGGACTCCCCCCCCGGCGCTGGAGGTCCCACCCTCAGTGCATTCCTGCGCTGTTCTCCAGGCTCTCCTGGTGGAACTTGTGCATGTGGTAAAATGTTTAGCTAAGCCTAGGACTTAGCGAGATGCCATGTTGGGAACAGAGCCGTGCGCACAGACTGGAGTTCATGGTGAAGCGTGCCTTTAATGTGAAGTGACACTTGTCAAAATAAATGAGCAAGATTTTTATTGCATGTTCACTCGCTTGTAAAATTTGCTAGTCTGCAGTGGCTCTTAATCATTGATGTGAATTAGCCAGGTTCTCCTGTAGTTTAATTACTGGTATGTCATGTTTAAATTCCCCCTTGATGAACTAATGGCTAGATTATATGCACAGTTTCGTCATAGGTAACGGGCAAAACACAAACACAGGAGGTGAGGGTAGGTGGTGTCATGTGCTTCATCTGCCAAAGACTGAGGTGACGTTGCCATTAGGAGCAGAATGCTGGGTGGGATCTGGGTCACCACCACCAGCCCGGCCCACTCTCCACATCGGATTTGGGGCAGGGGACCTATCCAGGACATGCTTTACCCTTCTCCAGGAATTGCGTCTTGGTACGACAAAAGAGGCAAACCCTGCTGGCGTTGCCGTGGCCAGTGTCCCTTCGGGTCACCTCTGCTCTCCGCTAACGTCCATCACTGGCTTTGGACTCTTCTTTCTGCTGACGTCGTGCTGCTTTGTGTTGTTGTTTGATGGTGTTCCTTCCATAGGCACAGCTGGTTTTGTAGCAAGATTCGCTTATTTTGATAGGCAAAGCAGGAATGCTTTGTATTGTTCCATACATCTTTGTTCCTGGGGGATTAATGAAGAAATGGGCAGAGCATTGACCAAAGATGTAGGATTTGAAAGGATTTTTTTCTTGCTGGGCTATTACTCGCAGCTTTTCAATACCTGAGAGCGCTTCCAAGCTATGTTGTTCTGTGGAGATGTTCCCTGCTAATTGTTTGACTCGGTTCTCGGGAGATGACTGAGCTACAGTATTTAAACAGAATGGCAGGTGGAGCAATAGATAACATTAAACTGAAATTCTTTGTGAGAGATGTACTCCTACAGATTGTCTGAAATTCAGCGGTGGCTTTCCTCGTCGTTGTAGCTAAAGAAAGGAGCCCGGGTTGTGCAGCACGCTCCGGTCGGAAAGCTGGAAGTGCAGCCTGGCCAGGCTTTGTGGGCAGCGGCTAACGCATCCTTCTGGTGGCAGTAATTGTCCCTCCCTTGTCTGGACCTCTTGCTCAAAATGAAATTCTTAATTGCTAAGGAACCTGATAACTGAGTCATACGGCATGTTGTCAAGGAGACAAATAAAGCCTGTTGAACCCACAGAAATCGTATTGCAGAAACTGGCATGGTACCTCTTAGTCCTAGAAGCACTTTGAGACAGTGAAGTTCTCCACGTGCTATGTACAGCTGCTGCCCGTACAATATAGATTTCAAAATTACATGCCTGAATACAAAAAAGCAAACTCATTCTGCCGTCTCTTATCTGTCCTCCTAGGAAATTCTCTGTTTACCTCGATAATGCAGTTTTCTAAGTAGCCACACTTGATAATGACTAGGTAAGATGAGATGAGATGTGCAGAGGTTGTAATTGGAAAGGAAATAACATTTAAGAAGTAAGAAATTGAGGATGCTTTCCATATGGAATAATACGTAATCAGCCTTTTAAATCCAAAGGCTGCCTAACTGATTGTTGTTTTTTTTTTTTGGGAGGGGGGTGAGGGAGGAGAGATTGCCTGTAAATCACTGGTGGTCCTGCCAAATAGGGAGTCTTGTTATAACTACAGAGGAAATTCGGCTTAGCTTGCAGCATTAATTTACTGCTTTTACCTTTTCCCTTATATTGCAGCTGCAAGGATAAAGGAAACTTAGGAAATGGTGGCGTAAGAACAGGTCTGTACCGTTTTCCACGGTGCTAAGGATGAGCAGAGGTCCACGACCACGCTGGGCGTGTTACGTTGAGCTCGTGCCTGTGGCAGCAGGGAGCAGCTCGAGAAGCAAGCGGGCGTCCCCAGCTTTGCAGAGGTGGGCGCCCCGCAAGTGCAGGGACTTACAGTCCTCCTAAGAATAGTTATCGCTGGATTTCCTTGCCTGAATGGATCTAAATGATTTCCATAACACTGCCTTTGGAAATTCCAGCGCTTGAGCAGTTCTTACTGCTCTTCAGCGAAGGAGACCCTGATGTAAAGGCAGTTGATGGTAAAGCAGCCCCTGGTCCCTGCTGACCTTGCGGTAGGATTCTGCCATCCTGACTTTGCTAGTCGTACAGCATCGTTTGCTTCCATAGAAGATTGCAATTAAGGGCGTTAACTCCAGGGCTGTCAACTTCACACCAAGCCGTTACAAGTAACGCGAATCCAAGGATCGGGCGGGTGTTGCCCGTATCTGCGAGCAAAGGACGATCAAGCCTCTTGAAGTTCGTAGCCCTTCCGCTGCACTTTGCTGGGACTACACGGGAGACGCCTTTCGACGCGTGGCCCTGCCTGCTGGCTCGAGGCTTGGAAGGATCCCGATGCGTGCCCATCAGTGTGCCTGCCTAAATTAGCGGTGACAAATTATTGATAATTAGCACTGCTTTTTGTTTTACCATTGCAAAAAGTGAATTTATAAAAGCCAATTTATTTTTATCTTTGGCCTCAGGAACTCCAAAGCAGTTGTACTTATTCTTAATTGCTTGTTTTATGGGTGAAAATTAAGCTGTAATGTAAATGGCAGTGCGAGGAGGCTGGGGTAGAACCGCTGCAGTGTTCCAACAGCAAGGAGAAAAATTGGCGCCGAGGATTGCCTAATACTTCGCAAATTCCAATTTTTATTAAGTTTAACAATGCAGCCATTTCCAACCATTCTATAACTAAATATAGTAATGAAATTTTATTTGAAGTCAGGAACGTTATCCAGATATGACTTGATGTGTATAAGATACTGCACATCAACGGAGTGGTACAGATTGTGTTAAATGGGCCTGAAATAATCTTCAGGAAAGAAAATCGTTTTCTATTCTTCTTGACACAAAGTGTTTGTCACAGATATGCATTCTTATCCACGTCTTGTTAGTGAAATCATTATACTTTTCATTACAACTTTTATGCAAATAGACCGGTTTTCCTTGATTAGGTTTACATGAATAAGCCGTAATTACAGGCTGAGGTGATATTAATGTGCAACAATTAAATATGTAATTACTGTGTGTAATTACGGCTTGAGAAATGTGTTGTAACAGCCCGCATGCCGTCGGGCTGTCGACTCTCGGCGTCGGTCCAGCGATGGAGCCCGCGGTGCCGTCGGGCGGAAGGAAGGGGATGGGCAGGAGGTCCAGCCTTCCCGCGTGTTGCCTGCCTCACGCCGGGAAACGGAGGATGCCAGGAGAAGCTTTGTGCTGGGAGACTGGGGGACTCTGCTGGGCGTCCACAAGAGCTCCCACTGAGCCTTTCTCTGCCGTTTAAAAACCTGCTGCGACTTGGAGCTTTGTTGGAGGGAATGACTTCAGGCTACCTCTTCCACCGCGTCTTCGGGATGCGCAGGAGCGGCTGTTCTACCTGGCTCTGAGGACAGCTGGGGGTTGGTTGCTTATGGATATCTGGAGATGAGATCTGTTTTCCTTTTAGTGTGTTTTTACTCTGATGCTGTGCGGATGATTTTGCTTTAGCTCCTTTCCATTGAAGTGTAGGCCAGGCAACAAGAATGCCTAGGGGGTACATCTCGAGGAGGGCTACCACGAAGCAGATAAAACGGTAATACTTTTTGTGCTGGAAGCATACCAATGAGGGACTGGAGGAACCTCCTCAGCTTAGGTTTTCCCTACACTAAAGAAGCAACTGAGGAAGGATGCAGGTCGAGCAGAGTTACGGTAGCCCTGCTGTCTGTGTAGCCGTGAGGACACAGGCTGCGATGCCTACAGTATCCAAAATATCAGAAGGAAGAAGGTGTGCGGCCACAGGGACGTGCTGGTAGCATCCTGGTGCTGCCTGGTACCAAGCCGTGTAGGGGCGAGCCGGAGGACTGGCTCGGTGGCTGTGTCCCAGGCAGGCAGAGTTAGGACTGACCTCCGAGACGTTTTTGTTACGATGAAAGTGAGAGGAAGAAGCATCCCAGCATCTTCCCAAAAGCACTGACGTGTTGTACCCTTCCCCACAGTGTGGGGAACTCCACGTGTAGGTGTGTGTTCAGCCTTCTTGCTACTAGAATAATGAGAATGTCCTCCCCGTGATTCAGTTACACCTGCCCTTTCTTACCGTCTGTGTACCCTCAATGAACGCAGCATCTTCGGTTCCGGGTTAACCTTGGTTTGCTGTCCATCCAGTCAGGGGATTTTCAGTCGTCCTGCTTGGCTTTCCTCCTCTTGCCCGCTGAAACACACATAGCCTTTGAAGTATTATATTTAGGGAAACTTTTTTCCAGGCAGCTTTTTATATCTGCTTTAATTTCTGTTAATCTCTTTGTACACACGGCTTGTAGCGCTTAAGCAATGGGAATTTTTCCTCTGCGTGACAGGCTTTGCTGCATTTTCAGTTGGTACTGGTAGAAGGAATGCAAAAAACCCCAAAACCAAAGCTCAAAAGGAGAAACGTTGACCTCGAGGTACCTGCCAAAGTTCTCCTCTTAGCAAAAGGTCAAACGAGCTTGTCTAATGGATGAGGTATTGAGACTTTTTGTGATACTGAGGATACCCGAGTCTTGCTCTGGGAGCGTTTTGAAGGGTTCATTTCAGTTTGTCAGCATCCCCGTGGTGGGAGAGGGGTTTCAGTGTCACCAGCCATGGAAGCGTGCTTTTGGACGTGACGGCGAGTGCTGGCAAAGGCATGTATTTAAATGCCTTGGCTTTTTTCACGGTATCCTTATTCAAGAGTTCCCATAACTGTAATTCCTTTATTTTTGGATTTGGGTGGATTTTTCTGTTGGCTGATAAGGCAGCGAGACCTCCTGGGGTGGCTCCTCTCTGGCTGGGGGGTGCAGCCTCTCTGTGCCGCCCTCCCGCAGATCCGCATCCCGGAGCTTGGAGCGGACTGGGATTCCTAGTGCAGAAGCACAGCTCGCTATCTAGCTTGAAGAATGAGTTATTGTGCCGGTAAGAATTGTTTGAAGAATTAAAATTGACCCATTTCCTTCAGGCACAGGGAAGTTAATACTCCGGAGCGTTAACATCGTAGGAGTGATTTGAGAAGTATTATTCATCAAATCCCTATGCTAATATGTATGTAGGTATAAATAAAAAGGCCTCAAAAGTTGTTTCAGTATTTATTAACCTCTCCTCTTCTTCAGGGGCTTACCTTGGTTGCAAAAGCTTGGCCAGGGCTTCAAGCAGTTAGTTGTCCGCTTCCCAATTTGTGGAACTGGAGAAGCAGAAAAAGGGCTGCCAACACTTGCCGCAAAGCCCCGTCACCCTCTGGGCTGCCACTGCTGACCGTGCCCTTCCCGGGTGAGGGGGCGTCCTGTCCTGAGCAAGTGGTGGGGAGAAGCTGTGGATGGAGTTCCTCCGGCTGCTCCCCGACAGCAGCCCGGCTGCGGGGACGGGTGCCTTTGCCGAGATGCCCGGCAGCGTGGGAATGAAACTGTTCTTTCTCCAGGTTTTTGTATCTAAGTTGCTACGTTTGTACTAATTTTTATGTTTTCCCTGCTTGCTTTAGGTAAGTGAATGCGTTCAGACACGTAATTTGAATGGTGATGTTCTGCATCGGACCGCTGCTGAGCGCGGAGGCTGGAAAGCAATCGTAAGCCCATTGTCAGCCGAGAGATGCTTCGTTAGTAAGTTTGGAAAGGATGGAGGCGCGAGCGGAGCGGCAGGGTGTGACAGCAAGGACGGGGACACGGCCTCGGGGACACCCGGCTCCAGGTGCCGGGGTCTCCGTCGCCACGGGGGGCAGCAGCCTTTCCTCTCGCCGCAAAGTGCCGATCACCTCAGATGGCCCCTTGGCATTTAAAAAAAACTATGAAAAATATGCTTCAACAGCCTTACGAGGTTTTCTGGGATTCTCTCCCATTTGGGTGAGGAAAAGAGGACTTGAACACTCCTCTCCCAACCCCGTACTGAAAACCCGTACAGCCATTCCCATTCTGTGATTTTTGTTTCTGATTTTCTCTATTATATTTAGAAGCGTTACTCTTCAAAGAGTAATTTTTAAATACAGCTTGATTCCTTGGCTTGGGAGTGTTCTCCAGTTTCGTATTGAAAGGGAGCCTGAGGTAGGAGGCAGGAAGGGGTGTTTTTTTAAAATAATGCTTAATCTAGAATTAAATACAGAGGAGTGCCTAGAGAAAAATAAGATCTTGCTGATCAGACTCTCCCAAATACTTTTTGTCTTATATAATAAGCAAGAAAAGCTAGCAGAGGGAATTATATGCTGGAATGGGAATTTTAATAGCAACCAATACGTAAAGAGGGAAGTATCTCAAGTGAATAAAGAATGCAGGCTGGCAAACGACGGATCATTCCCATGCTTGAAGAATACAACTTTTTGTGGCACAGGCACAAAACCTGGCCTTCCCCAGCGAAGCTAGAGGAGAGTAATCGGCTCCCTTGAGCTTTTGGGGTTGTGAGGATCCGTCGTCCCTGCCTGTTGGTGGGAGGGCCTCCCACCAGAAATCAGTAGGACAGAGCAGCGGTCCCCAGACCTCGCTAGCAGCCCCTTCCGATGGTACAGGCTGCGGCTGTGTCCATGGATTTGTTCTGCAACTCTGCTTCCAAGTACCCGCCTCCTTTAATTAAAGAGTCTCCGTGATAAAGGAAGACATTTAAACTCCATGAGTGCCGGGTTTGACAAACTTCCCGAACTGTAGCGAGTTATTTGAGAGGGTGCTGCATTTCAACGGAGGCGCAATCGTGGTCAGCCGTCTGAGCGCAGAGGTGAATCTCCTCCTTTTACGGAGGCTTGGGAATGTTACAGGAAAATACAGGCGTCTGGTAGCGAGCGCCAGGTGCTCTCGGTATCTTTTTGTCTAGGAATCTAGTTAAACAACACAGGGTTTTGTTGCGGGTGCCGTTCGGGGTCAGTTATTTGGTGGCACTGTAACCAATTCTAATTAAAGCAGAAAGCTTTTTCCATTTTCTTAAAAAAGACGGCATTAAAAGCTTTAATTTCCTGCGGTGAACTGCGGCTCGTGGTCTAAGCTGGGCGGGGTGGTGCAAGCGTGCGGGACACGTTCTTCATGCCGGTGGAGCGCTGGTGCCTGGCTGGTGTTGCTGGTGACCCCGCGGGCGCTGGGCACCCGCTTGCCCAGCAGGAGCCACGCGTGCGGCCAGAGGGGGCTGCTGAGGAGAAGAAGGGAAAAAACGGGAATGGGAGCAAGATACATACATTACCCTTCCAAGTAGGACCCGTTTAGTCAAAAATACTCGTGCGATGTGTTAGAATCCCAATTTTTTCAGCAGTAACACCCTCATCGTTGTGTTCAAACAGTGAGATAAATGCATCAATCTAAATTCATGATTTTGAGTTTTTTCATATAGTTGCTAATTATTGAACATAACTAGCTTATTCATAATTTCTTTTCTCCTTCTGCTTGATAGCCGTAATCCTGTATTTGTGCGGCTGTCATTCCCATGGTAACAGACTAGTGTCTGAGGCAGAAGATTATTAAATACAGAATAGTACATTAAAATAATGTTAAGGTTCTGACTTAGAGACTTTCACATGGGGGCAAACTTCAAAAAAAGAGAACGTTTTTACAAAAAGCAATTTACTTTGCCAGTAATGTTCTCTATTCCCACAGCTATTACCGAGGAGATTTGTTTGAGTAGCAGCCCGCTCCCTCGCAACCCATCTTCTGCCCCTCCCGCTTTGCGGAGAAATCCTAATCTGATGTTTATGTCGTCAGTCTGTTGCCATGGAAACTTTGTCACAAATGTATCATGACCTCACAACGGGATGGCAAAGGAGGAAAATGTGGGCTGAAAGACGGTATTAGAAATGATTATGGAAAGAAGGAAAACAAGCCCAAGCCTTAGGAGATGTAACAAGTCAGGGAAAAGGAGGGGGGGCTGTAGCGTGTTTTCCTGGTAGCCGGCGTGTGTCCGTGTGCGACCGCGCTCCTCTGGGCTCCTCGTCGCGGTGTGCAGAGACGTGACTACAAAGCCGTGTTAAAGCCATAACTTTGTTATTTACCCCGCCGGGTGCGCAGCAGTGCCGGGGGTCCCAGGCGGCAGCAGCGCAGCCGACGGAGGGGACGGGTCGTTGCCCGCGGTGGCGGGACCGAGGGCTGGGTGGTCACGCTACCTCCGTAGAGTGCCACGTGTTTGTCTTCTACCTTGTGGAATCTCTTCTCTGCCGTGTGTCGTGTATGGGCGAGGACAAACCAAGAGCTCTGCGGTTCTGCTGCAGCGCGGTTACCCTGTAGGAGGCGAGTTCACGGTGATCTGGAATAACAGATTTCAAGATGATGATTTTTTAATGCATTTAAGAAGTCAGACTTTCATTAATGAAAGCTGCAGCTACAATTTCAAAGAGGATTAAGCAAGGATTAATTAAGGATAGGTAGGGAAGAGGTTTGATTATCTGTCACAGAGATACCAGCTGAATAATGTGTCACAGCAATGAGATGAAATAGAAAGTTCTTGCATACCTGGGGTATTGATCAGTAGATGTTGCAACTTCTGATGCTTTTTGCCCGTTTGTGCTGGCCAAACTGATGCAATACATTTCCCAAAGAGAGGAATTTCCCCTCTAAGTGCTGATGCCCCTTTCCCTTGGCTCGGAGCAGGCCAGCAGTCAGCTAAGATGCGGTGTTGGGAATTTGGTGTTTGCCGAATCGGCACGGCTAGCGGCATGGAGGGCAGGCCTCCAAAGGGAAGGTCTCCTCCTCGCCCCAGGTGCCGTCTCCGTGTTGGAGGCTGAGCAAGCCTGCGCGAAGGGCTGAGAAGGACCGAGGTGTGCTGCGACTGATCTGTAGGAGTGGAACTTGGAGCAAGTGCTTGTATTACACCGCCTTTGAGCTCCACCGTTCCCTAAACATCAAACCCGTAGCAAGCCAAGATGATAAAAATAGAGAACCGCATACAGAAAGTTACTGCCGCTCGAATGTTATCTCCATTTGCAGGTGCTTAAAGCAGCAAAGCCACGTAGAAAAAGTGCGGTTGTCTGCATATTTTATGTATTTTTAATGCAGTCCTTTATAGTACTAAGAAGATCTTTGCGCAGCTTGAACTTCAATGAGTGCTAGTGGCCGTAGCGGTATCACAATGGACGTGTGCGGTTTACACGTTGCGGACGGCTGCAGACCTCCTCTGCACACACTCCGCGTGGGCAATGCCTTGGCTCGCCACCTTGCCCCTCACGGTGGCCCGTAGGGCGAGGGGAAAGCGGGTGGGCAAGGGTCGCAGTCAGAGCTGGCCGGCCAGCAGCAAGGGCGAGGTGAACTTGCCTGCGTGAAAAACCCCCGGCTGAGGGCATTTCTGGCGGCGTGCTGGGATGGTGCTGGCAAGAACGGCATCCCCTCGCCGCTTTATCCCATGGGGATGGCTGGGAATAAAATGAGGGGCTCGACTGATCTGTGGAGTCTGTGCTTCAGCATTGCCTTTCTCTTTTAAGCAGTTTCCCTGTCTTCTCCCTTCTAAAGAGCTTAAGCATCACTTTCCTCTTGCAGTTGGTAATACGAGAAGAGATGAGTAAGTACAGATTTCTGCGATCCATAAACCGTAAAGTCCTGCCTGCAACTTAAACCTTCACTTCTTTATTTGCTTTGTTATGGCTTTTCACATGTGTTAGGTTTTAACAAACAAGAGTTTTCCCCCTGGAGACAGACTTTAAAAAGAGGCTATAAGGAAAAGTATTGTTATCAGAGCATCTCCTCTCATGCTTAGCCTTAAGAAATCTGTGACTTCAAAAGAAAAATAACAGTAGGTCTGCTTGTTTTTTTCTACTCTTCCTTTGTTCCGTTTGCAGTGTGTGCTGTCTAAGTTTGTTTTAGACTGCAGCCTACAGTGACTTTACAAGACAGCTTTGTAAAATTGTCGTGCCGTAACGCTTTCTGCGAGGGACTTGGATGTGTCTTCCCGCGGCTGCCAAAGAGGGTTCCCGCCAGTCAAAAACTTTTTCCGCTTCTTGTTGGGGGTGCGCATCCGCTTTGAGAGTCCTTCGCAGGTGTGCTGCAGGCGAGGGGAACGGCAAAGTTAGCAGAAAAAGCATCCTCTGAAAGTAGGGCATCCTCACCTCTGCTGCGGTTGTGTACCTGCAGTCTGCCCGCTGCCTCCCGGCGAGCTCGTGACCGAGTTCACTGCGCTTCTGTATTTGGCTGATACATTGAAAAATGCATTTACTATCAATGAATTCCTTTTTATATTAAAGGAAGTAGATTTATGGGAAGAGGAGCGCTGGCATCGCAAGTACCCTTTGTCTTTACTCCTTTAGTCAGTTCGCTCCTACCCTGTACCTGAGCCTGGCGTGTTGTTCAGCAGGATTAGGATTTGAAACTGTGAGCGTGCCTCGGATTTCCACCTCCGGGGAGATAGCCCGAGGACACGGGGTGGCAGGTACAGGAAACATGGTGGTGTATTCCTTTTTGCGCTCTGCCCATTTGTAATCTTTTCTTGAGCTTTTCCAGTGGAAGATGGAGGGGGAAATGAAAAGAAACATGAACTGGGAAGCAATGATTTTTGCTTTTAACTTGACTCCTTTCCTGCTTGGGCCCAAATATGTGAGGGTGCTTTAAAGTGATGCAATAACTACCTTTTTAAGGAGCCGATCCAAAGTTAGTGGAATTCAGGGTTACATCCTCTGAATGGCAAAGGTGCTCAGCAGTCGGTCCGGATCCGCGGTGCCTGGGTGAGGGGTTGCGACGAGCGGTCGCTGAAGCCCAGCACCAGAGGTGGGTGGTTGGTGAGGGGCTGGGCACCGCCACGGCAAGGATGTCGCTGCCCTGGCAGCCCTGGGTTGGACACTACCAACAAATGATCTTCAGACTATCTCCTCTGCCTGCCTTTACAGTTTGGTCATCTTGCCCGTGTGCCAATCCCTGGGCTCCGGGAAAAGCGAGGGAGCTCTGGAGCAGCGAGGCAGGGCAACGTCAAATTGGCAGTGGGGTTGGAGACGGGGGGTGCTGCGTTTGCTCGGTGTCGTTTGACTTCTAGAACAAAGGAGTTGTAGGTAAAAATCTTTCTGGAAAAAAGGGGTAGCAAAGCACTGAGGTTTGCAGCGTAGTACTTGGTCTGAAATCATTGTAGTGGGTTTCGTGGAAAAATCATGTCCCACGTCAAATGACGTGCATTTTGGCTCAAAAAGGATGTGGTTCCAAAGTGCCTGATGAGGCTGGCTTTCAAGGCATCCAAAGAGCTGACTTTGGATACTTCCCAAAGGCCGGGAAACATGGAGGTGGGGGAGTTGCTGGTGAGATGAAATGTCCATGCTGAAGCCTGTCCAGGCAAGCGAGCTGGGACTCGGTCCCATGGAGTGCGGGGGACAGGGGCGCACCATGCCGGTGGCCACAGGAGGTGGACGGGTGGGAGGAGGTCAGCAGTGAGCTCGATGGGTTGTGACTTACTGGGCACAAGAAGTTCGATCTGAGCTGCTACGCTGGGATTTGCTTCAGAAGAGCAGGAAGGCTGGTGGCCATGTGTGAAACGGGCTTTGTGAACCGTACCCTGATCCAGACCTGTGTGCGGACTGGATTCCTAAGGCTCTCATGATGAAAACACGCAGGGAACGGCCGACAACAGTGATGGGTCATTACGTGCCAATCTGGTTTTAAGTCGAGCTGTGTCAGCTGCTTGCTGGTGTGTGTCCGTGCGGCTCCTGACATCCGATGGTGGAAGCTGCATTTCAGAATCGTGAGTCTGTGGCAGAAGCCGGTGGTGGACTCGTCTCTGAAGGGCGTCGAGGAGGCTCGGCGTTGGGCAGGGAGCTGTGTTCTGGCACGCGCCGCTTAGCTCTCAGTCCTTTGTAATCCCTTCGCTGATAAAGACTGTGAGCGCAGCGAGGAAACGGTGGAACACAAGGCTGCGGTAAAGGCAACGTTCTTCTGAAAAGGAATGAGAAGTAAATGGAAAATGTCTTTATTTTTGTTCATTTTGATGAATTCTCTGAATTGTATGTCTAATTGTGCTCAATTATTACAGCCTAGCGCAGATAGGTTAATAGTTTCGAGGCAGTGGTGTACATTGATTTCTTTCACAGGCTTTGAGACAATAGTCAATTTATAAAGAACGACTAACTTTGGTTTACTGTCAATTGTGGGGGGTTTTGCATTTCTGCTGCTCTATTATTGGCAGCCTTTAAATTGATTCAATTTCAAAAGTGAATGAGAAATTAGTGTGTTTTAGTGTGGACATGTTTCAACTAAATTATTAAATGACGTGGTTGACTCTTCTATCTGAATTAAACCAGTAGAAAAACTATAATTAACTATTTCATTGACTGGGGAGAAGCTGCAAAATTGATGTAAGACATTGACCTGATAGATTTTTCTTCCCTGCGCTATGGAAGTGAGGAGGAGCTTTTAGGTGGATGAGAGAGGGAGAATGGCGTATCTGCTTTCTTCCCAGAAATAACAGTGTGTTCGTTTTGTTCTTGCAGTGCACTGTTCTTTATTTCTCTTTCCCCTCAGAAATGTTACCCGGCGGTTTCCGATGCTTGCCAGTGCAATGATCCTTGCCGCTCGGCGTCGTATCGCTCGCCCTTGTGACGAGGTGCCTTCGGATGTCCCAGGGGCACGGGCTCCTGGCGAGACCTTGCACTGCACTGACAACAGGGAACGCGATCTTAATTGCAGCTTGGAGGGATGAAGATAAATGGGTGTCTTTCCTTTCATGGGAAAGGCACGCGGCTGCTTCAGCCTTCCCTGCCTTTGCCCCGACGTGCGCGGCTTTGTACGCGGTAGGGCTTAGGCTGCCTACACAGCGTGTCCCACCTTCGCTGGGCTCTTCAGCGTCCGTGTTGGCTGGTCTCGGAGAGGAGAGACGCAGCAAGCCGTGCAGCTCTGCCTCGGGTGTGGACATTTGCCTTACAAAACACGTGTGCCGCAGAAATTTTGACACAGTCTGCTTTTCCAGGAAGACTCGGGCAAGTCTCGGCTCCTGTCAAAGGAGCGTCGCTGGGGTCTCTGGGATGCTGGCCGGTTCCTGCACCCCTGCTAGCCCGGGCTCAGCACCCGCTCTGCTGCCAGGGGGGTGAGGGTGGTGGGTAGGTGCTGCCTTGGCACAGCTTCTCGGAGAAACGCTGGAAGATGCATCAGAGGAACGTCTTGTGAGCTCGGGAGCTCACAGATGGAGAGCAGGACACAAGGAATGCTTGGTGAGAGCCCGTGGTGGCCCCCTCTCCCCAGCCCCGCAGGCTGCCTAGCCCTCTCACCAACAGAGGGGTGGAGAAGTGAACTGCACTGAAAGACTGCAGTTGAGAGGCTTGTGGCAGAAGCCGGTCTTCCAGTTTCTGTGTATTTTGGCCTCGTGTCCATCCTTCCAAAGGAGGGCGGTGCTGGTGGGGGGGCAGGAGCCCCATGCCTGGAGATGCTCTGCCCAGGGCACGGGTGAGCGCGGCTAACACGGTGGGATCTCCAGTGAGGGCACCAGCCTGTGCTCGATGCTCACCGGTGAGCGTGTGGGAAATCCCGGGCAAGTGGAGTACCGCCAGCTCTTTATTCCAGGAGGTGACGTCATTGTAGTCTGGATAGCAGGTGTTTTTTCTTGGCTTTTTCGCGTGCTGAATAACCTGCGCTTTTTGAAGGCCAGGAACACGTGGGTCTGTATACCACTGCAGATTGAGAAATGAAGGGTTGTATTTCCTTAGTAATACGTGCGCTGGTACTGTGGTACTCTGAGCCCCTTCGAGACGGGAAAATACGTGCTTTCTATCAAGAATATTCAAATTACACTCCTAATAGAAAATTGTATTAGGTACATAAAAGCACACTTCTGGGCAATGTGTGGCATTAGTAATGGATTTTGTTGGTTCAAATGTAATACCTTCTTGCTATCCAAGTTTTACATCTAAATACATAAACCAGTGTTATTAGCGCTACTAACTTCATACTTAAGGTTTCATTAGGAATAGCTTGGGACTTTGTGGGGTTTGTTGTATTTTGTCACAAGGCGGGTGTGCGAGGTACCTTTGTATTTGCTTGATTTGAGGAGCTTTTTTTAGTGTCATTTTTTCCTTCCTTTTTAAGCCAGCCCGACATGCCTTGATGCTGGGGATCTGCTGAAGGTCCTTCACTGTAATGGGGGTACTGCCAGCCCTGAGTGGGTGACCTGGGGGGCCCCTGGGTGTCGTTCTGCCACCTGAAATCCGTGAAAGTCTCTTGCGACATGAGGTCTGTTAAGAATGTTCACGTATCCCTGTCTTGTCTCTGGCAGCTCCTTTAACCTTATCTATTTTTAATCGTATGCTACTGTAATAAGTATATATGATAGGTAGCTTGGTAGGAGAGGCTAAAATCACTGTGAATGCTGGTTTTCTGTAAGGTTTCTGAGAGCAATACTGGGACGCATTTAAGGCATACTGTTCAAAGAAGGTGAGCTATCCATCAAACGCACAATCTTGGGTTTGAGTCTTCTATTTAGATTAAGCACGTTAAGAAAGATGGATGGTAAATGTATTTCAGCAGCATTGTCCCCAAACCAGAACAGAATATAAAGACTCTTGAAGAAGGATTCAATTACATTGGCAAATAGCTTGGACGAGAACTGGGTAAAAAGGGAGCTCGTAGGGCAGTGGGGTGCCGGTTGTGGATTTATGTAGTTTTAAGATAAAAACATTATTTTCCTTAAACCCTTCCATTCACGTAACATCCCTACCAGCTACTTGCTTGTTCGGTGTATTTTATGGAGACGTCCCTGTAAGTCACTTTAGGTAGCGGGTTTTGTGCTACTTCACGTGTGTTGATATGTACGCAACGGTTTACGGCACGCCCAATTAATACTCGTGCGAAACTTGAGAATTTCACTTGAATGTCTTTTTGATGGGAATTGCTTCTCTGCTGGCGCCTTTTGGGTGATGTCCCAGCTTTCGCAGTGGGTGGGTGGCGGAGCAGGGGGACGTGTCCTGCGGGCTCTGCTCGACTCATGCCTGAGACCTTCTGGGGCTTGCGCTGCTGCCCGGGCTGGCAAACGCAGCGCCAAGTAGTCTGCGCTGCGGGCAAATACTTCCAGTGCTTGGTTTTGCTTAAAATAACAAAAACATCTGCCTGTTTAAAGCAAACTCCGCTTGTTCTTTTGTCTTTGAATATTCTTTTCCTAAAGCAAGATTATGTCAACAGGGGGAAAGCTGCTGTAACTGGTGGCTGAAAGGTGACGTTGGCGTTCAGAGTGGTAGGTGCACAGACTCAGGAGAGCTAGAAACCTGACTGAACCCTCGGGTAATCTCAATATTCCCTCAAGGGGTGTGTTTCTGAAATGCTTTAATGCAACCAGAACGGGGAGGAGGGTGGGTTTGCTGGTTGTGCCCGGAGAGCGTCGAAAGAAAGAAGTGACTCCTATTCTTGACGTGTAAAGGACGTGCTTTAAAAGGTAAAGGCAGGAGAAGCAGCTGTGTTATATTGCTTCCTTGTAAAATTAATTAGTGCCTAAGACAAACGTTAACAAGAAATTGTATGTTCTGCCACAATCGAGGGTTCAGGGGGAGCGAGAGCAGAACTTGCCAGCACTGGCATTGTAAGCTGCCTTTCCTGCAGCTTTGGTTTGGGAGTGCAATTACAGCTAATGCTCGCTGGTGAGCTGTTTTCCTGCTCTCGAGGTAACCGCGGTGGCTGAAACTTTGTTCTTTTCCTCCCAGTCTAGCACTTGGCAATTAGGGGAACCAGATGATGCTTGTACTTTGATCTTTACCTGTTTCTAAAATCTCAAGTGTTGCTGTGATTTGGAGGAGGGAAAGTATTAACCATTGCTTAGACCAAAAGCTAGCATGGCGTTCTGTTGTCAGGGCAGTGCATTGAATGGTTGTGTCTCTTCTTTTTACTCCACATGTGCCAAATCTGCAAAATAAATAACCCTCAGACCCTGCTCAGTTCAAACTCCCATCTTCAAGAGACTTGATTTCTCTGCTAATGCATCCCTTGGAGGGGATCGTAGTGCAGTGAAGGGTTAACGTGGTTTTCTTCCCAGTTGTGGTCATTTTAATTGAAGATAAATGATTTTTCCTTCCAAATTCTTGTTGCTATATTGTGTATTCAGTTCTTTTGTCCTCATTTTGACAGCTATGAAAAGCCAGGTAACAATCCTAATCTCGTTCAGCATTCAGTATTGGGCTAGACTAAGTAGGATGCAGGCGAATGGGTAAGTAGCTGGTGCGGCTGTGATTCATTCCGTAGGCTGTCTGTACGTCACATGGTGCTTAGGTTCCCCCTGTAGTACAAATACCGTATATCGGGTCGGGTACTGTGCAAGTGGAGGCCCCGCTAACGACTGTTGATAGTTGTGAACTGCTGTGGCGCCCTTTCTCTAGGGCTTTGTCACTTGGCTGTTTTTAAAAAAACACCCAACACAACGGAAAACCAAACACCCCCACACACATACATGTACCTGACGTTTCTCCCTCTCCAGGATCTGTCGGGATGCGCTGCCGCAGTGGCGTAGCTTGTCTATATGCCATATTCTCTCTCTAGCCATGTGCCCAATTTGGTAGTTTTTGTGCAAGATGGAATTTCTCCTGTTTTCCAGAGGGTGGGGGTTTGTGTTGTAATTTCCTCACAGCTTTGAATGACCTACGAGCCGAACGTCCAGCGGAGCTGCATTTGTGTGTTCGTGTTTCAGCGAACCTTCCCGTGTTCCTTTGGGTTGTGGGAACACCCAACGTGAGGATCATCTCTTCCAAGCAAAACTTTTTTTAATCCCACCGTGAGGATTTTCAATATCGCTTTTCCAACCCGTTTTGTGGTCCTTGTTCCTATGCAAGTCTCAGACTCGTTGAGGTTGGGAGGGACCTCTTGAAATGCAGTCCCGCAGCTTGAGGCAGACTGCTCAGCCTCAGCAGAGGTGGTAAGTCAGATGATTTTGTAGCAGGGGGAACTAGCAAAACTCTTCTTGCATTTTATTTCGTCTGTGGTTTGTCAGCCATTCAGATTTGTTCTTTCTTTCTCCAGGTTCGGTCACCCGCTAATGTCCAAGATGTTTTTTGCCTCCATTGCCTAAATCTTTCTATTTAACACTGTTCCTCACATGATTTTGGCATGTTTGAGTGTGTGGGACACTTCTGGTGTCAAGACCCAGTCTGTGCCTTGAGCCAGGTCCCAAGCCCTTCCCTTCTGGTTTTTGGCAGGGGTAGAGAAAGTTGTGTAGGTCAGCCTGGAATCATCATGCTTGCAAGGAAAAAAATTAAAACTGACTTCAAAGGACAACTCTGACACGGTCAATTAATAATTAAAACAGTTTTTTAATGAGCTATGCAATTACCTGTGTGTCCCTGGAGATGATAGTTTATGGTATTATTGCTCAGTGCCCTTTCTTTAGTCATGGCAGATGACATCTGTAATTTAAAGCAGGCTAGACATTAAAGTGACAGAACTTTCATTAACCTTGTCTAAAGTTTGTTAATGACAAATGTCTCATAAAAAAAGCTATTGTCAAAACACCAGCTTAGCAGAGAGGAGCCTCTAATCCTGTAGCTTGGGGGGTTTCTTTTCCGCTAATCAGGGTGCATGAGCCCTCCCGACGTCCCGAGGGCAGACGGGGATGGGGGAGACACTTGTTTCCCTCCTTGTTCCAGAATCTTTGAATGCAGCGTCTCCGTATTTGGGGTACGGTGGTGGTTACGGGGATGTTCTCCCTGTACGTTTTTGACTCGAGTTTTGTACTCGAGTAGCTGTAATTAATTCAGGCATAAAACGCAAGACGTAACTGATTGTGGTTTATCACATCAAAAACTGTGGCGTTCTGAGCGTGGTGGACTGACCCTTTTAAGGGCGGGATGATGGGAGAGGGCTGGAGGTCCAGACCCCCGGGCTCCATGATGAGCTTGACTGCTGCCGGTCCTGCTCCCGTCTCTGCGCCTCTCTTCCCAGCTGTGGCACACAGAAATCCCCGGCTGCTCCCAGCCCTGGTTTCTCACCGGGGTTTCTTTCCCCAGGGCGTGTGGAGTGGATGCACTTCTGCCAGTGCATCGTCCCCCCCCGAACCCCCGTCCCCTCGACCTGGCTGGCACAGGACGCGGAGGCTGCCTTGCTGTGCGGGTCAGTGCCTTTGCTTTCCTGCTCTTTGCCACTGGGATTGCCCATTCCTGGGGGTTTCGGGGGCCGGTGCCTGCGTTGGGAGGAGAGGCAGGGCAGGAGAGCGGGGTGGTTCCATCCCTGCGTCGGCAGGCACCCTGGCTGGGAACATTTGGATGCTCCCGTAAATACCTTCTTAGCGCAGGGATTGGTAAATCTGACAACCTTAACTCCTCAAGCGCGCGCTCTCTGACGCAATGCTTTCCATTTGAGGCACCGAGAAGTTAATTTGGTTTCCACTGGAGTCTAGATTAAAGACAGAAATTATCTGCTTGAATCATGAGCAACTTTGTAGGGAAGGGATCAGCCACAGGGAAGGCTGGTGGGAGAGATGCATTAGCGAGGAGATTGCTTTGAAAGGGATAAGTCAGATCTTAACATCTCAGTATTGAATGTCAGGCTGCTTGGAAATGGAATTTTTGCAGCACCGCGTCAGCGAAGATACTACAGAAAAAAAAACCATTTTGTTTGGCATTCTTGTAGTCTCCGGTACGGAACAGGTAGGAAGCGCCTTGTTAAATTATTTATTACCTTCAGATGAACTTGGAAGAGTTTACAGCAGAACGCTGTGGCCTCAGACTTTGTTAAACTGGATTAATTTTTGCTTCCAATCCTGTGAGACTTAAAGACCTATTAATATTGACTGCAGTATTTAGGAAGCGTCTTTCATGCAGAACACCTCTGCTTCCAACGTATTTCTGGATCGCGAGACCTCTGTTTCATCTGCCAGAAAGAAATGTTGTTTCCCTTTTCAAATTAACAATAAGGAATGTAAATGTCTGTGTGAGGGTAACAATGTATTTCACGCCTTTGTTTGTCGTGGCAAATTGGATTTTAAAAACTTGCTCCTGCAAGAGGGTTTTATTTGCCCTGAAGAAAGGATTTGCCATACTTGCTGGGGCTCTCTGCTGTTAAAGTAAGTGTGTGTGTAGATACCTACGCACATACATATATATATATATATATATATATGTACGCATGGTTGTGCGTCCGGACAGAGAGCCCAAGTGCAAGCATTCGTGTGTAGGTATGTCCCGGCTGTGCCGGGGCTGGAGGTGCCGGCTGCCGGAGCAGCGGTCACGGCCAGTGCCCGTGTCTCCTGCTGATCTTCTCATTGTGGATTTCCAGCTGGGCTTTCGTTGGCGTGAGACTGGTATCAAACCTCATTTGGGAGGGAGACAGACGTCTCGGTATTGGTAACGTAGTTATAGCAGATGTAGACTCTTCTTTCTGTATTCACTTCAATTTCGCTGCGAGTAATTATCCAGTAGGAAAAGTCTATTTCTTGGATGAAGGGCATTCTCTGAGGAGGATGTTTACTGTGCAGCTTTTTACTAATTTGCTAATGCAATCTATGGAAGCCGAAGGATTGCCACGGAAATGCGAGTTGCTCCGGTAAGCCTCGACTTCTTGATAAAGACAAGACAAAACAAACCCGATCCTATGGATTACTGTCATGGAAATGCAGAGAAAAAGGGCAGAGGGAGTGCTGCGGATGGCATTATTATTAGTGGATTTTGAAGGCAACTCAGGTTATTTACAGCCTTGTACGTGTGCCTGGTGATCCCCGAAAGACTGTTGAAAGCCTCTGTACACCGAAAAGGTGAAACAGCATTTCCCACGTGGCAGGTCTGACCTTCCTCCTGTGGAGGGAGCGAACCTCTGTGGTTATTAGTCAGTTCAGCTGATGATGGAGGTGCTGAAAAGAGACAGGGAATAGCTATTATGTATGTTTATCGAAGTAAGACATAATGCGTATTCCCCGGATAAATGTATCATGTTGCCAAATTTTTGTCTACAAATTGCTAAAACCGGTTATGCAAGCACGTTTGCAAACGCGCATGACTCTAGGGAACGTGCTTTTGTATAAAATAGCCCATTAATTTGAACAAAACGTTTTAAATGGTTTCAGATGATTTATTTCTAAAAGCTGGGTTGCTCTGATGTAACAAAGTGGGAGATGAGCAGATGTGCCGATGCTCGTTCCTGCCCGTGGTAGATGGGCTTGAGAGGAGGCCCACCTTCCACCGGCGTTGGCCTTCTGCTTCCCGGCGACCTCCTGGCGTAGAGGTGCGGCGCCGCGCTGTGCGAGCGCGCTGCAGCAGGCGCTCTAGCGCGTTTAATTGCTGATTTGCTAGTGATGTGCAAAAAGCTTGGAGAACGTATAGCACTGGATAGTTTGAATTACTCAGCCTCCTTGCATAAGGTAATAAAGGAAGGTACCGTATGCAGACACGCACGGTCCGGAGAGCTGAGCTGTGTTCCGGCATCTCTTAGAGGTTTGTCGGAAGCGGCTGGCTTTCCGTGCAGATGACAGTTATTACTTGGCGGTTTTGGAACTAGGTGCATAAGCTGGTAAGTTCACTGGCTACTTGACATCAGTTCCTAACCTCTGGTTTTAAGTAAAACTGGGCGAATGGCGTACTGAATGGAAGGTGATGTTTTGGTCTCCCAGAGGCGCCCGATCCCTGCCCTTGCTGCCCGAGCCGGGATCGAGAATACCTGATCCATTCCTGACAGGCAGGCACCGGTGTCTTCTGAAACAGCCGGGACTGCCTTAAGCCATCTATTTCGGTGTTTAACTTCTTTGTACTTGCATAAACCTCCCGTGCTGGGGTTTAACCTGTTGCAGCTCGCCGCATCTGTAAGGTATGTGCAGAAAGATGGGTTTTCCTTTCCTTGGCAGCCGCCTCTTAGGTGTTTGAAGAGCGTTCTCTTTTCCCATGTCCTCTCCCGAGCGAGTGGACTCGGTGTGCTTAATCTCTCCGCACAGGTTGTGTCTTTCCAGAGAGCACGGGACGGCAGGGAACCGCGCCGAGGCACGGACCCAGCCGAGGACAGGCACCTGGTCTGGCAGCTCTCGCCAGGCTGGTTCTCCGCCCGCCGTGCCGATCCGAGCACTCGGACCGGGGCACGAGCAGGAGGGATGGGTGACGGATTCTCACCGCTTTAGCTGGTCTCCCGACCGGTGGGTACAGCTAGAAGGACCATTCCAGGACCCCTTGGTTAACAAAGATAGTTTAACGTGAGGGAGGACGGAGTGGCGAGCATGGCTTGGCTTGGCTTGGCTTGGCAGGGTGGTGGGTTGCTCGCTGGGTGCCTTCTTTTAATTGCAGCTGGCTATTGCGTGGTTTTGTTGCAGACGGTTCAGCTCTTGCCAGTCTTGAAGAAGGCTAAAATAGGAACAGATTTGGTTTTAAAGATAGCGAAATAACTGGTGCGTAGCTAACTTGTGATTATTGCAGCTCTCGGTGTTTTATAACCACAAAAATATCAAATGCTGTACAGTTCAAGACTTACGATGTTGGGGGGAAGCAAGGTTAAATAGCATCTCGCACCTTTCACTTCACATCTCATTATTCATTGCTAATAGAAGCCTAGACCATCTGTCTCCGCACAGAACATTTGGATGTGACAGGCATAGTAGATGTTACAAAACTTTCTCTCCGAGATGTTTATTTCTTGCACGTTCTGCTCTTGGCACCCCTGTTTCTCCTGCAGCTCCCCGGCGCTCGGGGACAAGTGGACCAGGAGCTCCAGTGCTGCCGCAGCGGATGCCTTGGGCTGCCGTGGCTTCACTGCGTGCTCTCGGGGCTAGCAAGAGCTGTGAACGGTGCTTCCTTTCCTCTTACATCCTGTTGACTTGTAAACAACCTCCCAGAAAGCCCGATGAACTTTCACCGCCCATTAGAAATCTGTGTTGGGCAACCAGGAGTGTGTTTTCACCGGCAGCCGGCAGGCAGTGCGGTTTGGCCACCTTGAAGGTGTTTCACCCTTTGGTGCTGGGTGTCTCTCCGAGGCTTCGGGATGGGAAGCAGCACGCCCTGTCAAGGTTGCCGTAGCGTCCTGGTCGTTAGCCTTCGTTAAGAGCCTGCTGCAGTTCCTGCTCCTGTTCCAACCCCGGCCTTTGTTGGTCCCACGTTGGGTGGATGTCCGTATCGGCTGAGCTGAGGAGCCGGGGCAGAGGGGTTGCCTCTGCTGCATCCTGGGAATGCCGCCTTCTTGTTTTCCTGCAGTTTGGCTGTGGATATACTTAGAATATCAAATGCCCATCTTCCCTGGAGGGAAAGAACCGCTGTGGGATTTTTTTGATTCTTTTATGTGTTCTTTCTGCAGTGGTGAGGAAAAATACCTGATTGGTTCCGTCAGTTAAATTGATGCTTGTAAAAGATTTAACAAATATCTTCTTTCCATATGCTTATCAGGCTTGTGAATTTAACCGGTAATCGGAAGACAAAACACAAAGAGTCATGTTGAGTAAAAAAATCCTTTCTGTTCAGGTTTCAGTCTCCTTGGTGGTCGTGGTGCAATTCAGTTATTTTGGCAGTTGTTTACAGCTCGTTTCCCCGCTCCTCTCCCAAGAAGAAAAGAAAAGGCAGCAAATCTGACTTTTTACTTTTGTGGCTGTGTAATAACTGCAACGTCTAATTCTGGACTCCTTGTGTTAGAAGCAAACCCCTGAAGCACGGTGAGTGAGTGGGGTCTGGCCGCTGTGCGCAGCATCCTGAGGGACACAGAGGAGAACCGGCAGTGCGGAGCGGAGCGGAGCTGCCGGAGCCCGGCACGTCTGCTGCCGAGACCCCTCCGAGCAGCCGGGAGCGAGCGCCGAGCTTCACCGCCAGGATCCACATCTCTGGGCACAGCATGTCTCAATGTGGGCAGTTCTCACGAAGGACGGGGATCAATTTAAATGCTGAATAATTTAAGGCAAGAGTGCAGCAGGCTAGATGCTAAGGCTGGCTACTTAAGTAGAAGATGATGGATTCCTGCAGAATCCCTTTTTCTCACTTTCTGAAGGCGTTTTAGGAGACAGTCTTCCTAAGGGGATTGAGGTCATCGTTCTTTCCTTTTTAAGACCTGGTGAATTGCCTCTCGGACACTTTATCTTATGAACGACATGGTGTTCAGTCAGGGGGTTCTGCTGACAGCGGGAACCACACCAGCACGGCTCAGTTTGTGAACATCAGCAGAATCTGAGATTGAAACACCACCGTAGCCTTTATGATTTAGTTGTGGAATGTAAAGAATTTTCAACAGTAAAGGCATCGGGTTTTGAAGTATTTTTATCCTCTGCAGAGTTTTAACTTAGATGGCAATGGGATATCAGTATTTATTTTATAGAATTTTTTCCAGAAGATATTTTTCCTATTTTTGCCAGTCTGACGCTCTTCGCGTTCAGTTTTTCTGTTATCAATAACTGTAGAAGCAGTCCTAGCAGAGTTTGTAGAAATTGCTTTGTCTGTGCTTTACTCCTCCAGTATTTATTGGTTGATACTGTAATATGATTATTTTTCTGTGTCCCTGTTAAAGATGCAGCTTTGAAAGATATTATCCCAAGGTGCAAAATCTGCAGTTTCCTTCTGCTGATGGATTTGTAGGAGAACAACTTTTTTATTACAGGTAGCTGATTTGAAAATTAGTCCTTTGGAAGTCGAAGATTAAGGAGTGTTGAATATTTTTTTTATATTTATGAAAGGTAGGTCTCAGATACGTGATGAAACAGTAGTAATATTTCCTTTGAGGTAATGTGTGCGATTGAGAGAGTTTATTTTGGGCTGAGTAAGAGCAACAGCACTGCAAAGCTGGACTTGTAGTACTCTGTCTTCATTGCCGCTAAATTCCCTGGAAGCGTTGCCAGGATTTCTAGAGCACCTCTCGTTCCCTTGCTCGGCAGGCGGCTGAGCCGGTGCATCGTTTTTCTCCCGGCATGGTGCTGGGAAAACATCCCTGCTCCTCACGTGGGAGGGTCTACGGGAAGAGGGGATGGAGGAGCCCGCAGCGAGGATGCCTGCGGCACCGCTCCCCTCCGAGGCTGGATGCGGTCAGCACCTGCACGAGGGCTCTGGGCATGAGCCCTGGGGCAGCTAGTGGCCACAGAGCCACCCCAGGGATGAACTGCGGCCCGCAGGCTTGTGCGAAGACAACAGAGAGATTAGAGACAGACGGGAGAGCCCGTGCTACCCCCGTGCCGAAGAGACAACGTTCGAGCTGGCACCGTCGCTGGAGTTCTCGACTTCCAGCCGTAGGTGTGCTGGGGGGACGTGGAGGCTGGGTGCCTTGCTAACCTCCTGCCAACACGGCAGTTCTGCGACCTGCTGAGGTTGGAGCAAATGGGATTGGGATTGCTGGCCTGACCTTCTTGTGGGTGGCTCCTGCTCGTCCTTTTTCCCCGGGCTACCACCAATGGGAGGGAAACCCAGGTTGTACTTCAACAACACCAGTTTTGTCAGTGTAAGGGTCTTTTCCCCGAGAAGTGTTCCTGAATGAACCTAGCGCTACTGTTGTGCTGGCCTGCAGTTCTGGCTGAGAATCACCTGAGATGAACAATTTATCCGGAGGTTCTGCAAAGCGTGGCCTTGCCCCACGCAGCGGGGAGCGACTCTGCGATGTGGGCATCTGGTTGGGAAGGGCTCGCTCCCGAGAAGGACCTGGAGGGGGATCAGTCGATCAGATGAAGTTCTAGAGTGAGCTTTTGGGTGGGATTTGGAATTCTGGAATGATTTAATTTGGTTACGCTCACAAAAGATGGTAGGAGAGAGAAGTTTTAATAGGACAAGAAACAAGTTGCTTAACTCGCCATCTGCAATGAATCTCTATTGGCAATACATGCCTTTGAGCAGTATATTTGGCCACTGAGCTGGAAAATTGTTATCATTTGTGGAAAGGCTATTTTTAGTCAGTAACATCTGTGGAACACCATTTCCTCAAACTTTCACTATCTTTTGACAAGTCGGCCAGATGTGACTCACTTGAGCATATTGGATGGAGAGGGAAAAACAAAGTGTTGTGTTTACCAGAAATGCAAACATGACCTTTTTCGGATGAAGGCAGCCTTTATTCCCATCCCAGGGAGGAGGCAATAAGAAAAGATTGATTTTCATCATCAGTATTAAACATCCTTACAGTTTAGTATTTTGGTGTCATGCTCACGCAGAAGTCCTGTTGGAACAGACTTCTGCAAAAATCCAATTTTCTCTCTCCTCATTTCAAAACTGAAAGAGAAGGTGGCTGCCGGCTGCCGCCCTGGTCTCGCCCCGTGCGTCACCTTCTGTAAGGGGTCCTGGTTGAGCCGGGGCTTTGGCTCTGCCGTGGGAAGCTGTTCTCACCTCGGCGGTGCGTCCGACCTTTCCCGCAGCGCCCACCCTGGGAGCAGAGCCTTTCTGCTCAACTCGGAGTCGCCGACAGCCCCTTGCGGAAAGTAGATGTAGGGTTTGGGTTTCTGGCTGTCCTGGACGACTTGCTGTGGAGAGCCTCCTCTCCTCGCAAGACGACGAGCGAGGAAGCTGCTGAGCGGTATTGGCTTTTTAGGAATGACGAGCGCATCTTCTCTTCGCTGCAGCCGCTTGGGCGTCTCCAGTCGGAAGGCTGTCCCCCTTCCCGAGGTGCGTTAACGTCACTTAGCAAAGCTGGCGTGTGGCTGGCCACCTGCAGCTCCTCGGCTCCGAGCCCTTTTGCGGCACAGACACCCGGAGGGCCCCGCGGTCGCCACACGGGGTCTGCGTGGGAGTGAAATGGGGTGGGAGGAGGTTGGCGTGGAGCCTGAGGTGCCACTGAGCAGGAGCGGCACCGCGACTGGAGGTCTCGGACCAGGTCTGGCTTAAATTCAGGTGCTAACTGCTGTAATCGTAAGTGGATTTGTTTAAGTAACTTTTAAAATTTGATATTGTAATTTAACTTAGGCCAATATATTACTCGCTTGCTTCCTGCCCTCGGGCAGGTGCCCAAAGCGGAGAACAGACCCTGAGGCTCGCGGCGGCTCTTTGAGAAGGTTTGGTGCAGTTTTTGTGGTCCCGGTGTCATCTTTGAACCATGGCGAGCCGAAATGGATTCACCAGAGTAGACTGTGCAAAGTAAACGGTACATTTTACTGCATGGAAGAACTTGCTGAATTAAGGGCATCTTATCCTTTAACACAGCTTCATCAAAGCAAATAAGCCCCGAGAAAATATTACCTGCCAGGCTTCAGCTAGGCTGTTAGAACAGGAGTCAGACCTTGACATTTGATGTCTCTGAAACAGGTTTTGGCTTAAATTCAGTTGTTTACTACTGCAGTCAGGAGCAGATTTGTTAGACAGGGCTAATTATATGTGCATGTTCCAAAATCATTTGGAAACTGTAACATTTGTTGCTTTTCAAACACTTTAAAATATGCAAATATTTCACGCGATGAAGAGAACTGATTTTTGCAGGAATCCACAAACGGCATTAAAGCAAAATGTGATTTTTTTAGAGGTGGCCCAAAGCGAATCCATTAGACGCCCTGAAAAGGGAGGGGAGGAGGACGGGGAGGGTTCTCGGTCTGGGCTGTTTGCCGCAAAGGAGTGTTGTCCCAGCTGAAAAGTGAGCGTTTGTTTGCTCTCCTCGGTAGGAATTTGTTAAACAAGTACTGGGAAGATGACCGAGAGCTATTTCCAACGAGGGCCGCAGTGATGTGCGGTGGCGTTCCTGGGGGTGGTGCGGCCGCGGCGCGTCGGCTGCAGGGGGCTTGCCCCATCGGATCCGGGCAGGGAGCCGAGGTCGATGCCACCGTCAGCAAACTGCAGTTCCTCAAATCACAGTGTTTTAAGTGTTTGTGGGTTTCTACTCGCTAAGCATTTATCTCCTGCTGCTCGAAGGTTGCCGGTGTTGGGCGCAGCCACAATTAGCTCCTCTGGTAAGCGGGAGCACGCAGCCTGCCTTCCTCTTCTGGTGCTGGGCAGTTTTAGAGGAAAGCTGCGGATTTGGGGCTTTTGAATGGTTTATCGAAGGTGCAACCTCCCCAGACCACGTGCCTAGAAAAGACTCTGGTTTCCTACCACGGGTGCTGGGATCCAAAGTGTGTCCTTTGGGGCAGAAGGTACCTCAGGAGGAAACCTCCTGAAGAGCTGCTGGTACAGTCGGAGCCACCGATGCCTTGCGTGTTTTAAGTCTGGATAATTTTTTTAAAAGCCTACTTATTTTGTTTGTTTCTTTGCTGGAAACCATGTCTATCTGCCAACCTTTCCAAAATGTCATGATGTAATTATTTTAACAGGCAGTCTGTGCTCCTTTGTTTGGGGGATATTAACCTTTCTAAACAAAAGAAATGTTAATATACATTGGAGACGCAGCTAATGGGATTTCATTTTTCTTATTAGAACAGACTTGCGTTCTCTTTTTAAATTATTGCAAAAGAATTCAACAAGTCAAGTAATTGCCTTCAGCTAATCCGCGATAGCAAATTTGAACGTGAATATCCAGATCATTCTGTATGGATTGGAAAAAGTAATGTGATTTCCTTGTTTTTTATTTGCTTTGGCTAAACACTGGTGAAGGGTGATATAAATTCATTGAATTCAAAACAAAGAAAATGCTAATTATTAATGCGCTAAGTTCTGATATGCTATAAAAACGCACTGTTTAATTTGCAAAGCCTGTTGTGGCCTATTTATATTTCATTGCATATTGATTCAAAGTTTGTATTAGGTTCAGTGTCTTTCCCTGATAGCCTTGAAATTTCAGCTGGATTTATGGGCTTCTCCCTCTGGTTGGAGGCGCTGGGTGGATCGGGTGAATGGCTCTCACCTTTGGGGGCTGCGGCTGGTTTTGGCGCCTTGGACAGCGGGGCAGGTGCCCGTCGCCTCCGGAATTGGGAACGGGAGATTCCGGCAGAGAGCGCGGTGCGAGTCGGCTCTGCGGGTCTGGCTGTATTTGTGTGCGTTTGGGTAATATTTTATAGAGCTTGGCTCAAGCTGACGGTATTAATTAAAAGTTTATATATGTGCAATCTATACTTAAAGCTGTTTGCTGCTTACCGAACAGCCGTTTGGCTTGCAGTGTTGTTTTCGGTGCAAACACTATTGCTTTTATGAGCTGATGCTGCATTTAAAGTCATTCTTCTTTCCCCATGGTGCCTTGCGGTTGGAATGCGTCGAGATAAATATCCCAGACTCTAAAGGATTTATCTTTCAATCTTGATTTTAAACGAATATTTCCAAGCGCTCTAATCACCTTGCTTTATCTGCAGCGAACCTAATGTATTTTGCAGTGCTGTAACTGCTTCAGCACCTCTGCTGAAGTTATAAAGGAGCGATGCTTACAGTTAACAAATACATAATAGAATTTAATATAACCCCTTGATGCATAAAGGGGGATAAGTGGAAAGCAAAGTTGATTGCATGTCTGGAAGAATGTTTGTGTCTGATTTATGTCCTAATTTTAGTATTGGGTTTTCTTCGCGATAGTAAAATGTCACATTAGCATGGCCCTTTCCAGCTAATCCGCTGAAAACAAATACCGGTGCTGAGACACTAGTTCAGGCTTCCCTGAACTTTGTCACCTGATGACTTTCTTACACCGTAGTCTCTTGGTTAAAGCAACCTTTCTTCGTACATCTGTTTAATAAACCTTTGGCAGCGTTTTCCTCCCTTTTCCCCCCGCAGCCCCAGAAGCGCCCAGCAATAGCTGGCTCCTCCTCAGCTGCCCGCTGGTTCTGCCTGCGGGGGTTCATCCCGGCGGGACGACGTTGGGGTGCTCCTCAGAGCCTGAGGTACAGCAGCCTCCGCAGCCTGGAGAATTCCAACCTGGCCAACGCACAGCGCCCTGTAAATACCCAGGCGCAGCCATTTCTTCTCGGCGTTTGGTATTTGCATCGGCTTTTTGCTATAGATCAACCCGTACAGTTAAAATCAGCCTGGTGGCCTCCCCGGTGCTGCGACCCGTGATTGGAAACCCCAGGCTTGCCCGAAGGTCCAGCCACCGTGCCTCCCCCTGCGAGAGCTGCTGATGGGAAGCTCCAGGGATCCGATCTTCCGCGGGATTGGAGGCTGCTGCTGAACTAATTGTGATATGCAGGAATTGATAATTTACCTCGTGTCTGTAGGAGGAAAATGAGTATTAAATTCGATGAGTAAATGACGGGTTTCAGCCTGGTAATTTGCAGTCTTTATTAACAAACTTGTAAAACTTATCAATACCACTAGAAACGTCTTCATTTGGGGAACTTTATTGCAGCTGGTGTCGTTTTCCCAGGAAAAGAAGTGCTGGTATTCTTATCTTGAGTGAAGCTCATTAAGGCTCTAGGATCCATTTCGCTTTTACACAGTGCTTTTCTCTAGTTACATGCTGCAGATGAGTCAGGAGCCTGTTTTGATTCCCGGTAGCTCTCTGCGTGCTTTGCCAAGTCCCCCAGGATTTCTTTTTGGGATGATACTTGGTGGTTAACCACAACTTCAAGCCTGTCCACAGATTTTTAAGTGGGATTTTTGGGTCTCTATCAGGTGGCGATATGAAACATGCCGCGGAGAAAATAGTAGCCATATGTAGTAGACTCCTGTCAAAAGTTGGGAGAAGCTGTGGAGCAAAGCTTTCCCAAGTCCCGTTCAAGTTCACTTGGACCCGCAGCGCTGATGGGCTCAAAGCATTGCAGCGAGCCGCTTACGGTGAGCTTTTCCTGGCGCGGCACGGCTTCGGGAGCGGTTTGTTTTATTGCGGGCGTGCCTTTGGACCATCCCGGGAGGTGACGAGATGAACCCTCATCAGATGGTGAAGTCACTTGGTTAGGCAGGGGTGCACCCTGGGTGTCGGGAGGACTCCACCGAGGAAAAGCCGTGCTGGGCACACTTGGCAGAGGCAGGGAGGCTGTGGGCTGCTGCCGCCCTGCCAGAGGCTCGTGTGGAGAACATGGAGATTTATTATGCAAATTTGCAGTTTGGAGTTGCGTCGCACTCGCTTGGGATGATGCTGTTAAAAGTTGTGCTGCTTTTGTAGATAAACACTAAGACATCCGCTTTCAACTTCACATTCCTTAACCTTGTTTTATTCCTTGCTGAGCGCTGACGCTTTCAAGGCAGATGAAAATCAGACTAAATTTAGCAGTGAGCGAAGCCCCCTGCTCCCCCCTCCACGCCGCCCGTTCCAGGCGTAGTGTCTGTATCCTTTTGATTAGTTTTGCCCTTGGTTTCTGCTTCAGATGTGAAGTTTTGCAAAGCGATGCTGACAAGAAGCCTAATTCTCTGCTGCGGCAAGCCCTTGGCAGAACTAGCGCGGCTGCCCCGTGGCTAGCCCAGGGCCGGCTTGGGAAGCCACCGTGCTCGTGGCCCTGTGCCAACGACTCACCACGGTGCGGTGGGACTGCAGCGTGCCCGGCGGAGGGGTTACCCTCTGCTCCGGGTCTTCATCCATCTGAGTTAACCATCTCTTGCTGCATTCATTAGCGGGGTGTTTGGGAAGGGTGCCAGATGGAGACGGGACTCTCAAGGTCATCTCCAGTCCTGACCAGATGGGACTCTGTGGACAAACCGCTTCCCCTCCTTGGCCTGCACCCGCCTCTCCGTCCTCTGGGGGCTTCTGGTTGGTTTCTACTTTAGAGAGGTGGTTTTTCTTGGTACAGGATGGAGCCGCTGATCTTGGGAACGTTGGTAACTAGGAATTGCAAGCATCAGGATCTTCACTGCAGTATTGATAGGCTGCGTGCACGCTGGTCCTCGCTGCTCCTCTGAGAACCCTTCCTCAGATGTTCCCCAGCTAATTTAGTCCCATGGTCGGTCGTTTGAGCAGAGATTAATTATTTTGCTGTGCTGTGATGGCTATTCAAACCTGAGCCCTCAGGGGAAGGAATTTTTTAAGGCAGTTGAGCCTCAAGATTTAATTTGAACTCTTGTCTTTCCATTTGGACAAGCAAATGAATTGCCTCTTGCTAGTGGCAAGCTCTGCTCCACGTAAAGAGATCAAAGCTGCTTCCACTGCGCCTGGACGTGGGCAGGTGAACAGGGGAGATGTGTGAAGTGGGGTACCCAGCCTCTCCCTTGGACCCCTGCAAAGGGGAACTCGAGTGTCTTGAGGTGAGTTTGGTCGTCTCATTCTATCCCAGGAGGATTGTGTTCACAGCTGGCTGGTCCTTTCCAAAGAGACCCTGCTGGATTGCTCCCACCATTGACCAGCATGGTCTGTCCAGTGAAGAGCCGTGTCTCCGCTCTTGGCCCTTCCATCTCTGCTGCCACTTGATTGTTCATGGTTCTCCAGCCTTTCATCAAGTGCCAGGTGTTTTGCGTGTCTAATAAGGAGAAATTGGTGACATCTCAGGATTAAATAGTGCCCATTGGTTTTGAAATCAGGCCTTTTGAGTGTTAAAATGCTGCTTAGATGGTGTGTTTCTATTATTAGACTTAGATAGGCAGCTGAAAAATGAGACGTGCTATCCTGTTATCTCCTTCTGTAGCCACTTGAACTTGCACGCATCTGCCTTGCCGTAGAACGCACCTGTGTAAACACCGTCCCTTCCACACGGCGCAAAGCCAAGGCAAGGCCAGAGGCGAGCTGCTGTCCCAGCTGGCACGAAGCCACCCTGCCCTGGACCCGGACGTGCCGGGTGCCAGCAAGGTCCTCGGGCGAGCGAGAAGTGTCCCCAGCAGCGGTTCCCACGGACGGGAGCGCCCTGCGAGGGAAGGTACGGTGGGTTGGGCGAGTTCTCTGTCGTCTGTGGCAAATGTCCTGCTGCTATTAAAGCCTGGCCAAAACATTTCAGGGGCCGTGGCTGGAAGATGCACTGGAAATTTTCTCTTTGCGTGTGCCATTAATTGTTTTGCTTTTTGAAAAAACCTGCCGGTGCTCTTTGCTTTTGAAACAAAAGGGATGTATGTTGTATTTAAAATTAAGATTGAAACTCAAATTTCCCCAACCTAAATCTCATTTCCTTATTATTATTTAGAAGAAAATTATGACTTCCGTAAATTCTCTTATGCAATCGTTATGTTTTTAGCTACTACACTGATAACAGTCTCGAGCACAACGTAGCAGTGGCTCTCCAGTGTGATAAATTGGCACTGTTTTCTAGGTCCTCTATTAACTTTGTTCCCAAGTAATCAAATTAAAGTAATCTTCTATTATAGCGTGCTAGAACCTGCACATACAGCTGTTTTGTATGGTAGCCATAGTTCTTAAGCTAAGTTAAAGTTATTTCATTTGTTACTTATCTTTGGAATGATGGTCATGACAAATGGCTGGTGTAATTTCTTTCCTTAGTAGATGGATATAAAGTGAAGATATTACACAGGCTTCTCACTGAATTCATAAATTTTTCGATTGGGAACATTGAGTTAGATATTGAGACATTTAACTTGACAAGAAGATAGAGAATTGTTTTCTGATCTTGTTGGTGCCATAAAGTGAAACTCGGTTGACCAACTTTATGTCGGCAGCTTTTTGTTGCCGTGCAGTTTAGGTAGGAGGAGGAGCAAATAATCCAAGAGATAAAGATTGCTTTTTTCGGTTTTGCCTTTCCTGTCCCCTGAATGGGCTGTGGATTAAGCTGAGGGATCTCGCGGGGGTAGCGGAGGGGCTGATCGGCCCCTCGGAGCAGGGAGCACGGCTGCCGGCCCTGGCAGGGATGGTCCCTCTGTCCTGGGATGGGCATCGCTGGCCTCGGGGTGTGCGGGGGCAAGCCGTGTGCTGGCACGGTCGGGTCTTCGAGATGTCTTCTAATAGAAAGCAAATAGCAAAATGTCATCTGAGCATCTTTTCAGGCAGTATCTTTTGTAACTACGTGTCTGCTAGTTGAAAAGGATAACGATGTTTGGTTTAAAGCACAAGTCGCACAAAGAGATGAGCCTTAACTGTCCGTTGGCTAGCTGGTACAGACCGGAGCGGCAGAACGCACACCCAGAAACCGAATTGGCTTAGCGTGGAGCTGCAGAGCAACGCCTTGAGCGATGCCACCAGTGGTGACGGCACCAGACCCCTTCCCTGAATCCTGGTCTGGCTCCATGCTCTCCGGGCTGGCTCCTCTCCTTGTTTGCCAAGGTAGCGGTGGATGTGCTCAGCACAGCGCTACGGGTGCGGATCCAGCCTCTCCCACGGTATTAATTACTGTTTGGATTATTCTGGCTTGATTTTGAGCCAGGCAGTATCCATGCGAAGTCCATGAGGTTTGCTGATGTGCACTTTTTTCTGCATGAAATGAAGTTTTATTTAGCATGATGTTAATTGGGTATTGCCCTTCAAAATACGTCGTGTGATCCTTTTAGTTTGTGAGATGGGTGAGGAAGGAGCGACTCCGTTGAAAAGCAGAACTGATGCTTGTGGCTCCCTGACTGCGTCTACAGTGCTTCTGTACTTCCGTTTGTAAGAGGGAAGGAAAATTTGGCTTCAGATTTTGCCAACTATAAGGAAAATATTTTGATATGAGCTCATGAGTCATGGCGATAAAAGGGAGGAAGCCTGAGCGCTGGAGCTGCGTGTGGTTTCCCCAGCAGCAGAGGGAGAGGCTGAAGGTGGAGTTGGGTGCGAGGGGGTGATGGAGCAGCTGGGTGGGCTGTGGGGTGCCGGAGCCCCCGGCGGTGTGACTCCGTGTCGCTCCCCTTCCTCTTCCCAACACGTGGGGCTGGGGTGTCTGCCGTGCATCCCGCCACGCTGTCTGCATCCATCCCGAGCATCTCTCAGCCGTGACCCAGTACAGGCTCCAGTACACAGACACAATACAAATGCATTCTCTCGAGGGGACGGATGACCCCCCTGCGGTCACCTCCATTGTCCGTACAGGTGTTGCGCTCAGAAAACACAGCCCGTGAGTTCTTCTGTCGTAACACGTCACCGGGTGAACTGGAGGGGAGTTGCGGCGGGACGGGAGACCGGCAAAGGGCATCCGCTGGATTGACGCCGTCGGGGTTGCTCACCTGACAGGAGGAGTGTCAGGGGAAGGGGCTTGGCCGCTGCTAGCGCCGTGTGCCATTCCCTCTTATTTTGAAAGAGCAGGCAGCGTAGAACGGTGCCAGTTGAGCTGCTTTATTTTACTCTTTGAAATGACGGGCTGCTGCTGAGCCGTCGCTTCCTTTTGAGAGCCCGTTTTCCAGTTTGCTCTGTGGGACCACCCTGGCGTTGTGGGCAGGACTGCGGGCTCGTGCCAGCTGCGCAGAGGACAGATTTTTTAAAATTTTATTTTACTTATTTCCCCCAGGAGGTGGGTTTCTTTTGAACCCTGAAAGGCTAGCCAATCTGCGTGCTTGCAGGAAATTTTTGAAATTTGAATGTTTTGCAGTGCTCCCTTAGTGATTGCATGTCTAAACTCAAGTAAAACTTGGTACTTTTATCCTGTCGTACTCCAAATTGGCTGGAGACTGGATCTTGTTACACAGACTGGAAAACAGATTGGCATAATATTAAATCAGAATTTATGATACCTGGAGGGAGGAGCCCGTGAGGTGCTGCGGGATTGTTGTTAAACCAGCTTGTTAATAAAGGTTCTGGAAAAAAAAAAGGGAAGCGCGGGGGGGAGCAGCTCATTAATGCTCGGTGAGTTGTTGGGGAGGTGCTGGTGTGCGGGAGAGCAGCAGAGTGACACGCTGCGCTAGGGCTGCTTAAAAACGAGAAAGGAAAGTACATGACCTGGAGATACTTCAATGACTCCAGCTCGGGAATATAGACCGACTCTTCCGGGAGAGACTGGGAAAGGGTGCTGGCAGGCAAATGGAGAGGCTGGATAGCCTAAGTCTCTTCTACTTTTATTCTTGATGTGCTAGTTTTTAAGTTACACTGATTTACTGTTCATCTTTCATTTCTTGGATAGCTAGTTCAGAAAAGACGATTTTTTCTGCATTTTCCCCTGTGCTTCTGGATGGTGACCATCACAAAACCAAGCTGCGTGTCTGGTGAGATGGTTGCAGGAAAAGCAGCTCTTAGAATAAAGACAATAGATGCGTGTAAATCTGAGGCAGTTCAGTACAGGAGGAAAGAAAGGAAGGGCAATTGCATGCAAACCAGGTAGTAGGCATCTCCTCGTGTATCCCTTATAGGTCATGTCTAATACACATGGAAAAGCAAATGCATCCACACCCATGCACGCATGCATAACACCACGTATTTTCTTCAGTCCAGAATTCTGAATATTAATTTGAAACCATATCAGTGTGCTAGTTATGCGATGACGTGGAAACGAATAGAATACTGTGGTCTTCTAGTGACTGTTTGTTCAGTATAATTGCAGCTTTAAACAAATTCGGTGGCCAGAAAGCTGTAAAACATTTGCAGGCAAGAGCATGCTTTTAATATTCATCTTCTTTAAGTGTCACCGAGTGACATCTAAGACTAACTGGGCAGAGATGGGTGCCAGGCAAAATAGAGAGCGGGGAGTCTTGCTTGCTAATTTGTATTCTAGATGTAAATCTTAAATTAGTTTGAGATTTTAAAATGGATTTTTAAATGCCAGGCACATAAGAGGCGGAATTGATATTAATATTAATAGGCTTAAAAAGATATTTAGTGAAATATTTGTGTAATTTCATTTTCCTTGTAATCAAGTCAGAAAAGTGTCGGCTGACCAGGGGTCTCAGTTGCACAGTCCACCCGGTACACCTGGGTATGCTGAACGTTAACAGGGATAACCGAATCCTCCGTTGGTTTTACTGGGATGACCTGCGCTCCATAGTGTATTCATGTTCTCGCACCCTGGATGTCACTGACCTGTCAGCACATTAAAATACCTATAGAGGCACAGGGGCCGTATCAATCCCGCTGGTTTTGGGGCAGGAGTTTTCCCTGTGCCGGAAAAGAGAGGCAGTGCCGGATGGGAAGCGATCCCTCCCCGGCATTTGGAGCCACGCACCCACTGGGGTGGCCGCAGCTGACTGAGCAGGTCGGTGGTATGCCTCTTAACGGGGTGAGGGGCAATTAGCACAGCTTGCCCCACGTGAAGGGGGGGGGGGGGCTTGCTTCCTTGGGAGCGGGGAGGGGGTCTCCAAGCAAACTAGAACTCGGGAGAAGTAAGAGTGGTATCCTGCAGATACAAATAAAATGAGGACAGTTGCAGGAGGAGGAGGAGGAGATGGGGGAAAAACTGAAATATTAATGAAGATATAAAGCACTGCACCTACACTGAGAGCACTCTGATGTTCTTGCTCATCTATTCATGTTGAGCTAGCTGGAGCTTTAAATTTTAAAGCCTGGGTGGAGAAAGAGGGGCAAGGTTAGGCTGCTCATTAGGGTGCTGTACTTGCACTCACAACCAGCTTAATCGCTCCATTGGGGAAGAAGCCTTCGGCACCAGGGATTTGGCGATAGCCGTGTGTCCGAGCCTCGGCTGTTAAGCATCAGTGCGTTGTCCCTGAGTGCTGCTGCTCGGATGCAGCTCCGCCTGGGAGGAGGAGGGGGCTGGTGGATGGGACATCTCTGCTGCCCCAAACCCGTCCACGCGGGGCCTGCGGGGGCGAGGGCAGGACCACCCCTAAGTGACAGGGGCAGAACTCATCCAACCTCCAAAGTGGCAGAGAGGTGGAATATGTTATTGGCAGTGGGGTGAGCGGGGAAACGGCGTCTGCCCCGGTGGCGTGACGGTCCACGGGCTTGTGAGGCAAAACCACCATTGAAGGTCTTCTGCACCAAGTGCTCTGGGGGAGCTGCCTGGCTGGGGTCTAGTGACCGTCGTGTGGGGGGCTGTGGGAGTTCCCATGCTGGGACCGTGCTGCTGGGAATTGCCCCCGCGCAGCGGGGGGCACCGGGGAGGATGCTCTTCAGCACGAGACGTTGTCGGGACACAAGGGATGCGCTGGCACTTCTCCCGCAGCTGCTGCAGGCACCTTTTAGCTCTGCTTTCTGCACGTCCTCCTCTTTTCAGCAAGGAGTTTGCCTCCACCTACAGGAAGCAGAAAGCAAGAAAAAAACCCATAATCACACAATACCATCTGTTAGTCCCCATCTTTCAGAGAAGCTCCGTAAAGCATCTCACCAGTCTCCATTGCTGCGTAAAGCACTCGGATGCACTCCTGAAAGGTGGCATGGCAGTGTGAAGACTTCTTACCCATTAGACAGGTTTTAATTCACCTTTTCTTGTAACGCGAGCCTCAAAAAGAGAACGTGCAAAAGCTGACAAGCTAGTAATTGAATTTTGGTTGGCGTTAGTGGAGCTTCCGCTGGGGTTCATGTTTGAGAGACAAAGCGGATATTTCTGGGGAGAGCAGTGATGGTGCTGGAAGGTTTTGGAAGACCGCAGCTTTGGGGAAGGCAGAGCGTTGTGTGTGGTCCAGCTGAAGCCGTCATCAGGCGAGCGGCGCAGGAGCTGGCTCGGTCCGTGCAGGGAAAAGAGGGCCGGGGTCGGTTATTTGCGTCTGTGGTAGAAACCCCTTTTCCCATAGAAACGATGACGGGAGGGGAAGACGGGCCCTCTCCTGTCTGTCCTGGAGGCAGCGCTGACGGCACTGAGCCAGACCCAGGGGCATGATGGTGCCTGCCGGTGCTGTGCCACACTAGTTTAGTCACGTTCTGTATTTACGGTTCCATTTCCCTTTTCTCCGCATGCGAACGCAGAAGAAAAAGCAAGGAAGCGCATGTGACTGCTCCGTGACGTCTCTGCAGGGAGCCTCTCGGTCCCCGTTTCGTTCCCGAGGTGGTGAGCAGCTCGACTGACTTCCACCCGCCTCCGCCCCTGCGGTTGAGCGGCCATTGGGGCACACGCACGTTGTTCCCATGTGAATGTCGGGATAGTTTTTCAGTATCACAGGTTTCTACTTGGGATGCCCCTGTACAGAGGACGGGTAGCGCGTAGCACACTGAAGTGCTTGGCAACTTTCAAATCTTGGTGGGACAGCCACCAGCAGGGCAGGCTGGGAAAAGCTTTCCAGTAGGATGTGGTGGATAGGCACGGTCTTTGGTCCTGGTGTTCCAGGTCTTTGGGCCGGTGCTTTCCGGCTGCTGGGAGCCCGAGCAAGGAGGGGTGGGGACAGCAGGGAGGGGGTGCCTGCCATCGCCCTGCCGTCGGCACGCTCCTGCCGAAGGAGCGAGCAATGTCTCGGGCATTGCCAGCTGTCGGTCCAGAAGTCACACTGTCGATCCGGTGTCACGCTGCTGCAATCGTGTTTCTGTGTGTCGGGCGAGTGGCGCAGGGTTTGAGTGACGTCTGGGCGAAAGAAATTCCAACCTCCCGATTTTATATACAGGATACCTGACAGTAAAGCTGCGTGATGACCTTTATCTTTATGAGCTGTGAGAATTAAGGAGTTCTGTATTTTAGTTTAATTAAGCAATAAGGCATAACAGATGGTGCTTTTCTGGGTGATTATTGAATGTCTCTGGTTTGACTGAGAAGTGCAGTAACACCGCGGTTGTGAGCGTATTGTGATTTGAGATACTTGAGATCTCGGAGAACGTGTGTCTGTAGCTAGGTACCTGTCGTCAGTCCTGCTGTCAACCGGGTGGCTGCACCTCTCGGCTCTACGCAACATTTCCCAAAGCGGGTGCCAATGTTTTCAGTCCTGTTTGGCCACGGTGTTTGGGTGATGCTGGACAAACTGCTGCCTCGTACGGCTCAGCTGCCCGTCCATACGAGCAGAGTCTCCTGCTTCCCCTTCCCCTTCCCCCCCAACGTTTGAGTATGACATTCTGCAGGGAAATATTCTTGTTTGATTAACTGCCCTGAGCGGAGGAGAGTCTTTGATGCATTCTTCTAATAAAATTGACAAATAAATTACCCTGGAATTTCCAAAATGATACGGATTTAAAAAAAACACCCCAGCTTTCAGTATTTAGAAACATCTTGCCGTAGGAATTCCTAGCCTGACGAGATCACCTTCTTACCAGCACGGTGAGGAGAGGCTGGGAAAGCCACACTGGTAACTTGGAAGTTTGGCAGTCTTTGTGGATCAGGTACACCCAGAGCATCAAAGATTGTGTTATTCCAATATTTGCATACATAACCAGGGTCAGACAGGAAAGATATGTTGTCGTACGGTGAGGACTTGGACTCAGGAAACCAAGAAGAGCTGAACTCAGGGCAGGTTGATTTGCCATTTGATTTTTTGGTTTTTTCCAACTACATGTCGTGGTTTGGGCTAGGCTGGCCACTAAAGTGAGAACTTTGTGTGACATTTTCTGTGCTAGGTGTTTCTCTCTGCACTTGCAGGTACCGTAGTTACTCCGGAGGACAGTAAAAAGCAGCAGAAGCAAGGGAGAGCGTGGGTTTGATGGAGGAAGCCTGGCCGGCCGTGGCTCTTGGAGCAGGGTGCCGTGCGGTGAACTCCAGTTGCCGTTTCTCCCACTGGTGGGTCGTAACCAGCCCCTTTTCTTGCCCCCAATGCCACCAGGCATATGAATGGCTTACGACCTGGCACTGAACTCGTACTTGCCCATACTTCAGTTCACTGACTAATATGCCTCGATTTTTCTCATTAATGGAGTATTTGAAATGATCAAAATGAAATAGATTCACTTACTGGCTGTAAAGTTGTTGTAAGGATGATGTATGAGGAGTTTTTAGTACAGCTGTAGTCTTTTCAGAGAAAAGCACCCGCTTGTCTCAGTCTCCCGCAGTTGTGAGGAGATCCGGGATCGTACTTTAAATCGTGAAAATCAACAGTTACGCCAGAAAGCTTGAAGTTTGGGTTTCGTAGGGCCTTTGTCCCTTCTTGACCTTTCTGCTTGTTTAATGAGCCGTTTCCTCGTTAGCCCTTGTCGCGAGGTGGCCGCCGGCAGTGGGACGTGGTGTCCCACGCTGGGCTCTGTCCCCCCGCGCGCAGGGGGAGTGCTTTCCCCCGAGCTGCCGTTTTGGGTGCGCATTTTGGAGCTGTGCAACGCAATTACAGCAAATTCTTGGTTGTGGAAGAGTTGGCTTTATGCCATTTTCGGAGACAATGTCCCACTTAAATAGCCTGGATTGGGCTGAGAAGAATAATTGCTGCTATGAAATAATTTTGCAATTACCACTGTAATTAAGGGCAGTTTGTTAATGAAAGCGCTTGGTGAATAATGGCTGCGGGGCGCTCCATCCTGCGGCGTCGCACCAGACGATTGGTGCGGGTGGTGGCGATGGCTGGGGACTCGGTGACACGGCTGTCACGCTCGCAGGATGGATGCAAATACCCGCTGCTGCTGGTGATGAAGTGCCATCATTAGCCTTCTGCCCCATGGGAACTGGTCAGACAAGGAAAAATAAACTTAAATACGATGGGGAACGCTATTGCTTGTGGCTGCTGAAGGCCCCTTTTTTCCCCGACCCTGTTCATGTGATGTGCAGATGCCCTTACCCGGCGGATTCATCGCTCAGCTGTGAGCCTCCGAATCTGTTGCTCAGGAATACGAGCTTATTTGGGCTATATTTTGGTAGCTTTACTTGTTCTATGCTTGCTTTTCTGCATCATGTTTTCCTTTTAGAACGCAACCCGTTATATACAATATATATACAATTCCTTTGTATAGGTTAAAAGCAAAGTATTAGAAAAGGGTGCCACGTTGGCGTGTTCTGGCGTACACATAACTGTTGAGTGCGGAGTCTGGCAGGGTACGGCTGTAGGTGAGCGGTCTGGGAGATGGCTTTCTGTCTTCAGGGGCAAGAGTTAAACTAACCGAGTTAAACGAAACTTGTCCGTGGACTGCCGATCAGTGTACAGTAATACAGCAGAGTAACGATGCCAGCGCTGGCGTTAGTAGGCAAGTCACTTCCAGGAGCCTCCGAGGTTCTTTCTGTGTGACCCCGTACCTTGTTATTTATTACTCTTGGCTCTTTGCGGGGTTCCTGAGCAGATTCTCCAGCACGAGAGAAGGGTTGGGGTTGGGGGGGTCTCATTGTCCCTAACATAGGGGTGGCTTTCCCGAGTACTCCAGGTACCAGGTCGCTCTCCTGATGTTCCAATGTCTGGTTAGCAACAAGGAAGCGGAATTCCCAGGTGGTACTTTTTTTATGGGTAGCTCTTAAAGTACTTCTGCCTGGGAGGTCAGGATCGTTGCCTTTTCCTGCTGGGAGGAAAGGTGAGGGAACCTGTGGGGAGACGGGAATGGGCCAGGTTTCGGGGGTACTGAAGTGCAGAGCTGAAAGGGGGCTGCTTGGCTCGGTGGATGAGGTCCTCGGTGCCAGTGAACAACCTAAGGGCACGCAGCGTGCCGTTGGGTACTCGACTACAACCTAGCGGGAAAAGCAGGACTTTTCCCCATTCCGTTACTCCCCAGCAATCCGGGCAGGAGAGGGCTGCCACGTTAAAAGCAGTGCTTCCACAGGACAGGGGAACGTTTTTGTTGGTGTGTCGTTTCAGGGGAATGGAGCGACTCGGCAGCGCTCGAATGTTACGCTTGATACTTGAACGTCACTCAGCACTGACGAATGTTTTTACCGACGGCGTGGCTGTATAGCAGTGCCTTTTGTTTTAATTAGATTTGCAAACATATACTGAAAAGGCGTGATTTACCAGGCCTGCTTACATATGCACAGCAAGGCCTTTGGAACTGCTGAGGTGTTCGTCTGGCCACCAGCGTGCCATGATTGTGGCCCCGCACGTTGGGTTTGCTCCGGCAGAGCCCGGGGGCGTGCGGGAGGGGAACGGTCCTGCCCTGCCGCCGGGGCCGCCCTGCTTCCGCCGCCTCGCGCAGAAACACCGCTGTGAACGGGAGGAAGGAGCCCGTCCGCCTGTGCACCGGGCTTCCGGCGGGGTTTGCACATCTCCATAATGAAGATGGATCAGGTTCATTCTCATTGCCAGTTGCTCTATCAAAATAGTACTAATTACCGCAGTCGCACGTGTTGCGTGCTGCCGTCTTCTTCCTTAAAGCTTAAAAGCACGTTTCGTACCACTTACAAAAGATAAAATTGAGGCAACTTTTCCCGTTCTATTTTTGGAAAAGTGGTTAGTAAAGGAGAAGGAAATTGATTTTGGTGTCAGAAAGGACATTTCTGACAGGAGCACACTTTGAAATGATTCAAGGCATCTGTTTCTGTTGCAGACACCCAGCGCTGCTAAGAGCTGTACCTAAATTAAACTGTTTAAGATGTCAGCTCTGGGTACGAATGCAATTTACGTCCCAGTAGCATGGTTGGAATTTTTATCGTTTAATGAACTTTCCCACTCAATTTACGAACAAAGTCTCTCCCACGGCAGCTATTTTTGTAGCACGTGTAGATCTTCAGGTGCGGTGTCCATGCTTGCTGTGGGAACGGACGGGGCAGGGCTTGAAGGCACGGGCAGGCTTGCAGGAGCTTCGGGTGGGTGCCGTAATGACGGCTGGCTTTGGGATGTCAATTTTGTTGCCCTTCTGTTGTAATCTTGATTATCCATGCAGTTAAGCGTTGGGAAAAAGCATGCCACCTTTCTGAGGGTGGTCTCTCGGCGCTCTGCTGAGGGTCTGAAGAAAGTTCGCGTCTCAAGGTGAACGCTAAATTAATATGAAAGACTTCTAGAGCTCTACAATTAAAAGGTCTTTTACTTTCCCCACTTCAAAACAGATCTGATGGTTTATTGCTGGAGCCTTGGCTCTGAGCCTGGCTGACCTTGGATCCGTGCCTTTTAAGTATCAGCAGGGTTTCTTGTGCGCCGTTGTGGCCTTTTGTGCGAAGAACAAGCCGCTATTGTGGCTACCGGCTTTGCAAAAGAATTCGTGATACGGGGTGGATGTTGGGGAAGGCGGATACTTGATTTTCCCTTTCACATGCATCTCACAGTTGGCGCTTTTTGTGAGGTATTTGTGAATGCAGATATGTTTTCTATTTAGATAGTTATCATCTTAAGCTCTCCTAAATGACTCTAGGCAGATGAGGAGTCCAAGGAAGTGCAGGCTACGGTCCTCTTACAAGCCTGGAAATTCCGTGTCCGGTTGCTGCGGTGCCCTTTGTATTTCCAGCTCTGACATACCTTTGGCAAACTGTCCAGAAATGGCAATAAAGCTGATCCCATCCCCTTGAAATCAGCTTTCCGTGTTCCTGCTCCGCATGCTTGAGTTACAGCCTGGGCTGTTAAAGCAAAGCGTTTGGTTTGTATTGAAAATCCCAGCATATTATCTTAAAATGGGGCATTAAACCCCCTTCTGCTGTTTTGGGCATGTTCGGAGGATTGCACTAATGCAGTCTAGGTATTCCTTTGCCCAAAGTAAATTTTCACTCAACTTGAGTCATCTGCTTGAAGGGGAGAATAAATATTAGACTGCTAACATAAGGAGCGTACTTAAGAGGTCATGGGTGACATGTCATTATCATTTGTATTAGTTTATATTGGCTGCAGAGATGAAAGGGGAAACAAGAATATTGACTTATGTTACTTAATATTGAATTAGTGTCCCTTTGCAAAGGGCCTCTGGCTTAAGTCGTAGCCGTAAATAGTTTCTGTTCCAACAGGGATCGGGCAGTCTCGGAGCAGGGATGTGTTCGTCCCTTCCGACTGCGTCTTTCTGCCTTCCACATTGCACTGAGTACCTTGAAATCTGTAAGACCTCGCAGTGCTGTAACTGGAGGGGAGTTTGTTTAAGCTTGGACTTCAAACAGTGGATTACCTTTTATCATATTATATAATGAATTATTGATCCGCCGATTGTGAATATTTCAGCAAAGGCGCGCTGACAAAGGCTGGCGCTGGCAAATCCTGCGCCTGCTCTGCCCTCGTCTTTCGTGCCGGCAGACGCGCAGAGTCTTACCAGGTCCCACCATGCATAGAACCATAGAACGGTTAGAGTTGGAAGGGACCTTAAAGACCATCCAATCCCACTCCCCCCGCCATGGGCAGGGACACCTCCCACCAGACCAGGGTGCTCCAAGCCCCGTCCAACCTGGCCTTGAACACCTCCAGGGATGGGGCAGCCACAGCTTCTCTGGGCAACCCCGGCCAGTGTCTCACCAGCCTCACAGTCAAGAATTTCTTCCTGAGATCTAATCTAAATCTCCCCTCTTCCAGTTTGAAGCCATTACTCCTCGCCCTATCACTACATCCCTGTGTAAAAAATCCCTCTCCAGCTTTCCGGTAGGCCTCCTTTAAGTACTGGAAGGTTGCAGGAAGTTCTCCCTGGAACCTTCTCTTCTCCAGGCTGAACAACCCCAACTCTCTCAGCCTGTCCTCACAGCAGAGGGGCTCCAGCCCTCGCATCGTCTTGATGGCCTCCTCTGGACCCTCTCCAGCAGCTCAAACCACCCAGGTCTGTTTCAGCCCAACGGCGGGTTGGTGTGCACCATCCCTGCAGACACGGCTCCACATGCACAGCAGATCCTCAACCGCCCATCAGGCTGTGATAGCTTTCCCTGAAATACAGCATCACTTTGTCGCTGAGAAGGGAAAGATTAGATGGTCAAACCGGGCAGCCGATGAAGACGTCCGTGGGCAGGATCGCAGTGCGGAGAGGGAGAGAGATCTCCACAGAACGGTGTCCTAGGTCAGTCCTAGAGCTTCCTAGGGCTTTTTCTCCTTGTAAATGAAGCTTTTATCTGAGCTCACTTATGTCAGAGGGACCATAATCTGTGCTTATTGAGTTGCTGACTTTGAGGCGATACCGGTGCAAATGTGTGCTATTCTAAATCTCAGCTTCATTAGGTATGCGTAGGTAAACGGCGCTCTTGAGGGACCAGTTCTGATTTCAGCACGCCTTTCCTGGGGGACTGAGGGAGCCGGCAGATGACTGGAATGCACATTTCCATTGTCCTCCCTATAGCAATATGGAAGAAAGAGATAAAGCGAAAAACCATACGTATTTCTGGCTTAAAGCTGCCCAGAAGAGATGTTCAGGAGCTGTTTGTACTGAAACTAAGATGTACCGCGCATGCAAGAAGAGTTCTGGAGTCTGCTCACCATCTGCAAACACAGGAGATGGTATCGCTGGAAACAGAAAGGATTTTAGGTCTTTGAGATGAGTTTCTGATTGTTTTGCTTCATGCAAACTCCACAGGTCTTTCGGTGTACAGTGCGGTGCTGCGGCCGGTCGTTGGCATTCCAGCTGCGTGGCTCTCGCTGCATCGATCGATCGCAGCCGCTGCCCTGCCCGCCCTATTGACAGACAACTTCAATAGTTCTCATTTTAAGAAGTGCAGCATGGATAATTAAGCAATGCACTCTGCAAGTTGGTGATCAGCTTCTTGTGGAGGACCAATAATGAATAAAAAGTACATTAACTAAATTAAACTCTGGATGCCTGTAGGTCTGTAACTGTAGAGTTGCCTTTATGAAATTCATTACAGTTTATAAGAGTTCTGTTAATCAAAAGACTCCTGCAGAAAACATTCTGGGATTTAAAGTTGATTTTAATGCTATATTGTTTAGAACAGAGATGAGCATCGTTGCTGTTCTACTGAATACTTAACTGTGTTCTGGCTCTGGGCTTATCGAATGGGGAGGAATTGAATTTAAACAATTAAATGGTTTCACCCCCCTCCCCCAAATGTGCGTAATGAAAGTTTATGACATTTCCTAATGACGTCTTGTCTTTGAAAGTAAGTGATTCAGTGTATTTAGTGCAACTAAACAGATAGCCAGGCTGATTGTCCCAGCGTCTGTAAGCCAACATACACTTGCGATGACATTTGTACTCCTTGATGAGCGCTGCTGGAGTATAGTGGCTCTGGCAGATGTCTGACATTCATCCCGTGCTTGATGGACATACATTTATTTGGTGGTTTATTTAGATTTCTTGCTCAGGAGTGCTGAATTTGCGATACTTTCTGTACGTTAAATACAGAAGTTGGGTCGCTTGCTGGGCAGGGCCGGGAGGCGGGATACCCGCTGGGAGCAGGGGCCGGGTACCAGTGCGCTTCCCTGGCCGACGGGATGGCGAGCCCCGGAGCTGGGCTGGCTGGCAGCCACTTGGGTTTCAGGCATTCCTTTTCTTCGTGCTTGAGAAAACAGGCGGATAATTCTTAAANAAAAAAAAAAAAAAGTCCACATAAACCAGTCAAGGTGTGGGAGACAACGAGCTGAATCGGAAGGTGTGCTGAGATATCCGTGCGGCTGGGGTTTCATGTACGACAGGGGCAGAGAGCAGGGGCACGTGCAGGATTCGCCCCCTTTCGCAGCTCCCCCGCTCCGCTGGGTGCACGGCCCCTCGGTCCGGTCCTGCCGGCCTCCCGGCCATGCTGTGCTGGGGCTCAGCGCCTGCTCTGCCGATAGCAGCCCCGAGCGGAAGAGGGAGGATTGGCGTAGGTCTAATTGTGCTAGAGGTGATGATAATGTAATGATAACTGCAGATAAACACGTGCTTACAGTGACCCTCTGGGCGCCCTGGAAGCTCTTTATCTGCAGACCTCTCAGCCAGGCAGATGCTCTTCTTGCCATCCAGATGTAGAAATGTTTCCGACCAACATGAACATACTGCAAAATCCGTGTTTGCTCTCCCAACTTTTTTTTGTGGGAGGCTGCCAAGTGCGAACTTGGATGGGAGCCATTTATTTGTAGCGCAGTCAATCTTCCCTTAAAGAAAACCACCAGTGAATTAGCTTTTGCATAGTGTTTCAATCAAAGCATTTGATCCTTGTTTCTGCGAGATAATCCTAAGAACTTCTTATTTGGAGAATAGAAGACCGTGATGGATTTAATTCATAAAGGGAAGCAGCCGTAAGGAATGTAAATGTAAGAGGCTGATAAGGTAGGATTTCCTCGTTGCTATGACAACCCCTGGGTCATGAGCCTGAGAAAATATAAAGTAAGTCCTGGAGCTGTGAAGATGATTATAAAATTTAACTGTCATTCTTCATTTGGAGTTGATGGCAAACATTATTTACTTAAGTTTATCTCCAGGCAGGCGAGGATCTTTTCTTCCTCCTTTAAATCGGAGGCTTGGATCACAAATGAACGTGTTGTGCGCGTCCGACATCACAAAGCGAACCCACTATTTATTATTCTAACCAGGCCATTTGCACGCAACATCCCTGCCGATTCGGTCGGCCTCCTGGAGAAAGCGGAGGTGTTATCTGGCGTAACCCTTCCGAAAGCCTCCCCAGTGCCGCTCGGCACAGGGGGGATGCTCCCAGCCGGGGGGGCGGCCAGGCTCCCCTGCGCCGGAGATGCCCTTATTCCTGCTTTCTCAGCCCGGAATCCAGCTTTTGGCTTCCGTAGGGGAAGGAACGTACAGACATAATGATGTGTTGTGCGCACGCAGCCTGCCCGGCTGCGACGGAGCCATCGGCAGCATCCGCACTTGCCTCGGCAGCGGGGCGTTGGGCTTGTCGGGTTTTGTGGCTGTCCTCCAGTTTGAAACCAGCAGGTTTTTGTGGTCTTGAGGGCTGAAAGAGCGGTCCCAGCTGGAATAGAAGACAGCGTAAAATATTCCTGCCTGAGCTGCTGACATTGCCGGGATTGAGCGTGCCGGGAGCCGGGCACCATCTGGGTGCACGGCAGCGGCGGCACTGCCCGGTACCGGGTTGGCCCAGCTGTGCCGGCTGCTGCGTAAGTGCAGGTTGGTGTCGTAAAAGCAAGTCTTGAAGCTGTCCTGCAGATGGAAATCGGGGAGTCCCTGGCTTTCAAAAGCACCTTCTATAGAACAGCTAGGTTTCAAGCATCTCTGGCGTTGTATAATAAAAAAAACCAAAAACCCTTATGAGCAGCTGTGTTGTGTGCAGTTTGAGGAGTGCCAGCCGTGCCCCTCTGCCGTGGCCTCAGGCCGTTTTGGGAAGGCGGGAGCTGGCGCCGCATGGGACGGTGAAAGTGGCCGCACAGAAGGTGCTGCATGGCTGGGCTCATCTTCTGCCGTAACTTGGCGTGCCGTTAGGTTAAGAGCAGCACTTGTAGATACGACTGCTGTTTTTACACTTAAGTTTTATAAAGATCTAGCAAGTAAATTATCCTCTATGTAACATTAACCCTTCTACCGTTTGGATCACTGTCTCGTTTCTGCCTTCTTTTTAAAAAAGAAGGAAAACCTCTTGCAGTTGCTTTAAGGATGTTCCAGCTCTAGTGATGGAACATCTGACCCAAATGAAGAGCACTAAAAATCATCCAGAATCTCACTCTGAACTTTTTTTTACTGCGTTTGAAAGATTTTTCTATTGCTACTCAGTCTTACTTGAGGTGATAAAACGTGAAGTCATTTGATTCAAAGAGTTCACATAAACTAAATTCCTTTTAAGGCTTTTCACTGACTACTGGAGTTAACGCGATGCTATTTTTGAGGCCGGTCTCACAATTTCAGTTGGGAAACTCTTTCACCTTTGTGGCTTTCATCCTGAAATGAAGCTGGTGCGGGCGAGCCAGCGAATTCTGGTAGAGATCAGAGTTTATAGCCGTTACTAAAGAGAAAGTAGCTCTTGTGGAAATGGAGCAGAGAATTATTGCTGTAGTAGGAAAACCAGAATTGATTGTTAACTTTTCCTATGATGGAAACTTTTTGAAGGCGTGTGCCCAAGTGGAAATTGAAGCAACCTGAAGTTCTACTCAGTGCCCTTTTTTTTTTTTGGTATTAGCTGGTAACCTGCGTGAGCCCAGCACTGCTGATGTCGTCTCTTGCCTCGTACATTGGAAGGAGTGGGTTTTTTTTTAAGCACCGATTTTGTTCATTATCCTGATGCAGTCTGGTGAGAGCGTGAGGATCTGTAAGCAAAGGGAGGGAAGGGCCTGGGTGACTCCCGGGCGAGGAGGCGGCAGCGCTCACGCCAAGTCGCTGGTGCTTTGGGGTCTCCCGCTCTGCTTGCTCTGTGCCGCCAGCGGGACGTGGTCATGGGTGTTGATTCCAGGAGACCATCGCTCAGCGGTGCCGGCCTGGGGCTGCCTCACTCCAGCCGTCCCCGGGCCCCGCACCGAGAAGCACCGTGGCTGGGAGCGGGTTCTGAATACGATGCATGCCTGTGCAGGAGTCCTCCTCGACATCGGCGCTGGCATCGTGCCCTGCAGGGCCACACGTGAGCCACGGGACTAGGCGTGGGTGGACACAAAGTTGTGGTAGCTCTTTAAAGTGGGAATCTTTATTCTGAGAGAAGTTTTTCCTAGGTTTGTAAGGCGGACGTCTTGGCCTTTTCCAAGGTAGTGTTTTTACTAGTATTTAGTCGTGCCATGAAAAAATGCATCTTCGCTCTTCCCATCATGCAAGGGTTGCACAGCATCCTGCAGATGGGAGACGGCTTCGATACCGACTCTGCTAGCTCTGCAGCTCCTGCTGCGCTGCTCCTCCAAGAGAGGCCCATGGAAGCGATCGCTTCGGCTCTCTGCAGGTTCCCGACAGACATCACCCTTTCTCTCAGCTCTCTGGCTTGCCAGTTGTGGTTCTTAGCTGTACATCAGCGGTTACCAAGGGCAGGGGCTTTTATTTCCACCATCTCCGATACGTTTGCTTTGAGCAAAGACGGCTGGTTGCTATGGAGGTATTCCCCGTGCCTTTGTGCATCCGAGCAGGGGCTGCCATCCCCCTGGCTGCCACAGCCCTGCCTCCCCGCCGGGCAGCTGGGCTGGCACTTAGGCCATAAATTCTCTCAGAAAGGTTTTCTGATGAGCGCGGAGCAGCGTGGCTCTCGGGAGCTTGGCCTGCCGACGCGCAACGCGTGTGGGGAGGTTGGCGAGGCAGCCGGGCTGCACCAAGGGCGGCGTGACGGTTTGCTGTCACCGGGTGTTCTAAGGGGAAGAGCCATCGCAGGCCGCGTGGCAGCCGCGGTTACAGCAAGAGCCAGGGTGGGCTTTGCAGCCGAGGCGCCTTGGCTGGAGAATTGGGGTGGAAAGCGATGGGACGCCGGAGAAGGAGATCGTGTTGCCTTAGCTGTTGCTATCCGTGTTTTTAACGTCTGCTTTGGGGGGGCTGAAGACTGTTTTACCGAGTGGCAGAACGGCTTCGACTGATACCTAAACGTAAAGTAGCATCATCTGTCTCCTCGTTTCTCGAGCGTTACGGCGCCTGGGACAGCTGAGCCTTGGACGCGAGTCCTGCCTGGGCTGGCAGGGGCGCTGAGCAAGGCGGCACACCTGGGCACCCCGCCACCATGGGGACTAATCCGGGCTGGAGTCGCAGTTCCAGTGTGGCGGTTTGATCCCTGCAAACGCCTGTGAGCCTCCTGCAGGCAGGCCAGAACAGGAATCTCAAGCTTATTCCTTGTGCCTGAGCTCTGGACTGTCTTGGCGCCGCCCAGGCACTGAGGTGCTCTTGTCCCCCAGTTCAGGGTCTCCGGATGAAAACTCCTCCTGCGTACCTCAGCGTGTACCTGCCTCTGGACTGTTCCCCCCGTGTTGGCATCCTGAGGGCGTATCAGTACGGCTTAACACCCTGGGGAGAACCAGGACATCACAGGTGCTGAACAGGTGGATGCTTGTGAAGCAGCTCTCTTCAGCGAATATATCCTGGTGAAAAAACGATCAAATATAAACCGCATCAACAATATTTTTCTACGTGGAAAAATATGTTCAGGCAGGGAAGAATGCTATCACAAATGCTTGTGTTCCTGTTTGGAGTCCAGTACGACTTCCTGCAATAACTTAGTTTCAGGAATTTTCACTTGATGCAAAACTGGCACTGTTCCCGCTGGAGCGGTTGAGGTGTTAAGTTTCCCTTAGACCTCCTTTGAACAGGCGTGGGTGAGCGGTCCTGTTTCTCTCTGCCGTATTGAGTCGTTCCAGGCCACAGTTCGGGGAGGTGCATCGAGAAGTCTGGTCCAAAAGGCCTGGTCCTGCCAGGACAGGCTGTTGTGCTGGAGCTCTGAAGTGCGAAAGAGAACCGGAACGTCTGAGCGTTAACAGGTCTGAACACAAAAGAGCATTTTTACTTAGTTTCTCATCAGTTCTCCTTAAGCATTGCGGTGTCTCTAAATTGATTGGAGATTTAGCTCTACCACCCTTATTATCCCTCGTTTAAGACGGCAAATACTTTTTTGCAACTGTGAAGACGAAAGCCTTTTGAGTTAATTAAATTGGTGGAGAAATGAGCCGAGCGCTGTAGTTAGCCCATTCCCACACCAGCCGGGGACGCCCCGGTGCTGTTGGCGTGCTGGCACAGCCTGACCTGCCGGCATTCGGGTAACGTCCCAGCCCTCTATAAAATGGAGGTCTCGGGCCGCACGCGGGAGGCTGCGCATGTAAATCGGAGGCAGAAATAGCTGCTCTTACAAAGACTGACAGGTACATGCCATTCTCTTCATCTGGCACATGCTGTCTGCGCTGCCGCTACGGGAGCTGGCAGCAGCCTGGCGGTGGTGGGCGGTGAACAAAAGCTCTTCGCAGAAATATTTTCTAGAGGAAGTTAGAATTAGAAGCACAGAGCCGATACAAAATAACGGTGGTAAAGATATGGATGGAGGGAGTTGCTGGAAATACGCAACTGAACTGAAATTTGTAAAATGAGACTTTTTCCTCTTCTTGTACTGTGTTTTCCAGTGTTGCTTTCTCCTTTTTTGCGAAGCGTGGATTGCTTGTGATCTGCTCTGCCTTCCTATTATTGACACAGCGGCGGAGATCAATAATTCATGAACACACGGAAGGGAATTAGCTCTCGAGATGAGGTCGCTTGTTGAGTCGGGAAAGAAGATTTTGCTGGTGCATCTCAGCTGAGCGTGGTCCTTAGGCGGGATGCTCACCTCTGACCGAAGCCTTTGACTCATCCCTGGCTCGCCTGCGAAGCCTGGGGGTGGAGAGGAAGGTAGTCATCTGCCAGATCTCTTTCGAGAGCTCGCAAAACTTGATGCGAATGCATCCCACAGCCCCCCTACGCGCTGCCTTGAGCTCGAATCTCGTCGCTCGTGAACACTCGGATAGTGTTGGTCCTGATAGCTCAGCAGAGCCCACTCACCACCCTCCTCTGCCAGGATAATCCAGGGAAGGCTGCTACTAGTTCCCCATTTTTGGCAATAGGAGGAATACGGGATATTTTTACAGAAATCTGCTTGTCGGCAGAGCGGGGAGAGGCGCAACCTGCCGGTCAGCGCTGTTTCGCACAATTGCTTTCCCTGCCGCTTTTCTATCTCTTGCCCTGTTTTTCTTGTATTAAACATTTGCTGGAGATGGAAGCAGCCAGAAGCAATCGTGGGTGCTTAGGGCTCTGTAAAGGGGTCCAAGCGACCCTTTCATACCGTCTTGGTCCTTATAGTGGAACGGAACATTTGTCTGTCTGCCTGCCTTTCCATTCCTTCAGGCAGATACCTGTGGTGGTGGGTGGGTCTGTCTGCGCCCCCTTGCTCTCCGCAGACCTTTGAGTGGGACGTGCCCAAGGGAGGTCAGCTATGGAGCAGGGAGCAGGACACCCGCACGAGCACGTTCATTAACTGCAACCCTCTGTTTGTTGGAAAACTTGGGAACTTTTTACTCTCGTTATTGCAGCACTTGTGTTTTTGTAGCAGGGCCCCAGCAGAGACGCAGTCAGCTGGCTCAAGCAAGTCTCCAGTTCCTGTAGCTCTGTCAAAGGTTTACATTACAAAATGTAGGCTGAGGGGCTCTTTCTGGAGTTTCACATGGCAGAGAGGATCTGACTCAGCTCCCGGGAAGCCAATTGACCTCGTGGCTAATAGTCAAATCCCGTTGTCACGCTTGTGGCAGTCATCAGAAGGCAGCAGCCCTGCGTACTGCTCCTGCAATGCCTTATAAATTGGCAAATCATACCGGTATTAGTCGCACGATGACAGTACATGTCAGAGAGGGGAAAAGCATGCATAATGTTCAGAACAGACCTGCGAGAGCAAACAGGGTAGCGTGACAGTTACTCTTCACTTCGGTCTGCCTTACCAGCGTGCAGGATGAACAGCTGAAGTTACGCACTGACCTGGCGTGACGAGTTTGCCAGGGGATGGTGAATGTTGTCCCGTCTCTTGGGGACACATCTTCGATCATCTCCACGCCGAAGGATGGTTTCTAGGATGGTGTGAGCTCCTTTGCAGGCTAATGTGTCACGCGGGAGAAATTGCGAGGCAAGGTGGAGATGCGCGAGTGTTTCTGGCCAAAATGAAGTTGGGCAGCAATGGGCGTGGGTGGAATCCCATGCTGACATTTCAGATACCTTCAGCTAAAATAAGAGATAATTGCAAAACAGCAGTGGTAAATGTCGTCTGTTCTGCTCCTGTAAAAGAGATGAAGCAGTGCAAACAAGTAGGCAAAGATCACGCAACCAATAAAGATCATTATGAGTAAGCACAGAAGTAGAAGATCAACCTATATTGGTATTGCCAACTTTTTTAGCTGCCAAAATGTAACGATTATGTTAAACACCAGGCTTTCCAAGCAAATCACATTAAGCCTGTTTGTGGGTGTACTATATCGTAGGAGGTGATAACTCTGTTCCCTTGCGTCCTTGGATGGGAACACAGGTTAGCACCCCCACCCCAAAAGGGACTCTGGCTTTTTGGGGTGCTTCTGCTTTGGGTTCTGCAGTCTGGAGTGGTGAAAAGGGACTAGGATTGAAAGAAGGCAGGCTGCGATCTCCCCTGAGGACCCCACAGATAGCTCTGTCCTCCAAATGGTACTCGGCTCCGCTTCCATGTATTTTCCAGCTTGACTCTGGTTTTGATTTGGGTTTTTTGTAGATATTGAGAAACTGAGAAGTTTCGAGAGGACAGGTCTGGTTCTCGTCAGGAGGTTTCCTGGCTTTGTGTTGTCTTCGTAGATACTGGGTACCGTTAAAAATTCCCGTTGCGAGAAGCCTGTATCATCCTGACAACAGATTAACGAACGTGAAAGGATGTCTGGAGTGGCATCCAGGACTCCTGTGGTTCTACGCAGAGAAGTGCATGTTTATACTAAAGCACCTTCCTGTTTGCCCGTGCTGTATTAAACCTCTGGGCCGATAATGGTCCGGTTTTTTGCCCACAAACTTTCTGTGTCTGCATTTTTCATTGCAGTTTGGCTTTTTTCTGCTTGCCCAGGATTGCATGGGCTCAAGACTCTCAGCAATACCAAAACCGAAACAGTTTGTGGGAACTTTAAGGGAACTGCTGGAAGAGCGTGTTATGTTGGTATCAAGACTCTTTAATTTATGGAAAAGAAGGGAGGTTAACACATGAGAGACAGAAATCCACTGTTCTCTTTGTAAGTGAAAGGTCATGTTACTGAGCACTGCAGGGTGGATTTGTGAAAAACGAGCTCCTGTTTGCGAGGAATTAGAATGAGTCTCTGATTATTTTTTTTTTTCCACTTGTGACCTTTAAAGATGCTGCTCTTAGATTGATAAGCAGGCTGATGCTTTTAGCAACCCAATCCAAAACTTCTTCTCGTAGAAAGACTTATCTTTCAAACACCGTGGGTGTTACTTCCAGCAGACGTTCCTTTCTGTAACCCACTCTGGGGAAGGGGATGCAGGGATGGGATCTTAGCTGACAAACACAAGGAAAAGTCAGATTTGTTTCAAATGAATAAAAAGGTACATTTCCTGTGGTCTAGAGCCTCAGCCCAAGGACCTTCTGCACCTTCTTTTTTTCCGGCAATTCTACTTTTTCCTTTTCTCATTCCATTGCCAGCCTTGAAGTCCTCCTGCCCGGTGGGACAGTAGAGAAAGCTGGGGGAGGTTGACTTTGCACCCTGAGCCAGGAGTTGCTCTCTTCCCTCCTGTGCCACTGAGGAGGTGCGTTTTGGGGCTGGTGAGAGGTGGATCTGGGAGCCCATGCCGGTTGCTGGTGGCATGCTGTGCCTGTGACGCATCGGCAGGTTTCACGTGGGTTGTCTTGGTTCGTACTAGCTGACGGAGTGCTTCCACTCCTTGCCGTGAGTATTGCTGAGAGCATCTGTAGGTTCTCTCAGCTTCCGAAGCCTCGCAGCGCTACCCTACAGGGTTTTTTTGCCGAATCCGCAGCTGCACGTTGTTTTTTCTGCTGCCCGCTTGCAGCTCTGGTGGGCAGCAGGACTCCTGGGAGCGTGAGGGGCAAAAATAACGGCGGCAGCAGCAGATGTGCTAAAGTAAGAAAAATCCTTCTATTTGGGGTGACCAGCAGTTCCGTGTTCCTCAGGTGTGCTGGTGCATCCACAGATGTGCAGAGGAAGCTGCCTGGTCCTGTCTGGCACCGTTAATTAGATGGAGGGCTGGCTTCTCGAGCTTGGCAGTCTCGCTAAGAGGCTTTCACTGTGTGTGTTTTACGTTCCTAGAGTGCTTTTGGCACTGAAGCGGTGCTCCTGTAGACACCTCTAGTATTTAAATTCCTGTAGCAGGACTCGCCTGTGCTGTACGTGCTGCCGGGTATATCATACAGTCAGTCTGTGGCTGCCCTGGATGGTCATGGGGAGCCTGTTTATTACAGGGCAAATACTCGTTGCAGAGAAAAGGGTACTTTTCTGGTGATGTCTCCTCTCGTTGCCCTTGGTCATCCCTTATCTTCCAGTTCAAGCAGAAACTGGAAGATGTGTCTTCTCCCTGTACTGTGCTGTAAACCACAAGAGAGCAATTAGTGTGGATAATTCCACCGTCTTGTTTTCTTTACTGTTGCTGGGGGGATGCTGATGTGCAAGTAGTTCTCTCGCCGCAGTTCTGAGACCGTTTTCTCACCTGTTTCTCAGCCTTCACACTTCTACTTGTGCAAAACTTTTTAAGTAAAGATGCTGAGTTTCTTTCTGGTTCCTGCAGGGATTATGAAACAGCAAAGGCTGTGTGCAGAAATCTGAAAACGGTAAAAACGCATTTGGAGAACAACGCCCGGCGCCTCGGAGGGTTGCCTTCAGCTAAATGGTGTGCTGAGGTCTGATACATCAAAGTGACGGTACGAGGCATGAGCCTATGCATTATCTATACCTTTCCTTAAGAAGGAGAGGTGTAGATAATGCAAACGGCCTCACCTGCAGAAAGCTGCACTTCGGTGCCGGTCTGAGGCTGTTGCCCGAAGCCAAACTGCACGTTCCAGCGAGCAGAGCCGGCAGAACGTGGCAGCGATCACGCTCTTTATTTTACAGTATTCCTGCGTGAATGCCGCCCTTACAGGAGCGCAACGCTGCAGCAGTACAACGCCAGCGCAATGGAAATCTCTTTGGGCCAGCCAAGTTCCCTGGTTTTGAGCCAGACATCTGGGTTTGGGGTTTTCATGGCATTCTTCAGTAGCGTTAGGAGACCTCCTAAAGCAGCCTCTCCGGGGTATTGTGCTGAGAACCATATTCCCAACCAATTACAGAACTGGTCTACATCGGTAATGAGCCCTCACTTTGGGAAGGGATGGCAGGAAGACAAAAGCAGAACTTTCAATGAAAGCTGTGAAACCTTTCACCATGAATAGATGTGGGCTTGTTAATTGGGATCGCCATTCGAAACGTTCCCTCTAGCTCTGGCAGTGTGTCCCCAGCTCCAGCCCAGGGGGAGGGTGCTGTTCGCAAGGGAAAACGGCTGAGAAGCTGCGGCTCCTTTGGATTTCACCGTTAATGACTTCTGGCGATGGTGATGAGGCACGATTGAGCATTTTTCCGACCACAAAAGTACGCCAAGTTGTTTTCTCAATTGGGTGAGTCTTGTCATAGCAAAAAGATCACACTGTCCTTTGGGAGAAGGTTTGCTTTCTCTGCCTTCAGCACCGTCCTCATTAGCTGTGATGTGGTGGGAGATGGAGGAGCTGCTGCAGCCGAGCTCTTTGCTCCTTAATGCCCCCACCCCGGTGGGGCTTTGGGTAACGAGTAGAGGCTGGACACCAGCGATGGGCGCTGTGTCATGTGGGGTGGTGGCCGTCCTCCGTGTCTCATGGCAAAGGTCCTGCTCAGCTTCTTGTGCGCAAAACCAGCAGCTCTCTACCCTGCCAGGAGGTGTTGGGACGGGGCTCTCCAGGGGCTGGGCTGGACGACGTGCGAGCCGTGCCATGGGTGCTGCTCGCGGCGGGGAGCCTGGTCCCAAAGCACCAAAACTTCCTTGTTTCAAATCATTCGGGACTGGCTGGGAAAATCTTGCAGCTTGGAGTATCACGGGAGCTCTGCACGTGGGTGGGCTCGCAGTTCCCGAGTCACACTCCCATTCACAGAGTCCCCAGCAGAGGGGCAGAGTTGATGTAGGCGTGTGGCCGGTGCCATAGTGGAGCACCTCCAGATGAGAAAGCGTATTAAAACGTAGATTTTGTAGATGAAGAACCCCCCTGTTTTGTATACCTTTTCATCACCTGGGGTTTGTCCTTGGGGATTTTAAAGCTTGCTTCTTCTGAATGTTTTATTTAGAGTTTGGTAGGTACCAAACAAGAAGTGAAGTTTGAATAAAAATCTCTTTGGCTTCTCCAGTTAATTATTTCCAGGTCTGCTCAGAGACGGGTGTCCTTGTGTCTGCTTACTGACCAGCATACATTTCGCTGATGTTTCCTTAGAAAACAAACCAAAAAACGCTCTGAGCCAGCACAAAAACCTCGTCCCGCTGGGATTTTGAGTCAGATGAGAGGTACGGGGCATACAGGGGATCAGTCTGAAATACGGCAGCAGTCCTGCTCCCGTAACAACGTTCTGGTCCTTGCAGCTCAACAGACCGCTGCAAGTTTGGGTTAAATGAATGCAAACTCGCAATTGCACATTGGAAGTGTCTGGTCTGAGGTTTGGGGGGATGAGGGTTTCCCATCCAGCAAACCAGCAAAGGTCCGGTCATGGGTGACTGTGGCCGAGCCGGTGCCGGGGAAGGGGCCGCTGTGGTGCCGGTGCTGGTGCTGTGCCGGGCGGGTGCTGATCGGCTGCCCCAGCGTGTGAGTCGGCTGTATCGCCTGGCTGCGGCAGCCTGCGGTTGAGGAGTGACAAGGTTAATTCCTTATATTACATTTCAGATTGAAACAAAGAGTGTGGCAGCTGAATTTCCTTCTTTTCCAATTGCCTACCCCTGTTTGATGACGCTATTGTTTCTTTGGGCGTATTAAAATGGAATTTGACTTCACTCGTTATCCGTTGTCCCCCGCGCTACCTCCGTGTAATCGGCTTGCTGTGTGCTCTCAAAATCCTTCATTTTGTGCAGCAAGGTTTGCTAATGAGCAGAATGCAATTTGGTTTTTTTAGGAAATTATACGCAACAGCATACCCATAAAACCTTATGATTCATGATGGTTTGTTTTGTTCTCGCAACGCAACCCAAACTGAAGAGCCATTTGTCAACCGGCAAAGGCTGCTGGTGGCTGTCCCTGGGCAGCAGGCGAAGGACAATTCATCCCCAGCCGGAGGAGAGCACGTGCTCGCTGATCCACCTCCAAGCACTCTCCGGAGCTCCGGATTCAGGCTGGGGACGGGAAGACGAGCGGCTCCCAAAGTAAAGATACGCGGTAGGAAAACGATGTTTTCCTGGTTTGAAGTCACCTAGCTCACGTTCGGTGTGAAGCATGTGGTGTCTGTGTCAAAGTGTTTTTCCACAAAACCCGAGTGTTTTTTCTCATCCGCTGAGCTTCATAAATGCCACTCGCGGGGTGGTTGCTCCACGGCGCTGGATTTCCAGTGGCAGCCCCGGGAGGGGGGCGAGGGGAGCTGTGCTCGCCCCGGCGCTTGTTGCGGAGGGGCTGGGTGAGTTACGGACCCAACGCTGGAGGCAGAACCTCGCGAGCACCTCGCCAGGGATTAAAGGATTTATGGTACCTGCAAACCGGTGTAACTCTTCCAGCCAACAGCTAACTGCCCTTACCGAAAATATTTCAGTAATATGCAGCCCTGGCAGGTTTAAAAAAAAAAGAAAGAAAAAAACCAAACAACCCACAAACAAAAAAAAAACCCAACCAACCAAACAAACAAAAACAACCCAAAGCACCTTCAGTATGGAAACCACCCAAGTGGCATTTCAGCAAAAGCCGTTTTAAAGTTTATAAACTGCTTTTAAAAGCCAGATTGAGCCAGACTGTCATTTCAGTGACTCGCTATAGAAATACCCACGATGACTTGTACTTAATGTTTGTAGCTCTGAGATGTGGTGCATCGTATAGGTCGTCGACAGCAGTGTTATTGAAAGGTCAGGGTTTCTGGGTTTTAGGGAAGGGTGTTTTTGACAGGCCTTACTGTAAGTTAGAGGAGTTTATATCAATTGTTTTTAAAAGCAAGTGAATAAGGGGCAGGAACTTTGTGTTCTCAGATGCAAGTGCAGCTCCTGAGTAAAACAGCTGCTGAAAACTTAAACTCTCACGGCCGTGCTGCCGAGCTATTTATTGTAGAGTACTTCTTTTAAAAATGTTTCTTGTTTTTAAATATTCTGCCCTTGATGTGCTGAGTATGAGAGGGCCAGTCTTCCAGTTCCTGAAAAGTTGGCAAAAATAAGCAGACCTCTTCAAACTGTTGGGATTTGAGAAAAGAATGGTGAAGAATGTGTATAATTTAAATTGTTCTTTCAAGAAAATGCTAAGCAAACGTCTAGCAGATTTTCAGCTGCTGTTGGCAACATCTGTAGAAGGTCTCGTGTCTCTGGTGTGACACGTCAGCGGAACGATGGCAGTGCGCTTAGCTTTGGTAAGAGGAACAGAAGGAGAAGCTGCGAGAGGGTGTGTAAGTTTGAAATACCGTTGTTGGGTTTGCAAACAAGAAGAGGGGAGGCCACGTACGCAGGGGCTCTCTGCTGGCGTCCCTGGGGTGGCTGCTAGCCCTTGTTCTCCCCAGCCCCGGCGCCTGTGCGGGCTGCCCAGCGCAGCGGCGATGCCCAGCGCGAGCTTTGTGCTGCCCGAGCGGAACCGTGTGCCCTGGGGGGGGTCACGGAACCCACCGTGCCAGGGGGCTGCTCCCCCTCGGGCGGTCCCAGCACGAGAGCACCATTTTGTGCAAAACTGCAGCAAAAAAGCAGTATGTCAGCTGCTTCTGGCTTGCGCCGGAGTGCGAGTGGGACGAGGGATGGAGGGGAAAGCAGGATGGCAGCGTGGCCCAGGCTGGGAAGGTGGTGTGGGAGCGGGAGTGCCCAGTGCCTCCCTTCAGCCGAGCATCCCTCCCTGCTCCCCGCGTTGGGCTCCCCGAGAGCGTCTCAGAGAGCTGATCCACGGCACCGGCCGGCTTTGGGTGGCACCGAGCGCGTACTCCTGTCTTGTCGCGTCGAGGAACTTTGTCGCTAATCGCCGTGATCATCTAATCCTGGCTAAAAGAAGTAAGCCCCACCGTGAAGCCAGGCGCGGCAAGAAGCGGCAGGCTTCTTGAGGTTGCTTTGTCGTCCTGGCCACATTGGCGCTGCGTGCAGGGAAGGAGAGCCTTTATTTAATTCTAATAACAGCAGAGATAATGTTGGCTTTGTGATAGTCCTGGGCACAGCTGTTCCGTAATATCCACGGTGGCACGCAATATGAATGGCTAGCAAGGTATCGAGCCTCTAGGATGTTTTCCTTGCTTTTCAGTGCTTGAATGGATTGCAGTGGTTTATTGGAATGGCTCTGACTTTGTGCTCACAGTAATTAATTCCCTTTTCCGGGCTGAGGGGAAGGTTGGCTATAATTTCCTGCATTCTTTTATCATAAGGCCAAAGGAGAAACTCAGAATAGCAAACAGATAGAAGCACTGCAGACATGTGTTCTAAATTCAGTTTCAAGCAGTTAAGAAGATAGATTTTTAGTGAAGTAGTCTCTGTGTTTGCACACGATTTTAAAACAAGGTGAGCCAGAGGACTGGTGCTAGGATGTCGTGTCCGTTTCCGAGATCATGGGCTGTACTTCAGCTAGCTCAGCTGTAAATCTGAACCCCCTTCCTTTTTCAGGGCGGTTTAGTGGGCTGGAAAACAGGAGTTTAATCTACTAGTAGCTTTCCTGCTGCAGGGTGGGCAGGAGGAGGATCGTTGGGAGGGAGTACAAATTTATACCCACCAAACTCCTTTCATCTCTGAAGCCTGGTCATTGAGTGTAGAAACGTGGCGACTGAGCAGCACGGGAAGCGTGAGCTCCTGCCGTGCTCCCTGCCCGCGCCGGGCATCACGACATCCCTTCCGAGGGCCTCCCGCAAGCTTGGGATCCAGAGAAAGCGCTGCCGTAAGAGATGGGGAGAACTGGCTTCAGAACCAGAAACTGGGGCAAGAATGAGTTTCTTGGATGTTTTCACTGATTTTTGGGTTTTTTTCCCAAAGATGGCAAGCACCTCGCGGCTCTCGCTGTTCTCTGGTCCTCTCTAGTAACACTGTTACTTCGTGGCCATTGCGATCCGCAGGATGCATTCCCATTGGAAACAAGGTTGTTTAAAGATGGGCAGTGTGGGCAAACACATAAGCAAAATGGCAGGGGTCGTAATTGCTCAAGTTCTGGCAAAAGCCTGATTTTTGTAATGCCATTGTTTGGGATTTCCCATAAGGGCTGCAAATGGTTTCCCATAGCTGCTCTGAACAGTCACCGGCTGCCGGCTTGGTCCATGGCAGCCCCATGCCGGGAACGCCTTCGGATCTTTCCGAAAAAGTAGAAATGCAAAGCGAGAGGAAATTCAGGTATTGACAGCACTGCCTGATGGCTGCGGCCCTTCCCTTCTCCCCTCGCGGAGCGGGAGCAGCTCCCCGCAGCCTGCGATGCCTGTTGCCTTGCCAACACGGTGCGGAGGAGACGTTGGAGCGAGGAGATGGTGCTTCTGCAGCAGAGCTGCAATGCCGGGCAGATCGGGGCGGCGGGGAGAGGAAGGAGGAGGAGGAGGAGAGCCTCACCCACCTAAAAACACACATTTACACAACGCCAGAAAGGGGGAATTAATAAATACTTGCAGAAACGTTCAACGTTTCTCTCCTTGCTGCTTCTGAAATTGTACAACAGCATAATGTTTTAATGATGGGTAGTGATGAAACATCAATTTGAAATCCGGGGGTTTTTTTTGCCGGTTCTTCTGTCTAAAGCTGCAAAGTCAGGGAGCTTGACATAGTTTACAGCCAACTGGGTGCCTGCGATCCTTATTGATGGAGCGGATACCTGCTGGTGTTTACCATGTGAACATCGAGGAGGAGCAGTAAATTGAAAATTGCTTCTAATGGGCTCAGTTTGCATGTTTTAATGCTTCTCGGGAGAAAACAGGAAATGTTGAGATTTTAAAATAGAACCGGCACAGCAGTATCTGGTAATGCACGTCGCTTGTGTTTTCCTTTCTTTACAGTTCACGTCCCTTTTGTGCCGGCTGAAACGCCCCCCTCACCAGAAAGCAGAGGCAAACACGTCATGGTACCGTAGATTCCTCCCTGCCGCAGCGGGGGCACCGGGCGTGCGTGTGCCATGCCGGTGGGGACGGGCGCGCGTCCCTTCGCAGCTCTTCTCCCCCAGCCTGGGCGGCGTGCCCGCTCCTGGAGCCGTGCTCCGTGCACGTGCGGGTGAAGCCGGCAGTGGCACTGCCGACGGCCCGGGCGCTTGGGAGCGTCGTCGGGATTTTCTTGGAGGCTGCTGGTCCTGCCCCCGCGGCTGGGGCTCACCGGGGGTCCCTGCACCGGCGTTAGTGCGCCGTGGTCGCACGTCGCCCCTCCTGCCCTACGCGGGAGCGCAGCGGAAAATTAACATTTCAGTCAAAAAGCTGAAAATACGAAATGCGAAGGCTTTTCTTGCTGCGGTTTTGCCTCAGAGCGCGCTGCTTCCCTGACAGCAGCGAATTGAAGTCGCTAGCTGTAGCTGTCTCGTTCTTTCTTCAGGCAGTGTTTTGATAAATGTTGATGAGTTTAACTGTAAAACTAAATGACATTTATAGCACGATGTATGCTTTACCCATTGCTTAATTATATCTAATGGTGTTGCATGTAAAAGGCATTTACCATTTTACTTTTGTTTAAAACGACGATCTAAACCTCAAGGCCTATGGGGTTTTGTACAAAGACGAAGACTTAATTAAAAACTAAATACAATCCATTTTTAAAAGGCAACTGCAACTTTAAGAAATATATGATAAAATTTACCAAGTGCTTGATAAGAGAGAGGAGTACTTTGAATTCGGAGGAGTCGGGCTCCCGTGGCTCGGCTGGTTTGGAGAGCCGGGCGAGTGGCAAGCGGGACCCCCCCCCTCTCTGGCCGCAGCCGGGCGCTGCCGAGTCCCTGCCCGGCTCCCCCCAGTCCCGCTCCAGTGACCTGCCCTGGGACGGATCGGGCGACTGGGCGCAACCTGCGCCTGCTCGTTTGAGGCAGGTGGGATGAGGACCACATCCAAAACTGTCGTCTTTCTCAGCGTTTCTGTGTGTGTTTTGTGGTCTCGTTGCTGGCACAGCAGAGGCAGTAAAGGGCGATCGGGCTAACGCCGTGCATAAAATCATGGGTTTATTTTTCTGGGCAGTATACCATTTCTTTTCCCTTTCTTCCAACTTTGCCTTTGTCCTGTTCGCCAGCAGACAGACCCAGATTCTCTGTGGAGAACAAGGCACGAAGAATGAGGACGTATCAAGCAAGCTGCGTCTTTAAAAATAAACACTGGATCAGAGCTTTGTGCCTTCCCCTCAGCTGGCGACGCGCTGACAGCAGGCAGTAACGCGTTCGGGAGCATCTGCCCTTTCTCTTCTTTTCATGGGTTTAGTCAAAGCAAATCCCATAGATGAAGGGGGGGGAACAAAAATACAAAAATACGTTTTCTTTCCCCTGGCTTGGAAGAACTACCGGGCAGAGGCTGAAGAGGCGGACGTGCAGAATCTGCAGCGAGTAGATTAATGTTTAAAGACATTAGCATTGGTCTTTTACTAACATTTATAAATCCGATGGGTGGCAGATTGAGGGCTGATTCCGCATTTTTTCTTCCTCTTCTGTAAAATAATAAATATGGTAAAATAGCTCTCAGAACTGCCTTTATCGCGGGGATGAATCAGGACAGTTGGTGTTGCAAGAGACTTAAAACTTACAAATATGTTGCCCTTTAGGCTAGCATTCATCATTGTGTCTGATCGGGGATCTAGACTAAAGGCTTTTGTTATAACGCACCTTTGTATCCTTTCTTGGAAGTATAAATTGGAAGGAGTTCTCACTTTGATCATCATGCTGCCGCTGCTGAGCTGGGGGGTTCCCCCCCGCAAGATTTTTGGGGGAGAGTGCATAATCCTTGCTGACGGTGTTTGTCGTTCTCCCTTTGACAAAAGGTAGTATCTCTCATCTTTAAAAGAAAACTAAAAGGAGGGGGTGGGGGGGCTTAAGAAAAAGAAAGGAAGGAAAGGAAAAGACCCCTGAAGACAGTGCCCCCTCCTCACCGGGAAGGGGCGATGGCGGCTGTTTCCGTCCGCTCCTGCCAGCCGGGTTTCCCCAGCGCTGGACGGCAGCAGAGTGACTTCGGTGAAGCCGTGAAGCGGGAACTTTCTGGGCTCCTTTCTGGGAATCTGCAGCTATGGAGAGCAGCCGAACCAAAGCGGCGCTGCTCGAGGCCAAGGCTCTGCCCTTCGTGCCCCCCCCTCTAAACGGGGGCTTTGCAGCAGGAATGCCAGCTCTGCGAGGGCCTGATGCGCGGCAAAACGCGGGGTTATAAAAATGACTAATTGGAGGCGTAAACCTTGCCCTGCCCTTGAAGGGCTGGGTGGGCGGGCGGCTCCGTGCACCCATCCTGCTGCGGCAGGGGCTGCTGCCTGGGGACCCCCCAGCCCGGGCAGCCGGTGCGGCTCCTCAGCAGCTCCGCAGGAGGAACCTGCCGGTAATCCTCCGACAGGAACATCAGGGAGTAGTTCTGGGGGTTCAGAATTAGGCTGTGTACTTGGGAAGACGGAGCGTTTCATAATTACGTTTTGCTTTTTGTGCTGTTTTCGTCTTGTGGTGGCATCTTTGGTTTTGTGTTATTGAGCCTAGTCATGTTTGCCCTTTCGGTGAAGCCTCCAGGAACTGCAATCAGTAGCTTCCGTAGGAACCCAGCTCTTACTGTATGAGGTAGTAGCAGCATTTTTTGCCTTATCGTGGGGGAAAAGGGCCTGGAAAATACTAAACACGTGAATTCTAGGGGCTGGCAAAGCAGGAGGCACGTTGCTCCTGGCTCTTCGGCACTGTGCCGAGCCCTGGGAGGCGTGGGGGGGTTTGGGTTCTTGCAGCATGGGCATTTCCCCATCGCCAGCAGGCAGCCCGCCCGTGCCAGGGCGGCTCCCGTGCCAGGAGGCGGGGAGCCGGGAAAGGTGCTGGGGAGGACCAGAAGCTGGGAATGCACTTCAAAGGGCAAAATATAAACTCAGCGTAATGCACGGAGGAGAGGTCATCCTTGTGCCTGCCGCGTTCGATGGGGCTCTACGTGGAAGGGTGGGTCAGATCTACGAGCTCTCAGCTGTTGGAGCTGGTGAATATTTTGCCTTCTCGTTTTGTGTAACGGTGAACACTTTGGATAAAAGTTCTGCGGGTGTTTTATTGAAGGCTTACAAAATAACTTCTGCGTATAATGCAGCAAGTAAAGTGTTGTAATTTAAAGCTGACTGCATGCTGTCTTAGCCAAAGAATGGGAATTGGCCAGAATACCCCAAGAAAAATAGGTATTCCAATTTATTATCTATTATCCCATTGTGCTTCAGGACATTTTCTACAGGTTTGCACATTTGTTATTAACTTTGCCGTTTACTTCTTCCCTATTGCAGTGGCAGAACCAAAGATTTCAGAAGGGCTTTAACTTACATGTGCAGGCAGTTAAGGGAGATCCTCTCTTTAGGAAGGAGATGGGGCTGATGTTGATCAAAATTCATCTTGGGTGCTTTATGCAAATAAAGATTTCTTGGGTTTAAAAGAGATTATTAAGCTGCATGTTGTGACAGATGCTACTGACAGTAAAAAAAAAAAGGGGGGGGGGATGTTAAAAAATCTGCAAGGAATGGGTTACAGGTATGGATATAAGACATATCTGCTTATTAGAGTAAAATGAGACCCATCACCTGACTTGAAACAGTTTTCCTCATTATTGGAGAATCCCATCATTCTGACTAATCCATGTTGGTGGTTTTGGGGGGGCCTAGAGCAGGGGCTGTAGGATCTGAGAACTGGGCGTATACCAAACCGGACTTTAATAGTAAAGGTGTCTTCACCGAATGCTTGGAGATCCCCGAGAGTGTCTCAGAGGTGAAGGACTGGGGCGGCTCGTGTCCCGGCAGGTGCTCCCCGCCGGCGGCCGTGCGCAGAGGATGCTGCGGGACGGTCCCCCCACCGCGGTACCCCATCTATGCCCATGGCAGCGTAGGTTTGGCGGCTGCAGGGAGAGGTGGAGAGAGCACAGATGGGTGAGTTTCCTCCAAAGATAACTCCTGCCAATTCAGAGTGTGACCAGTGCCATGCTAAATCCGGAGCATGTGGCTGCTGCCAGCCTCTCCGGTACAAAAATAGAGGCGACAGTGCAGGTGACAAACTGCAAACGCGTAAATTCTCTCCTTCCGTGCTCCGGGTTGCAGCAGAGGCTGCCAGGGCTTTAGCCCCCCGTGGCAGAGGGAGAAGCGACTGTCAGGCAGCAGGTGTTGTTAAATAATGTTGTTCTGATAATGTAAACGTCCTGAATGCACTCGTTGTCGGTGAAAACTGAATATTTCATCGACACTCCCTCCTCTTACCTGCAGCAACCTGCTGTACATCAGACTTCAGCTCCTAATGGAACAAGTCGTGGCAGAGAGGAAATTCCACCTGTGTTTTAAACGCCGGATTAATCAAGGTCTCCTTCCTTAGATCTAGGCTGTGTGTGTCCTTGCTAGCGATGTAGGTGGAAGATAGAATGCAGATAAGGAATTCTCTGTTAGGGCGACATTAATAATAAATGAGTGTTGATCCTAATTGAGTATTATTTAAACACACTGAATGGAGGCAGCAGTCTGCTGGGACCGTGTCATGTTGTCACATCGCTTCTCCCTCGCTGATGCTGCTTCTGAGCCACCGCCTTTGGTAGGGACACCTAGGCGCTGGGTTTTAGGCGGTGTCCTTGACGGATGATGGCTCGCAGTGACGGCCGGCTGTAAGGGGGAAGAGGAGGGTAAGGGACCCACCTTGTATTTCTTCCGAGGCTGTGCACAGCTCTGCCCTTCACTGCGCCTTTGCTCGCTCCTCCACACCCTTCCTCGCTTCTCCCCTTCAGAGCCCCTGGCTGTCTCCCGGGGATGACATTCTCGTCCTGCCTCTCTTTCTCGGCCCTTCCACAAAAAGGTCTGTCTCTCCTGCGGTGCTCACCCAGATCTCCTCTGGATGATGCTCTGATAAACCTCTGACCTTATGAAAGCAAGGCAGTCTTTTTCTAAGTGACCTTTTGTTGTCTTGCAATGGACCGTCAACTTCCAGAATAAAAGCAAGACATCAGCTGCTTCTGTTTCTTGGAAGCTATTCTTCTGGAAGGTTTGTTAAACTATTTGAGCATCCCTTCATAGGCAGATATATACGTATAAATAAAATAAGAAGCTTCAGTAGCAACATCTTTTATTTAAGAATTGTCAAACGGGTTAAGAAATTAGTTCTAAAGTAAGAAAAACATATAGCAAGCAGCTTTCTGACTTAGCCATGGCAGCAAAATGTGTAAATTGTGCTTTTAGACATCAGAAGCTCCGTTGTGGCGAGCGTGACTGGTAGGATTCCTCCTTCAAATGGTCCGAACCCATTAGCTTGACACACGGCCGTACTCTGAAAGACAAAATTTCTGCCCATTGGTATGAATTGCTTTCTGTCACAAGCTTTGGTTAGAAATGGGGAGTAAAACCCTGAGACTTGCAGCAGAACAGGCTTTGCTGCAAAGCCCGGTACTAACGCTGCGAGCCCTGCCAAGTCCTTCCCGCCCGGCTCCCGGGAGCCTCGTCTGCCGGGGCCCCCCCCGGGCAGTGACAGGTGAGATGGGTATCGATCCTCGGCGCCCGCCGACGGTAACCTTTGAAAGGGACAGGCGATGTATGGCCCTGGAATTTTATCTATCAATATCTGGGTAATAGAAAGACAAGCGTGACATCTAATCCCAGCACAGGTGACAGATCATAAATCTGCGCTGCTGTGGTTACCGGTAATGGCAGGAGGGCGAGGGGAGGGGGGGCAGCGGCGGTGACGGACACCGGGAAGTCAGGAAATGCTCCCGGCTGAAAAAGTGCAGAAGGTTTTTATTCTTAAGAGCAAAAGAAGTATTTTCACTCGATCATTAGGTGGGATGCGGGCTAACTAGTTTGTTCTTGTCAAGGGATGTGCTGGGTGCACGTGGAGCCCCCGTCAGTGCTCTGCTCAATTAGCGCTTTGGGATGGGGAGGGCTGCCGTTCCGGAGGGGTCCGTTGGAATTGGGGCGCTCCCAGCTGCCGGCAGCCTCCGGAGTCAGGAATGCTGGGCATTTTCGTAATTCAGGGGAGTGTGATTCAGCGAAGGATCTGCTTTCCCTCGGACTAAGCGTGCCTAGCCGGCTGTGTCGCTTCAGCAGGATTCCACATCAGTTTTCTGTCTCTCTACCATTTTGCTTACAAACCAGGAGAAAGAATTCCCCAATGCCATTTCATCACGCAGAAATCCACGAATGTTTAAAGTAAATACAGCCTCTGGTGTCAGTTTGGAGCTATTGTCATCTTTTATTTTCTTACTCTTTAAGTGAGGAAAGCTGTAAAAGTGGCTATAGCGTTTTTTTTCCTCCACAAATTTAATAGCTGCGTACAACTTGCTTGAATTTGCAGTATATTTTTCTGAAGTGTATGTTTCATAACGTAAACATGCTGCCCACAGTAAGTAATTTTTAGCACCATCTTGCACGTTCTCCCTGAAACGCAGGAAGTAATTCAGCGGGGAAGCGGGAGCCGGAGCAGGGCTGGGGAGAGGAGCCGCCTGCCCGGCCGGGTGCGTTGCTGCTGAGAGGTGCTGAAGGCATTCACACGTGTGCGCGCTTGCGAAAATATGTACCGAGAGAGAGGGGAAACGGGTCCCTGCGATTGCAGAGCCTGAGTAAAGCGTGTGACAAGCAGATGAGACAGCTGGCGCTGGGGACGCTGAGTGGCAGGAGCGGGTTTGTCCCTGCCGACGATGTCGGGGGAACTCGCAGAAGCTGGAAGGAGCCGAAGCCTCGTGGCAGCCGGTCCCGGCTATGGGCTCGCTGCTGGGGATGTGCTGGGATTGCCTGAAGGGTCGTCCAAAGCCGTGTCCCAGCGCTTCACCCCAGGTTTGATGGTTCTGGGGACGCGTGGCGAGGCCCGTGTGGGTCTTGGCTCCAATGACGACTGTCACTCTTTCATCCAGCTCCTCCGTCTCTTTTGCCATTCCCTCTTTCGAGAAATGCTGAACCTTTGCGCAGAATCGGTCTCTGCTTTGAAAGTAGAAGGCGCTGTACCTTGCCAAGGAGTAGTTCCTTCCTCAGCAGCCACGTGCTTCGTTAGTGACCAGCAATACCTGTATTTTTACAGATCCATGATACTGACACTTTGGGAATAGTTTCTGGGAGTGTTAATTCCCCTACCTCACCTTTTTTTCCCCAAATGGAAACATGCTTTTAGCATCATGAGGTGATACCAGAACCAGTAGCGACGGAGTCATCAGCAGTCTCCTTTCTCAAACCAATTCTTTTAAACCTAGCTGCAGTGGTAAGGGAAGAAGAACATGCATTCAATTGGAACGGTACGAGGTGAGCATTACAATGTCCATTAGCTGTAGTCCAAGCTTCGGGGAGCGAGGAGGCGCTGTGATGCCGCTCCCTGCCCGTCGTTTCAGCGAGACCCCCTTCTGCGGCTGGAGTGCTATCCCGTGCTGGAGAGCAGCTGTTGCTCCCGGGGCTCAGTAAATAGGGATTTTCACGGGGCAAAACTCAACAGCAGTGTGCTGAGGGTGGCAGACCCACACAGCGGAACAAACTTGAAATGAAGATTTTTCCAGAATTCTAGTCGTTTGCTGCCATTACTTTTTTTGAAGAGCTTTTTGCCATGGGAAGCGCAGTTGTGTTTTGGCCCCACCAAGTCAGTTGCTGGCCACGGACAGGATGCTGAAGAGGGAATAAGAGCTACTAGAATGCCGGAGAATCTCAGAGATGCTTGGCTTAGGGTCACAAAACTGGTAATTACATCTTACTAGAAGAGGAGGTTGCCGTTTCAAAACGTGAGTTGTAAATCTTGGTGGAAAACAAAGTTTTCCTCTGAGGGCGAGGATCAAATTAAAAGAAGAATTGTTCAGAGATGCCCACGTGTGGCTCCAGACTGTGTGGCTTCAGAGGGATTCTCTTCGGGATTCTGCAGGGGTGCCAGCAGCAGCAGGCTGCCTTTTCTCCTGCCCTCCCTTTGCCCTAAACTTTTCACAATGAGCTTTTTTTATGCAAGTCGATGACAACATCCCTGTTTCTGTATACCTCAAACACACGTTGAGGAATGCAGACTGGGTTTTATTATGTGTTTTTAAGCGTTGCTGTCCAGACCCCATCCTCTTCGTTGCCGGTGCAGGACCTGTTTGGCTTCATGTGGTGAAAGCCTTGTCGTGTGCTCACGTCTGTATGTATATTTTGTAGGCAGCCTGATCTAAAATTGTTATTGTTCTTTCGGCCCTGAAGAGATGTCATGAAATTAACTCTGCAGAAAGCAATTGCCTTTTCTTGCCGGTGCAATTAGCGTGGATTGTCCATTCTTCTCAAAAGTTCATGTGACGACTGTAGGTTTGTGAAGCGGTCTCTCGGGACTCCCCAGCAGCCTCTCCCAGCGCTGCGTTGTCAAGGCTCGTCTCCCTCCTTGAAGCAAATCTGCAGAGAAATTAAATGGCGATTTGATTTCCTTCTTTTTCCTGCTCTGAAAGGTTCCTGTATCTGATCGCGACAAAAAGTCTCTTTGGTCCCTGCAGTCTTCCCGCAAAGACGATCCGTGATGTTTACTTTCCGGGGATGCTGTCTCCGTGACGGACGGGGCGAGCAGAGGAACAGCTCGGTGAAGAGAAGTGGTGGCGAGGAGACACGGCTGTTGGAGTCGGGGGATTGCTGGGTGTTTATAAAACCTGCTTCGTGTTTGTATCAACTTTGGCTGGTTATTTAACCGCCACCTTCCTTGTAGATAGCTGAAACCGATAGATGGGTTTTGACATTCAAATTACATTAATTCTGTGGATTGATCATGGTGTCATTTTTACCTCGAGCAGTTGAACAAATAGCTTGTGTATCCGTGTGGGTTGTTTCCTTTGACTCAATTTATTAAGAGGAATTTTGTTTAAGTTTATGGGCTTCCATAGTTCAGGTATCATGAAAATTACTCTTTCTTGGAAAGCATTTGTGTCAGTATCCTGTAGAGCGAATCAGCAGTGCTGCTGCTCCTGATAGAGTACCTGTGGCTCGTGTTTGGTTAGAAATTGAACAATCGTGTATGCAAGCACGTATTTTTAATCTTTCCTTCTTTTCTCCCTCACGCTTCACTCTATCCTGGTGTGCCGCAAGTGGAGAAAGAATTGATTTTAAATGTGACCACTGCATATGAGCCAAGGTCCCTGGGCTGTGTCCAGCTAAGAGGAACTTGTTTGAAACACAATTTACTAGTCTGTATCTTACTTTGCAGCCTTAAAAGCAAATACTGCAGTGGTCTAAGGCAGAAAGACAAGTGCAAAAATTAATTGTCTAGGTTCTAGCCAGAGCCGTTCCTCGGGCATCGCATCCCCTCCACCTTACTCCCCCTTCCAGTAAGTATAAAACACGACGTCGTTTTTTACGTTGCACAGAGCGACTCGGTAAATGAGGCCAGAGAGTTGCTTTGGGTAGTAAAAGAAACGCGCGTAGCGTTTTTTTAAACCTTCCCCTTGCGTTGCAGATCTGTTTCAGCTGTCTGTACTTGGTCACCGATGTTGGCTACGCACGTTCCGTACATAGGGCAGTTCACCCTGAAGCCCCCTCGGAGGCCGGCTGCTCCCATGTCCCTTTCCCCCCCCTCAATAGCGAAGCCTTGCGCTCGAGATCGCGGTGGTCAGGTCTCCGAGCCCCGTCCTGCAGCCCGTCCATTGCGCACGTCGAGCACTGGGAGAGGGTTGGTGCGTTGTATTGGACTGACCGGCAAGAAGCCGTTGTCTGGTGCGAGGACAACGCGCGGGGGGTTTATAGTCCGTTTACATGTTGTAGATGAAAATCTATCCCATGTAAATCTGCTGCTGGTGTTTTTTCCCATTGGCCCTACTCCCTGCCCCCCAAAGTATTGCTAATTGGCAGGTGATTTACAGTTGGTTTTCAGTAGTAGCTTCCCTTTGCTCCTCTCAACTTCTGTGATTCTGTATTGGGTCCGTAAACTTCATTTCCCCCCCGCCCCAACCTTTCCTTTTCTATTACAACAACATATTGTAACGCTGTAAATGTGTCTACCCTAATGCTCCTCAAAATACTTGTATACTGCCAGTAAATATTTACCAAGAAGCTTCCTGAAATGCTGACGTGAAGATGGTCTAAAGAGTTCTCATTCACCTTGCCTTTTTATTTCATTTAGACTTTGTAGAATCATAGAATGGTTTAGGTTGGAAGGGACCTTAAAGACCATCTCGTTCCAACTCCCCTGCCGTGGGCAAGGACATCTCCCACTAGACCAGGTTGCTCAAAGCCCCACTAATTGTACTTGAGACTGTTCTCAGAAATAACTTTCTTGTCTTGGTAAACGGGAGCAGATATGAATACAGATACCCCAGAGTGTTAACATGTACGGTCTGGTGCTTTTACTTAAGCAAGCAAATTCAGGTCAGCAGAGCAAGAGGAGCTCTGCAGACAACGGCCGGATTAGACGCCCTTTGATTCAGAACAAATAGGCAAAGTGGGGGAGGCTGGAGATACTGGCTGCTTCAGACCATGGATTTCGCGTGTCCCTACGTGCACCCTGCCTGTCCTTAGCCCCGGGCCCTGGGGGAGAAGAAACGCCGTCTGGAGAGGGATCCTGGTGCAAGCCTGGACCGGGATGCCGGACTTCTAAAGCCATCAGTCAGTGGGCTTAATGTACCAGCATCCCAGCATGAAAAGCTTCAGTGGCTTGAACTTCAAATAATTTATTTCTAAATTACTTCTACTGTAATTCTTATTAATTCAAATCGGGTTCTAAGCTGATGTAAAATTCAGTAAACGCAAGGAACAGTTTAATGAATTGAAAATAGGATTGAGTCTTTTAAAGTAAATGTAAAAAAATATGCTAGCAATAATTGCTTAGATGGAAATCGAATCTTAATAGCTTTGTTAATGATTTGTAGTGAATATTGCGTTTATGAGAACATATCAAGCTGATCCTTGTGCAAGAACCTTGTTTTGAATGGGTTTGATAGAATTATTCCCCAGAAGCAGTTAGTAACGTTTAATAATTTTGCTTGCACTGCTTTTGAGATATTTGAATGTTGTTTATGCCGGAGCCTGTGGCTGTTACGCGTCGGCTCTGCACTGCTGTGACACGGCCGGGGTGTTTCTTTGGCAAGGTGAGATGCGGCGCAGGCAGTGGCTGTGCCTTGGGGGTCCGCGCGGTCGGGACCTGGGCGGTGGGCTGGGGACCAGTCCCCCAGTGCGGAAGGGGACGTGCGTGCCTGCAGCCCCGGTGTTGCAGGGGGCGTCAGGCCAGGCTCTGTTCACCAGGTCCAGTGCTAGGGAGTGGGTGCGACAACACACTGTCATCCTCTAATGGGTTGTCCTGCCCGCGGTTGTCCTTAACCAGCTGTAGACCTCCTGGAGCGGGTATGCGGGCATACGGCACACGGACACTACCTCTGTTTTGATAAGCAGCACAGTTGCATCGCTCACCTCTGATCACGTGGATTATGTTACTTGACAAACTCATGTATTACGGCGGTTAGAAGTGTTGAAGAACGCTATGCTGAGGTTACTGGTAGCGTGGCAGGGTGGCTGGACGCTTGTCTTCAGTTCTGAGGGCTTCCAGCACGATCAGCTTGCAGACAGTGGAGTAGGAGCCAGGAGAACGTCCGTGACAGGCTCTTTGCGCCCCTTGCGATGGGCCTGGGGGGGGACTCTTCTCTGGCACGGGCGTTACTCTGTTTGGTAACGACTTTTCATGTTGCTGTTTAAAGTTCATCAATCTGGAGAAACGAAATTTATACCGAGAGGGCAGAAAAATGCGCCGAGACATCAACTTGGTGCCGTCAGGCATGGAGAGGTGTCTGACGATTTATCAATCTCTCTCTTTCCAAACGATGCAAACTTTTTGTCAAACACTCATTTCCAAGGCATGTCAAATACTAAACACGAGTCGGAAAGAAAGAAAGAAAAATGGAGAGAATGCAAGATGAGAGAAAAACATGCCGAGATTGACTGCTTGCAAACTTTATCACAAACTTGCAGTTTTGCATTTGTCACGGCTGCCTGGGGAGCGGGACTGTCTCCCTGCTCTCTCCTCTGGGCTGTTAATGGCAGAGGGCTTCTCCTGGCCACCCGGCCCTTGCCCAGGTGCCCGTGTTCCTCCACTTCCTCTGGCGAATTGGCAATCCAAGGTTCAAGGGGTCTCCCACTTCGCCTCGCCTCCTCATTCATAGGGCCCATGTGGTCTGAAAGCAAACCGAAGTCGTTACCGAAAGGGACTCCCAATTAGCGTTCCCCTGGCTGGAGGCCCTGGGGCGGTGTCCCCCGGTCCTGCCGGGGCCACGCACTCCTCCGGCTCGCTTCCTAACCTGACGGACACTCGGTACTTATGGAAAAATTGAAATGCAAAGCGCTGTTTTCAAGTCCCCATCCTCTGCATTCTTTACCACGTGAAGCAAATTTCTCGGTGTGCATGTGATGTAATGATTCGATTCATTAGGAGGAGAGTTTTCGAGGTGATGACCTGTAAATGATTACAAGGCTCCCACAGCATAATTGCATCGAATTCTTTTTTTCCTGCCTCTGGACATTAATAGCGCCTACTGATTACACAGAGTGAGTAAAAACTGGTTCCCTAACGTCTCTCTGCTCAAGTCAAAGGATAAATGCTTCTCACAGCAAATTGTTCTTTCAAGGTAATTTAACAAAATTCATCTTTTGAGAGAGGGAGCAAATTTCTGCCGTTTCCACACGCGTGGCGTGGCACTTGCTCCCCCGAGGCCAGTGCGAGTACTAAAGCCTGGAGGGGCGGGCAGCGTCCAGCGAGACCATTCCCTCGTCCTCTGCCTTTGGTCACGCTTTAAAGTACAGCAGAGGGACGGTACCGGGATCAAACGGCTGCTGTGCAAGGAAGAGCGTGCTCCGTGACGGGGTGATGTTACTAACGGCTAGCCACAGAGCGGTCCTTTCTCCTGTATTCCCACCGCAGAGCTCCCTTCCCACTGCTCCTCTTTAATGAAGTCGTGCCCAGTACGGTTCGGGGGGGAAGGTCTGTATTTGTATTCCCTGGTGTTGCTGTTTTGAGTGTTTGTCGTGCGGGTAATTGTGAAATTAGTACCAGCCCCAGCAAACCCCAACTGTGACTGGGCAAGGGAAGTTTTTCTTGGTTACTGGTGGGGGTCCCGGTTCCTTGTACCCAGCGGAGCTGTTCATATCCAAACGGAACTGGCAGAGATCATTTCTGCTCTTGCTAGTTCATCTTTGCTCTCTCTTTAAGGTGATGGCCAGAATCTGGTTACCGAAGACGTGACGGTGGTGGAGGGAGACGTCGCCACCATCAGCTGCCGCGTCAAGAACAGCGACGACTCGGTGATTCAGCTTCTGAATCCCAACAGACAAACGATTTACTTCCGAGATTTCAGGCGTAAGTTTCGTCTTCCCTTGTGCGATGGTAACTTTCCCTGCGCCTCGCTTGCACTCGGGAGAAAGCGTTTGCCGAGATCTCTTCTTTTGATGTAATGCTAGACACTCAAAGTTTAGGCAGTTCTTTAGAGGGTAGATGAGACGGACAATCATAATCTTTCTCCTTAATGGAAACCTTGATGGTCCCCTTTAAAAGCCAGACCGTGGTACTTTGCAGTAGGAATTGATTGTAGTAATTCAGGGCGAATTGCAATTGAGTGCCAAATATTTAGCTGACACAAACAAATTGAACAGGGCCACGCCGAGACAGTGCAGTGTTCTCAGAGGTAATCTGTTTGGTTTGAAGACTGAACGTTTCGAGACAATCTGTGCTTTTTTATAACCAAAACAGAATCTCCCGTCACTGCCGTGTCCAGTGAATGAATGTGGCTTTGTTTCCTGTTGTCACAATGCCACAGAGCATGCTAGGTGTGACGAGGCGCCTTAAATTGTCCGCGTTAATGCCACTGCGGGGACGGGACACGTTGTGCCCCGCGTTGCGGAGACGCACGGCACACCCCGCTCCCTTCCGAGGCGCGGTGCCATCTAACGGTGTGCACGTGCAGGGGCGGCTCATTCCGCTTGTGCCGCTGTTCCGCGCCCTTGTCTTTGGCTGGTAAGATTAAAAAATGCTCCGTTTCCACATTCTTAAAACAATTTGGGCGGCTATTACTGGTCAGGAAACAGATTTTAAACTATATTTGTCCCAATTCTTTTGTCTTTCACGCTGTCCCATGTCTGCTGACTGCATGCAGTCAGAAGCGGGTTCATGTGATCCTGTGTGATGTAGAAGCGTATTTTCACAATAAGCATTTTACCCACACGTCCCTAAGCCATCTGCTAATAAAACCATGTCCAAAGATGTGATACCGTGCCCAGTGATTTGCTTATGTTGATTCTTTGTAATGATTTGAAAACAGAAATGTTTTCTCAGTCCAGACATGAAGGCGAGAAGCGGGATGGAGGCTGCAGTCAGGAACCCACGGGGCACTTGTCTAGACGCCCCTGCCGTTTGATAGACCTTTGACTTTGCTGTGTGGTGGGAGGGGATGCTGCATCTCTCACCGTGGTCACTAAGGGTGTGCTTGCTCCCCAGCGCTGAAGGACAGCAGGTTCCAGCTGGTGAACTTCTCCAACAGCGAGCTGCGCGTGTCCTTGACAAACGTCTCCATTTCTGATGAAGGAAGGTACTTCTGCCAGCTCTACACTGATCCCCCCCAGGAAATTTATACCACGATTACAGTGCTCGGTAAGGACCAGCAAGGGTGCTCGCGGTGAACTTTGTAATCCCTGGACACCCAGGGTCAGCAGGACGGGGTTCTGCTCAGTGGTCGGAGAGCTCCAGGGACTCAGGGAGAGCTGCTCTCTCCAGCGATAGAACACAGCAAGGATCTGAACGCCGAGTGCTCTCCCAGTGGAGACCAGCTCAGCTCTTCAGTAGCTCAGTGCAGCTGCGGGTGCAGACACAAGATTTGCAAGGGCTGCCAGCAAATGCCAAGCAGGTCGTCCGGTGGCATGCCATCACCCTTGCCTCGCCTTCCTGCCTTGCCAGGTGTCCCTGGTTGCGCCCTCAGCCTCTCTTTGTAGGTTACATCATATTTAGTGGGATTCTCGGGTCTTCTCTTTTTTTTGTTCTCAGGCTTTTTTTGGCTTCAAAGAAGAAGCAGAGGTGTAAGCGTGAGGTGTTCTCCACTTCCAAGCCTCTCTTTTACTTGAGCAGGTCACTTGGAAAGGCTGCGAGGTTTTCCTGCCCTTCATGGAATGGCGTTTCATACCAGCCTTCGTTTGCAGACAGCCTGCAAGGACTGGTTGTTTGTGCTGTCACTGCTCTGTAAGAGCATCCGAGTGAATTGTTTGGCTTTTTGGGCAAGTCTGGACCTGCTAACATCCTGGGAGGAGGAATGTCTGTCCAGCCCAAGGCTGGGCAGAATGGCAGGAGCTGCGCGAGACGAGCCTTCCTCCAGCTCGTATCTGTCTTCTCTAGGGCGAGAGAAGGCATGTTTCTGAGGAAGAAGGGAAGATAAGTGGCAGTGGTTGCGTCTCGTTTGGTGAAGTGAGAGGGAAGTCATCCAGAAAGCAAAAGCTCTAGAAAATGTCTTTTGGTAATTATCTGACATGCAGAGGGAAAGTAAATTAACGTTGAATGCTTCGTAGCATGGTACAACTGTTCAGTTTATGAATTTTGTGTTTTCCGTAATCAGACTTCTCTGATTGCTTACTGAATCTTTTCTTCCAAACCTTGGGGATTTGAGAGATTACATTTTAATGATGAATGACAGCATCTTTGCCCATCGATGATATTCCTTAAGGGCAAATATTACCAACGGCATCACTGGTGAACCTCCTGCCACTGTGAAGATGCCTAAGTTTTTGCATGTTTGTCGGTTGACTTACATAGTCAGTGAAATCTTGAGTTCACCTAATGGAAAGTGATAGCTTCCTATTAATTTTAGCGCAAACTTGTTTCACATGTGAGAGAATGTAAGATCTCTCATTTGACGTCGTAAGGTTGCTCATTTGCTTAGGAAAGGCTGTTTGCACAGCTAATTCTGCCCCCTCCCCTCCGTCCCCCCCGAGATACACTCAGGCCCAGCCCTGCGAGCTCCTGCCTTCCCTCCGCGCCCCCGGGCTTTCCCCCACTGCGGTGCACGTGCCCCCGCAAGCCGAGGCCGTTACCCCTAAGAGCAGCTCCTGCTGTCAGAGCTGGTGCTGCAGACAAGCAGCGGCTTTTAAGACCCTGTTCATAGGAGAACCTGAATCACAGAGGGTGACTTAATGTACGATCTCGCTGGCTGATTAGTTGAAATCTGCCTTCTTTTGTTTAATGAGATTTGGTTCTTAGGTTTTTATATGTTGTTTAAATAATGTTGATAAGCGGTTCCACTGTAGCTATTACGTTTATCAACATCTTCAAAGTTTTAGTGCACTTTCTGATATTCACAGGACTCAGAAGCTGTCTTCCAGCTCTTCTCTCTAATCATAGGCACGCAAAAATAGTTTGTTGGATTTCATTTCGCTGCTAACAATGCTGAGAAGGTGTTTGAAATAATAGTACTTACTTTATTCACCTACAAGCCAGCGCTGCGTCTCTTTCAAGTGGGAGACAAAATGCAGTCGTTTGTTGCTTGTTTGGTTTTTTAAACATGGATCCTGCTTCAGAATTCAGGCAAAGTCTGTTTTCTTGCCTCCTACTTCAGTTGTTTTTGGGATGGGCTTGCAGCGTGGCCGGTGCGTGCCTGCCCTTCCCCGACGTCCATAGACCAGCGCGTGGTTCCTCTTCACCTGCCGCGCACGCTCGGGCCAGACCGGAGTTCACTGAGCAGGCGGCGAAGATGGATGTTTATTGTTGGAAGGCGAAGGAGGGGAGGGTTTATCTTAGCTAGCGTTTGTACGGAGAGCTCAGGTGCCGAGGCGCCAAGGATGACACGTCTTCCCTGCCTTCCGTATGGTTGACTCCCCAATGAGGAGAAAACATGAGCCGGGGCCGGGGAGTGGTTCCCTCTGTCGGTATACGGCTGGTCCCCACCAAAGACCCCGTGCTCATCACTCAGACTTCAATACATCTTACGTTCTGTCAAAGAGTAGTTTTGCTGATCTGCTTCTAATGATCCACGCTTCCGAGAGCGGAGCAAAGTTCCGAGACATCCTTCTTTGCAGTCAGTATTCGGAGAGAGCGTTGGACTTTCTTTTTATTTCTTTAGCAGTGTGCCTCCCCCCGCTCTCCCGCATACTTTAATGTCTTCTGTGGCACAGTATGTAGATTTATTCATGCTTAATTGGAACATGTGAAAATCTCAAATATGTAGCCCGTTCTGTTCTTTTTCGGGAAAAGCCACAAATGACTAATTAGTCCATTTGATCATCTGGATGGTATTTATACATATTTGTTCTTCATTAGCTCAGAAACCTGTTAGTCACATTTGAACTATGCAGTTGCTTAATCATATCGATCAGAGCACAGTTGAGTTTCCTTTGGAAGTTCTGGGTTTTTTCTGAAACTGCAGCTCTGTGCTGCGCGAACTCTCGATGTTCATTTTTTTTCTGGTTTTGCCTCGGTAGCTAGGGGTGTTTTCATGGCGAGGAGATTCCTTGTTCCCGTGTCACAATTTTTAAGCCTGTTGGTCACACCTCTGGGTTGCGCTGCAGTGGCGGTTATTCCCCTGGAGCTCTGGCCTGTTTCTGAATATTGCTGGGTTATTTTTTGTTGAGTAGTCTTCCAGCTTCGTGTTTTGTAAGGAGATAGGTGTCTGGGGAGAAGGGCAAATTACCATCCTAAAGGAATTGCCTGTCCACTGGGTGCAGAGCTGGCTCTCCTGCTCGGGGATGGTTTTACGTTCGGTTTCTGGTGGTCCCAAGGTGATGGCATTCCACTCCAGGCTTGCGCTCGGTGGCTTTTTGAGTGTCTTAAATGAGCTTGATGTCTGCTGGCCTGCTTCCACTCCTTACGGCTGAGGCTTCAAGCTGAACAGCAGGAGAGAAAAATTGCCTTGCGAGGTTAGAAGCACGGTAAGTAATGCACTTCCAAATGTCAGCTTTTGTGTTTTCTCTCCTTGTCAGAAGAAGTCAAGAAATGTGCACGAGTCAAGCTGTATTTTTAAATAGCGACACACACAACCGAGTGGCGCAGAAGACTAAAGCTCTTCCCTGGAATGGTGCCTGCCTGGGAGAGAGAACAGAAAGTTACAAATTTGATAAGTAATAATTTGCGAAACCACGATGATTATTAGGTGGAGAGTGAAAGTGCTTACTCTGATGACTGTGAAACCGCCTATCAAAGGATTTGATCGATTGAAAGATCAAATAAATGCTGGTGGCTGGTTTCCTCTAGTAGATTTTATGGGTTTGCCCGAAGGTTTTCTCTTGTGGTAGCGATTGAAAAATGTTTCTTTCATCAAGTATGCGTTATGTTGTTTTCTTCATTGCAGTCCCGCCACGCAATTTGGTAATTGATATCCAGAAAGAAATCGCCGTCGAGGGAGAGGAGATTGAGCTGAACTGCACTGCCATGGCCAGCAGACCAGCCACCACCATCAGATGGTTCAAAGGAAACAAGGAGCTAACCGGTAGATGTGTCCTCTCAGTCACTTGCTTTTATCAGGGAGCTGAAGTGATTTATGTAATGCTGGATATTTGTTCTCCATTGCCAGTTTAAGGGCGGGGGGGGGGGGTGGGGCAGAGAAAGAAACAAAGAAAAGTAGAGCAAGCTGCTTTGAACGCCAGCTCAGGAACAAAGGAATATGTGGGCAGACAGATTGTTCTCTAACACAGAAGGGCTGAACTGCGTTTGGTCCTCTGCCTACCTGCCAGGCTCGAGTACAGGGTTCTGGAGTCCTTCTGTCACTGCGGGTGACCTTGAGGAACCCCAGAGCTGTGCGCTGAGTTTATTTCTGCAGTGGTTTATGTAGCTTTCTGCCCTGTTTTAGCTACGAGCAGGATCATCTGCGCTCTGGGCTGTAAAGATTTTCAATTCACCTTCATGTCTAGCTCTCTTGTTTATAGAGCGTTTTCTCCGTGTTCAGTTGAATATTCATATAAGATGGGTTTCTCCGACTCCCTGAAGTCTGGTTGCTCCCGGTAGTTGCACATTTGAGTCACCGACTCTGATTGCATGTGACGTGCTGTTAGTTTAAGTCTGCACGTAGATGTGAGCTTGGTTGACAACACCTCTGTGCTTTACCCGGTCTGAGACACCGAAGGGCTCTCTACCGAAGTCCAGACTCATTACTTCAAATCCACGCCCCCCCAAGGGCAAGATAAAATCCTCTGTTTAAGTCCAACACCTACGAGCACCTGAGTAGGGCGCATGCTGAGAGTGTGCTGATGAAGGTGGGAAGCGGACCTGCTGCCACGCAACGTGGTGCCCCGCTGGTTCCCAGCACCGGTTGTCATCGGCGTGGTGTGCCGATCTTCCAGTGCTCCCTTTCTGGGGTTCCTTCCCCGTTCCAGCAGGCAGCAGTATCTGACCCTTCGTGCTTGACCTGTCCAGCTCCTTGATTGAGTCTCCTGGTGTCAGCAATCGGATCCCAGCTTTCCTGTCTTTTTGGAGACTGCCGAGATGAGTGGTAGCTTCTTGCAATACCAGCTCACCCTGCCGACTCTTTGGTTTTTTTTTTTAAACAGAAATAGAGAAACTGAAATACTGGGTGGCGGATTGTGAATAGTGGGAAAGCGTAGCTTTGCTGATCAGAAAGCCTTTCCTCTAAGTATCAATGGGTGTCACTTTCTGCGGCTGTCCTCTGTTTCGCTTTAATATATCATACCAAAATATTTTGTGTTTGAAAGACCTCTGCTACCAAAGTTACTCTTAACGCTTTGACTGTGAATTCTTAAATGAAAAGCCACAGATAAGAGTATTTGAAAACGAAGCGGAGGTGCGTTGTCAGCAAGCACTTGCAGAGTTACGGAAAAATCCTTTTTCTCCCATCTTGTCTTTTCTTCCTCCTCATTTCCGTGCCGTGCCTTGTGGCATCCTCCAGGCAGCCGGTCCTGGGCTGTGGTTTGCTCCAACCGCCGCTGCTGTTCTCTCCTTCCAGCGGAGCTCTGCTGAAATGCTTCAGCCTATCAATACTACTTTTAATTAAGTTAATCTGTTTAATCACTTTTCTAGCTAATTTGTTGATTCAAGAGTGGGAGGGGATTTGTAGCTCATTGATTTAGGAGTTTGGGGATTTAGGGACGGCGTAAGGGGATTGTTAATCATTGCGGTAAGGCGGTGTGGACATTAATTGGCAACGACCTGAGGGAGAGGTGTGTCACTTCATGCGCGCGGCCCCCCTACCCCTAACCCTCAGTGGCCGTGGCGGGGGGCCAGGTATCCGACGGGGACGGAAGGGAGGGAGGTGACCTGGGTGCAGTAGATCCTCGCTCCGTGATCACTCTGCTCTCCCTGTCCTCTCCCCGGCAGGCAAGTCGGAGGTGGAGCAATGGTCCGACATGTACACGGTGACCAGTCAGCTGGTGCTGAAGGTGGGACGGGAGGACGACGGGGTCCCTGTCATCTGCCTGGTGGATCACCCTGCTGTCAAAGACTTGCAGACGCAGCGTTACCTAGAAGTCATGTGTGAGTAGCAGAACTTTTCATTCTCTTAACGGAGAAAATTGCTCGCTTAAGAATTCAGGAACTATTCACTATCTGGAAAAATTACAGCGTAGATGGGGTTTATATCCTGTTATTTAAAAATTTAAATCAAAATGTTGGGTTCCGCTTTATGGGTTAAGCCATGACTTTTCCTACCCCTTCTGTGATACGATAAATATGTACCTTCGTTCTCTTAAGAAATAACTTTCTGTGCATGAAATTTATGCCATCAAAGGTTCCTGGCTGGGCTTTATAATTATCAGAACAGATTAAATCCGAGTATTTCTCTTTTAGCAACCTACTTACCTCTTTGAACAGTGCTTCTCTACTCCCACATCAAAGCGACTGGCTGCCATTGCAAGTTTACTGGCAAAAGCTCGGTGCTGTGCCAGTGAAACTCAGTATTGCGCATTGTGACCGTACAGCGGCAACTGGTTTTCTAAATCAGAGTAACATGAATTATGTGGAATGTGCAGTAACACCGCAGATTAAGGCCAGCCTATTTTCTCTAATGCTCTTAACATGTTCGGTGTTAATAATGCATTTCCCTTCGTTTAGGAACTGCTCTGCTGCATGTGACGTTAACAAGGTTCATGAGCAGGTACCTGGAAATAGCTGCGGTGCCAAGTGCAGCCGTGCCTGACTGTCGGCTGGTGGAGACGCCGGCGCTGCCGCGTGTGCACACCTCTACCCAGGGAACGGCTCCCCGAAGCAAAGTCAGGCAGTCTTCGCGGCACGGCTGGGGTGCCGCAGAAATCCGGGCTGCTAGGTCGATTCAAAGTGCTTGGTTTTGTAGGTTCACTTCAGCTATAACATTGCGTTAAAAGGGGAAGAGGAAGTTTTGTATTAATTTATTTCTTCTCCTTCATTATGTAGTTTCATTATGAACATCTTGGTTACAATTCTCCTATCTCTGAAACTAGCGGGAAGTAATGTTCCTGTAATGAGGAAAACAGAAATGATCAGATACTACCTCAATTGGCAGATACTAGATTTCTTGCGACTGTGCTAATGTGTAATTCATTTATGCAAACTTAATGTCCATTAACATTTCTTGTAGAGCTCCATTAGCTTTAATAATACATTAGCACCTTTGTGAGGCTTGATCAAATACTTAACGGGGGGAAAGAAAAAAATCTAATCTCCCCTATTATGCAGAGGTATTGAAATCCTGCCGGCTTTCTTCCCCTTGGTTGAAAGGGCATCAGATTACCTTTAGGCTTCCTTTCAGAAGTTCCTCTGAAATCCCGATCGTTTGATGGGATAGGAGACGGCCACTGTTTCTGCAAAAAACGTAACATTTTTTCCATTCTTCCTCAAATAAATCCCTTCTTCACTACTTTTGTTGGCAGCCTTTACAGGGTTCCCTGTGCAAGGAAGGCGAAGCACACGTAACTGCCGTTACTCGTCCATCCTACGGGATGCGTGCAGTCCTCAGCTGACGCGGGGGAGGCTGCCGGTGCATCCCTTGCGCAGGGTTCTGCCCGGAGCTCCGATTTCAGCATCCCCTTGGGCTGCTCTGGAGCTGTTTGTTGGAACGGAGCTCGCGCAGAGCCTCCTCAGAAGGGAACGGGGATGAGGAGGAGAAGGGCTTTTGGACTGGTTTGGGTTTATGTTCTCGTCTGAATTAAACTCTGAGCTTGTTAGAAGTAATTATGTGTATATACGAGGCCTTGACCCAGGCTAGTCCAGTCAGTTCCTTCAGCGGGCAGCAGCAGATGGCTTGAGAGAAGAGCATCAGCAGAAGAACATGTCGTGCATCACAACCTTGTGGCTCCCAACAATTACCGGCTTCGGGACTTCGTGTGCTGGAGTGTATCCAGACATTTGCATTGAATACCTGCTGTTGGACCTGAACTTAGGGCAGAAGAGGCAGTTGCAGAGCAAACTTTCACCCTTGAGCTTTCGCTGCTTCAAGGTGAGGACTTGTTGGCCGATGGGAGAGCATGAGCAGGAGGAAGATCCTCTTGTCTTCGCAGATGGGAGTCTCGATCAGAGCTCCTGTGGACGTGGGCTTGGCCTCCTGGGGAACTGAGGCTCCTACGATTCGGCCTCACTGATACGTTCTCAGTGGCTTCTTAGATAGGGGGTTTGCAGTCAGCGGAAGAGACTGCTCCCGACTGCTGTGGGTGCGCTTCCTCCGCCCGTGATGTGACCTTCCAGGCACGTCAACTGCCGCGTCTCCAGAGCAGGGGCCGTCAGTGCTCGCTGCTCGTCCCGCACCTGTGGTTGTTGCAGCCGAAGAGGCGTTGCTCCACATCAGTTGCCCACGTGGCTTGCTCAAGTCTCTGCTCTTAGGTTCTCTCCCCGTTAAGTCCTGCCCGTTCCCACCACGGGCACGGTGCATCTGCCTCTTGGGAACATCAGCAGGGCACAGGAATGTGTTTTTCTCAGCAGATGTTGTGTTTCTCTGCACTTAATGTATCCAACTCGAGCATGAAATGCATGGGGGAGGGACAGGAGGATGATGGATGGAGCCTTCTCAGATAATGAGGTATTTTTTGTCTGACTGAATTTCAGAGCACGGAGAGGGGTTTTTTTGTAAGATGCAACTTAAAAAGTTTTTGGTTTTTTTTTAAGAAAAAAACAAGCAGAAACCTGCCTAGTTCGGAAAGTGGGGAAGGGAGGGGTGGGACGCTTGTCCTCGCAGGACACTATCCCAAACTCAGCCTGCAGAGGGGCCAGCCCCTGAGCCGCGTGGGCTTCTGCCCCTTGCGGGCAGGCGATCTTGCAACAAGACTAGGCGTTTTCCGAGGCTGCGCTCCCACGCGGTCCAGCCGCTTTCCAAGAAGAATCTGCCGCTGCTGTTGCGCACGCGCTGCTCTGGGGTGGCTTTGGTGGCGCTGTCCCGGCGAGCTGGGGCACAGGCAGGGCACAGGTTTGGGGTGGCCGAGGCAGAGAGCAGGAGGGAGGCGTTTCTTCCCCTGGGGCTCCTTCGTTCTCCGTTCAGAATGTTTACCTTTTGTCTTTTCAAGGTGATTTGCTTAAAGCTAGGTGTGTCAAATGTCTTTTGGTAAATGAGGACCTTAAGTGTCATTGACAATCTGGAGCGTTTGGGCTTCAGCTCATTTGGAGGTCTTGCCTACAATGTGTATTTATTTTATTGAAATGTCCTTCTTTGCTAAAAAAAGAAAGGTGCAGAAATTTAAGTCTGCAAAGTGACCTACTTCGCTCTGTTTTAAAAACAATTCATTTGAACATTTTCTTCTGTGTTGTAGTTCAAAGAAAATGGCAGACTTTGGGGGTTTGGGCTGTTTCAGTTTCTCACTAACTTTGGGAAGACGTTTCTAAATGGCTCTTGGCCTCCTCGCCGCAAGCTGGGGTTGTCCCAGATGTCCCAAGCCAGGAGGAAGGAAGCAGACAGTGCTCTTGGAGGGGGACAGGCAGAACAATTCCAGACTCTTCACAGGGGGAAAGTGTTGGGTTCCTCATAAGGGTGAATCTGGCAGCACCGGCATACCCCGTGCGGCACCCAAGCCTCTGTCACCTCCGCCAACATGTCATGAGGCGATCGCTCCTGTGCTGCACCAGATCCGTCGTGCTGCTGCCTTGTTCTCTCCCTGGTTGTTTCTGAGCATCCTCCAGGGTGCCGAGACTGCCACATCTCTGATGGAGAGGGAGGAGCCGGTCTCCTGCTGCTCCTCTTGTGCAGGGGGAGCTTCTGCTACGGCCAAATAATAGGCGTACTGCATAAGCATTATGATAAGCTTTCGTAATGCACACTGATCACTTGTTACTATACTCCAAGCGAAACTTTAAAAATAAATAGCAAGTTCCGAGGGGATGTGCTGGGGGGAATGGCTGTTTTGCCGTGGTCAGCAGAACTGGGAGCAAGGCTGATTCATGCTGAGCATTACCTTGTCCTAGCCATGGAGTAAGCTATTTGTTGCATATATAATGTGGCACAGCCTGGCCCTCCGTGAAGTTCTGCGATAAATGCTTCCGCATAAATGCAGGGTCTGTTATTAAAAAGGAACCTCTGCAAACAAGCAGTCTGTAATATGTGTGAGACCCTCCCGGTAATGCTTCTCAAGAGCAAACAGAGTTTGACAAATGGTGCCGTGTACTCACAGTAACGATAACGCTTTCCTGCTTGACGAATAGCCACACCAGTGAGCGTATAACTCTGTGCCATGGGCGGCCGCAATCTGTTGCATGGCATTGGTTTGAAAACATCCCCCGATTCTGGCTGGCGTTGCTTGCTTTTTGCGATTCAGAGCCGTCAATGAGGGATGGAAGGCCAGCGCGTTGAGTGTAATTTTAGAAAGGAAATGAAGCAACAAAATGCATTAAAATATCATTAAGGAATTGAATGGAACCAGATATTCTCGGAGACATTTAAGTTCAGCCCTTGTGGTACTTTTCCGTATCTCATTACGTGACACTGGAAGTGAAAGTGTCAAAGTCTTGATCTGGCATTTTCTCTGGGTTGGTGGGTTTTTTTTTCTTTTCTGAAGTGATAATTAATTGGACATTCATTTTTATGATATCTACACATGTACTTTTAAAATATGCACCGATGGAATCTGTTTCAGCCTCTACTGTTACGATGCAAGAATTCTTTGCGCCCAATTATGGTAAAAATTTGCCATATATGTATGCTGTCACATCTCCAGTAATCCCAATATTTCTGTCGAGTGCAAATACTAATTGCATAGTATGCCGTGAAGTGATTAACATCAACGTAATTTATCATCTGGAGATTTCTAAAAAGGAATAAATGAGTTGTTTTGTTCAGTGAGGTGTTGACCCCTTCAGAAACTTTGATTTAAAGCGCTTTTTTTTTTTTTTTTTTTTTTTTTTTTTTTTTTTTAAAATTATAAAAAANNNTTTTTTTTTTTTTGCTTTTAGTAAATATGAAAAGCACCACAATCAGCCAAGTGTTCAGTTATTTGATTTTCTGGGGCATTAGCCACTCTTGTTTGTGACATTTCCCAGTTGGGTGCTCGTTTGCAAGCTCATTAATAAGGTTTTCTCGGAGGAATGTTGTTGGGAGTGAGGAGCACACAGCACAGCCTGGACTCTGCCTTTCGCAAGCGTTAAGCAGCAGCGTGAGCTTAAATATTAAACAGGGAAGAGTTTATACCCACCATAGCTGCCTGGCTTTGGCTTCCCTTTCCCTGCCGCAAGCTGAGTGTTTCAGTTCCTTTGGTCGCGGGCGAATTTTGCAAACTCGTGTTGAGGGTCGAAAGGCTCTTCTGGGCAAGTTGTGAACTGCCAGTCATACACCTATTCTTATTTCAAACACGGGGTCTATTTATTTAATAGATTTCTGTATTTTAACTGAAAATGAGCAATGCAGCCTCTCCTCCTCGCAGAAGGTGAGGAGCCGAGCCGGGGCTGCCGGGGCTGGGCTGTCCCTGCCGCAGACGTCGTTCCCCGGTAAGCAAACCCGCCGGCTGCAGGGTAGGGGTGGCAGTTGTATTGAGACCGTGTGGAAACGGTAACTGCGCTGACTTCTTTTCGCGTTGCAAACCATCCTCCTCCTGCTCTTCTCCTCGCACGCCGGCGTGGTGAGACGCAGAAACTGCCAGAAGTCAGGGGGCGTGAGCAGTTGCTTTGGGCCACAGGGGAAGGCAGAGATGAGGAGCTGGATACGACAGCGCCCGTCTGAAGGCAGAAGTATGAAGTATTATCTGGGTGACTTTGAGGAGCTGGAGTTACCTAAAGTGGGCAGGAACTCGGCTTGACCCGCGGGATCCTTCTCCTGAGGATGCCACCTGTCATCGTTTCTGCCAAGAGGTGCGCATCAGGAATTAATACAGTAATCGTAAAATGGATTTTAAAACTTGGATTCGGTACCTAATTTCACAGTGCAGGCCAGGGAATTTTCAGCTGAATCACTGTGTCGTGGTTTGGGCTGGGCTGGCCGCGAAACGAAGGACAGATGCTCTCTTTCCCTCTCTCCCGTTGAAAGAATCCGTTTTGTCGTTTTCTCCATTGGCAAACGCTCCGGCAATGCCAGAGAGCCGCGCCGTGCGCTGCAGCCCCCCCGTCCCAGCCCCGCTGCTAGAGCGCGTCTTGGTTCATGCCAGCCGTGACAGAACCAGCATCTATAGCCATGTGCAGTCTGCTTAATGTACATGGTTAGCTGTAACTCGGAGCAGAGGGAGAGAAATCCTTGCTGAAAACCTACTATGGTCCCAGCTGGCCCCTCTGGCTGCGTGCCCGTTCCACGGAGGGGCTGTAAGTGATGGAACCCTCGAGGAGAACCTCGGCGTTGTCGGACAGTGTCCAGTCCTGCTCTGTGGTGGAGCTGTGAGCCTCAGCCTGCTTTCAGGATATTGCTTGGCTTCCTCAGTCGTGGTTTTGTGTTTTCCCCCGAAGCAGCACGTGGGAAGAAGGCTTTCAGCTGTCTCCTGACCCCAGCTGGGAGCGCGGCAGCCAGGGAGGGGTTGGTAGGTGTGTTGCTGGTGGTGGTTGGTGAGGCTTAGGAGTTGCCTGGGCTTTGGAAAAGAAGTAGTGTTTCCCCGAGTGTTTTTATTGTGTTATTGATGACTGTTTCGATGCAGGTTTTGTGCTTGGAGTGGACAGATTGCTGCATTGTAGGAGCCGTATCGCTTGCACGGAGATTGCTGAGGACCGGGAGCTGCTGGGCTGTGATGATTCAACACTGCTACGGTTGGCATGGCCCCAAAGAACACGTGTGTCCAGTGCAATGCAGATTTTCTACAGCAGCTTCTGCTAGCTCTTGTGCACAGTGAAATTACTGGATATGACCACAGACTTAAAGTTATTGCTCATATTTTCCTCATTATGCATATTCTGATAGTATTTCAGGGGAGAGGCATGAGGGCGAGAACCTAGCCACCTTTCACATGCCTTCCCCAAGAAAACCAGCCTTTTCTTGAAGTCTATGGTCATACTCCCAGCTAATAGTCATCCCCACAGCGTGTTAGCATCCTCGCTGTCTGCAATGTCTGAGAATGTAGCCACAGGGTGGGAGGGTGGATGGAGAAACCTGTCCCGCTGTCACCTCTGAGCGCTTGCTGCCCACCTCCAGGAGCACCAAAGGTCACACCACCCATCTGGAGACGGGCGTTCAGGGGGGGCTGGAAGTTTGTCGTCAGCCTGGTTTTGAGTGCAGCCCCACGGAGGAGCCGGCGGGGTGGGAAGGGGAGTGCGGCTGAGGGTCCCGAGGCTGCCCTGGCTGGGGCAGCGTGGTGCCCCGCTTGCCAGCCCCACCTGGTGATGGGCTTTGAGAGGGTGAGCTGGCCTGCCTTTGAGCTCGTAGGTTGGCCTGATGAAAGGAAGTGGGTAGAAATAATAGGCTTGGGCTTTTGTGAGGCACCGAATTTGGTATAACGTGATATCTTGGCTGATGAATGAGATCTAAGCGTTATCGATGGAGCGCACATTTAAATGGATTAAGAAATCACTAACTGGCAGATCTCAAAGGATAGTCATTAGGGAGTAATCAGCAAGCAATGGTATTTTTAGAGTGAATGTGCTGGCCTGGGTGCTTGGCCTGATGCTGTTCAGTGCTCCCATGAATCATTTGAAGTTCTCAAAAAGTCAATGTTAATAATCTTTGCTGATGGTGCAGAAACTGGGTGAGCAGCTAATAAGAGGAAGAACTGGGATAAATGCAGAATAACTTGGAGAGCCACGAAGATGATCCAAGGGCTGGAGCCCCTCTGCTGGGAGGACAAGCTGAGAGAGTTGGGGTTGTTCAGCCTGGAGAAGAGAAGGCTCCAGGGAGACCTTTGAGCCCCTTCCAGTCCCTAAAGGGGCTCCAGGAAAGCTGGGGAGGGAATCTGGATCAGGGAGTGGAGCCATAGGACGAGGGGGAACAGTTTTAAACTGAAAGATGGCAGATATAGATGAGATACTGGGAAGAACTTCTTGACTGTGAGGGTGGTCAGACACTGGCCCAGGTTGCGCAGAGAAGCTGTGGCTGCCCCATCCCTGGAGGTGTTCAAGGCCAGGTTGGATGGGGCTTGGAGCAACCTGGTCTGGTGGGAGGTGTCCCTGCCCATGGCAGGGGGTTGGGACTGGGTGGTCTTCAAGGTCCCTTCCAACCCAAACCATTCTATGATTCTGTGAGTGTTTTGGTTAACTTCCAAACCGCAGAGCTTTACAACTACAAAACGTCCGTGGGTGCAGCCAGGGATGCTGAGCCATCCAGCACCGGCCACGCCGCACGACGTGGCAGCTGGAGGAGCCTTCAGTGTCTTCCTTGCTTAAGAAATTAAAATACCAGTTGTTCGGTGGGGAGGGGGGGAGGAGTGTTTCTTGGCGCGGGGTTGGGCTGGCCCGCACCATGGCTGACCAGTGGGGTGTGGAACGGGGCAGGCTGTCCCTTCTGGCGAGGCTGTGGTCCCCCTGCCCGCAGGCATCCAGCGCGCCTGTTGTGAAAGAAATCTCATCAAATGCAGAATGGGTTTGTAATAAGTTTTTCAAATTGGTTGCTGCTACAGCGTAACCTTTAGACTACTGCTATTTAACCTTGTATATCACTCTTAGCTTTTGAATGAATTTAGCTTAATAAAGGTGCCTTATTAAATTACTAGGCTGTTTTTTTAAGCTGCTAGAAATAGGCGTACTAGGAAATAGCTTTGGGTTGTTAGATCTAATTGGCTGCCAGTGGAGTATGTAGTGGCTTGGATGCATAGATGCAAACGTTTATTTTTATGTAGTAATCTAGCAGTATGATATTACGAAGTTCCAAGTCGAGGATTTCGGGCGGCTGGAATGCACTTGGTGGTAAAACCTCTGCTGCTGCTTGTCTTACGCCCTAGGTTGCCATCCGAGATAGTCATTGCCCCAGATTATACAGCCACAGATGTCGCCGTGAGAACACGACCTTCTTAATAAAGGGGGATGATAGGTGGCAAAGTGCGAGCCCAGGCCTTGAAAGCCATCACAACCTTACCAGTGTAGGCTACTAAATGCGATGGTCCCATGTAGGAACTGAGCTCGGCATCCCAAGGTGCTCAGCCTTTTACAAAGCTTCACTGACAGAGTGAAGAAAATAGACACGGACTTTGTCTGAGCCAGGACGCTTTGCAACAGAAGTAGGACTTAAGATTATCTAAAGGCATGTCCTTAAAAAAAAGGAAAAAAAGATACCACCACCACCCCCCAAATTCTTGGTTGAAATACGTGAAATTTTTTTTGTATACCATGAGCCTAATTAAAATGTCGGTTCTCCTGGGTGCCCAGCAATCCTTCTCAATCCTTCAGACTGGTGAAGCATTTTCATAAGTGCCCACTGTAATTACTGGCGTGCTGGCGAGTCCTGCGTAGGAGAGATGTTCACTGTGGTAACTCTATTGGGAATGCTCTTGTCTTCACGAGTGCGTGCACGTGTGCTGCTAAAGCCCAGATTGCTATTGCAGGTGACATCTCCACGGGGTCCGGATCGAAATGGTACGGGGACACTGCTGCTTTTTCTGTTTGTTTAGTGAAGACTATGGGGCTGGAAAGCTGAAAGGGAAGGGCTCGCCTCCTGCAGTTCTGGGAGAGCTCACTTGGCGTGCGGTTCGTTCGCAGTACAGCCAGCCTTCGGTGTATTCCTCTTGATTTCCATAAGTAATTGTCAGCTGGTAAACAGCTCATTAGAAATAGTAAAATCTATCTAATGAAAACGGGATGGGAGCAACAGGAGAGGCAAGCTGCAGAAGACGTTGCGCAGAGGTTTCTCAGCACAGGGTGCTGTAGTCTTTGTGTTCCCATGTAAATAGGGCTGAAAAGGGTTTCTGCTCTTTCTACAGCACAGAGTATAATAGCATCCCTGTTTCTGGCATGGGCACTTAGGTACTGCCGCAAAGCAAATAATAAATAACGAGCAGATGGCCGGGGGGGGTGGGAATTGTGAATGAGAGTGGTGAGCATGAGCACAGCGTTTAAGATGCTGCTTGTGATTTACTTGCTGCATAATCCTTGCTTTAACTTGTCTTCCCCTCTTTACGCATTGTGTAAGCGCTCCTGGCACGGACCAAGCTTGGTACAGTATTTCAGCCCTGCTTTGTGCTTTTCTGGTGGCTGCTTCTGCTCGTCCCTTCCAGGGCCGCGAGGCTGGGACCCCCCTGGCCGTACCCACGGCTGCCTGCGACGGGGGAGCCCCGCCGCGCCGAGGACAGGTCCCTGCTCCCGGGTCGGGCTCACGGGCTCGCTCGGAGGCTCCTTCGCCCTCCTGCGAAGGACCTTTTCTTCCTCAGCTCATGCCGGGAACCTTCTGGTCGCTTCCACATCTTTATTCGGCACGTGGAAAGTGTTAAGCTTGTTTTCAGGCACCCTGAAGTTGCCCCCATTTCCAGCAGAATTGGGGGCACGCAGCCGGGGTGCAGGATGGCCCCAAAGCATCGCCGTCCCCCTGCGCTGCCGCCCCTTCAGCCGGCAGAGACACCCGGGTTTCGGCGCTGCGAGAAGCATCTGTAATGGGGATTAGTTTATAAAATGTTTGTGGTATAGTTATCTCAGGAGAGGATTTACTCGTGTAGCTTATTCCATTACTGAAAATTATGAGAGTTTAAATTGGTTAAATCCTGACACGGATTTTTTTTTTTTTCTAATCTCTATTATTCCATAGGAAGCATGTTAATGAGTTAAACACAGTTAATAAAATGCAGCAAGCCAATATTTTTGGTAGCAGTTACTCTCAGAGGAAATAGAAACATTTAAATGGTTTCAACCTTTATGCATACTGATTTTTTTGCCTTCCTTTGTTCCTTACAGTTGAGTAAACTCCTGAAAAATATATATGGCTTAATGGCATTCGTAGCATTGCATTGATTTCTTGCACTGATAACATTTTAGCTACAGCTTAGATTGCGTTTTTAATCTGTGTTTCGGTTGTAGGAGGTAATGAATTTTTTAATTGTGGACTCCAGGTCTGTGGTTTGGCTTTTTGTTTTTTCCTGCAGGGTCTTACTGAAGTGTTTTTGAGCTGGCTCCCTGACTTATAAATACTTTAATTCTCTGTGTTTATTTTAGGATTCAGAAGAGCTTCGTTTGGACGAAATAAGATCGTCTGTTGTTTAAACAAAAGCAGCAGTGGCTGTGGCTTCTTTTCGTGTTTCTAACAAGTGTCTCTTGTAAAGCCCAACGTATTAATATGCGTGGACGCCGAGTGTTGTCATACAGTAATATATGATACACGATAAAACCTATCAGTTCTGAGCACCACCAGTATCTCTGGTTTCACCTCAGCGTGAAGGCAAATGGGTTCCTTTTAGCTTGAGCGAGTTCAGAGATAAACTCGGTGCAGCAAAGCGTGTTTCCCGGGGCAGCGCGGTGCTTCGGTCGGAGCGCCGCCTGCCACCGCCTCCCCTTGTCCTGCTGCGGCCGCGGGGAGAGCGGCGCCGGGGACCGCCGCCGGCTTTGGGCCGGTTTGACACGGCAGTTCACAAAATGATGTTTTTGTCCTGCAGATAAGCCTCAAGTGCGGGTTTCTCAGAATTACCCGGTGCAAGGCCTCACGAGAGAAGGGGAGCCGCTGGAACTGACGTGCGCAGCTTTTGGAAAACCACAGTAAGTTGGCCACTTCCCAGGATGGACCGGGGCGTCCGGCAGTGATGGGGCCGTGCTGCAGAAGCCCGCGGACCTTGTTCAGCCTCTGTTGCTGTTGCAGACACTCAATATGCCATTCTCTGCTGCGAAGACGATGTAACGGTGCGGAAGAGAGAGAGGCCTTCTGCACCTGAGCATCTGCTACACACTTAAGACATCCATTTTGATGTGCGTTTATTCCGATGTAGACAGTGGCTGAGGGATTTCTACTCGAAGAGCTCCTAGGAGAGCTCTTCCCAGCCACCGCGCAGCAAGCCCTCGGGTGCAGAAGGGAAAGCCCCCCAGCTGTACACCTCTTCCCCCAGGGAATGGCTTGGGTGGCAGTCGGGTGCGATTAATCTGCAAAAACGAGGTCGGGGGCCTGCGTGTTGAATCCCAGTGCGGTGCCAGTACGCAGAAGTAAGACTGGCACCAAAGAGTTGAGCACTTGTAAAAGTGGAATGGATCCCAAAGGTAAGGCAGTCTGTCTTTCTGCTTGCATTGACTGTGTGATGATTTTCCTCCCTTTTGGTGCCCTGTGTGGTTTTTATGAAATGCCAGTTTTGTTCTTCCTCCTCTTCTTGCCCATGCCCTTGAGGCTCTCTTATATAGTTGAAGAAATTTATGCATCAGGAAAATCCTGGCAAGGGAGGGTAGATTTTCTTCCACGCTTTCATTGTTGTTCTAATTTAAGTTTTGTCGACTTTATTTTTTAAAAAAAATACTTTCTCTTCCACTTGGATTTATGGCTGTCAAGTATTTACTATCCTTTTTTATTTTTGTCATGTTCATAAGATTTCTGCAAACATCCCTGAAACCTGTCAGCGTCTCCTTGGTAGCGTGCCCAGAGCTGGGGAGTTACTGCAGGTGTAGGCGAACTGGAAGCCGTCCAGTTTGGCAGCTGGGCTGCTGTGGGCAGCGGCAGGCAGGGTGTCAGCGCTCAGCACCGAGGAGGCCTGGGGGACTGTCCTCCGCCACGGCAGCGTACCCCCTCTCCCGCAATCAGTTTTTGATTCCTGCTTCCCAGTGTCTTCTGTTCGGCACGAGGCTGATTCCTTCCCCGTACATTAGAGACCGGCACGTCCCCTGCCGAATTCCATTTTAATATCGATTCCCTGCTCAGAGTCTGTCAAAGCCCCTTTGCGTTCCTCTTCTCATGGGTAACTGCCGTTCCTCCCATTTGCTATCATCTGGGAATTTAATGAATAGGCTTCTTTACTTTTTCTTCTTCCAGGCTATGAATAAGACATACACATGTTAAATAAGACAGACACATCTCCCCGGCAGCATGCCACTTAACGTTACGGTGATGCTGGTAATGTGCTAGGAATTTGCTTATGTAGGTCACTTCACCTGTGTCTCTCAAAGCGTAAGAAAATACACAGTAAAATAATGGGCTGTGTTTAGCTCTATGTTTTCAAGACAAAGAGATTTCATAAAATCCTTTACAGAGGTTCAAGATGAACAGGGAGGTTTCTCCAGTTAAACCAAATAATTTCTCTGCAAAATCTGGCAATGTAAACATTGGGGGAGGGAAGCTCAGAGGAAAACAAAAGACCAGAGAGTAGAAATTTCCATTTTGGTATCACTACAGGTATTTTGTTAGGCTAGACACAAAAAACCCCAAGACTATGACAAAAGTGGGAAGAGACAGAAATGGCCACTTTTGGGACATCCGGGGTGAGAAGCAGGCTGCTGCCTAGTGCACGCAGCATGGGAAACCTTGGGACTCCAAAATCACGAATAGCCTTTTGAAAACCGTAGCCAGGAGCACCTAAACCCTTTCCACCCATATGGAGGTTAAACAGCATTTCTGCTCTCTCGAGAGCTGCTGCCGCCCGTGCCATAGCTCATGTGCTGGTGGCGAGGAGGGGAGCGCCGAGCCCCTGCCCAAAAAGCAGAAGTCAGCTCGGCAGCGGGCAGCCCGTTCCCTGCTGATTTTGCTGAGGATTGTGTCCGTCCCAGCTGCGTGGCTGGGGTGCTGACACTCCAGGAACTTCGACATCCGGACAGCCGTCCGCCGTCTGGACAGGAGGGGCAGTCCGAGCTGTGGGACACCTCCAGCGGCACCAGCTCCCAACAAACCCCCCGCCTGCAGGCGCTGGCCCTGGGCGGGCTGGGGACCGTGTGCTGCGTCCAGCTCCCCTTCTAAGAGCTCCCTGCGGAGTCGCCCTGAGAGATGCGGTGTTTCTGCTGCTGGGGACGGCCGTCTCAGGAGGATCTGTCCCCTCGCTGCTGCTCCAAGACTGTGATAAATTTTTTGAAAAGAAGTACCCCCCGAGCCCCGCGGCACTCGCTGTCTTCACTAGCTCTAACAAAACAGGCTAATTGCACTCCCTAAATGATGGGACCCCGACACTCGTTGTGGTTCCGTTAGCCGAGGGATGGAGGCTGCCGGCTGGCCAGGCGGGGCTGGGGGAGAGGAGGAGGGCCATCCTCTCTTCTTGCAGCTGAGACGCCCTCAGTGAGCGGCACGGCCACCACGGAGGTGGTGGCTTTGTGGAAGGGCTCCAACTTGACAAAAATGTACTTGTTCTGCCACATGCTGTCCAGATCCGCACTCAGAGCGCCCTGTGGATGCACACGTAGTCCATAGCCTCAAATATTTCAGCTTTTCTGAATAAGCGAATGATTAACCACTAATGAACTTTCTTCCTGCTTGCAGTAGTGTTTTCAGAAAATTTAAGGTCTGGATACAGTTTCCTGTTGGGTTAAAATAAATTTAAATTGAGGAAGCCCGACAGCAGCCGGGCTTGAGTAGCGCAAAAAAGTATGTGTTATTTCTTTACAGTTTTTCTTGGTTTGGGCTTTCTGTCTGTGGATGAACTATTGAAGATGCCATCTTTACCATAGGAAAATAGTAATGTGACTGTTTCTTTTTCTCCCTCCTCTGTAGGCCTACGGACATGAGGTGGTTAAGAGTAGATGATGAGATGCCTCAACACGTTGTAGTGTCTGGTTCAAACCTTCTCATTAGTAACCTAAACAAAACAGATAATGGTACATACCGCTGTGAGGCTTCAAACGCGGTGGGGAAATCACATGCGGATTACATGCTGTTTGTATACGGTACGTGAGAAAAACCACCGTTCTTCTAGACTCATTTACACATGATTGCAACATACCGCGCTCTGAAAGCTTTGACACAAGTTAACATTTTGCTTTAATGCAAGATTTACAGATAGCTCCCGACACGTCTGCGTTACGCCGGGCTGGGGGTAGGGGCTGGAAAACCGTTTCTTTTGCTTCTGTGCCTCTGGGTGTTGGGCATCGGGTGCAGAGCCTGGTGCAGTGCCCGGTGAGCTCCCTCCTCGGAGCCGTGCTCGTGGGCCGGCTCGGCGCTCCGTGCTGCCAGGCGAAGCCCAGGGAAACGCCAGAGCAGGGGCACGGGGAGAACTGGGAAGTTCTCTGGCCCGAGGATTCCTTTTCCTTTTTGTAATGCCTTCTCCAGTATCTTCAGCAATTGTCCAGGGGACGGGGGCGGGGGGTTCCAGGTCTTTCATTAGCAAGTTAAATTACCGAAGAATGAGCCAGCGTCCCCAGATAATTACAAACCAGTAAATGCACTGGAGAAATGAGATGTCTCAAGCCTTTCTGTGGCGGCTGAGCACACTGAAAGACGCCTCGGCATCTTTTTAAAGTGCTATTAAGTACCTCCTTTAATTCTTCAGTTCCTCTACATTATTTTGCCGTTGCTTTAAACCTTGTGCTCCTGCCACGAGGTGTTGCATATAATGAAGATTCAGTAGGCGCTGCAAGAGCGATCCCCCAGGTTAATTATGAGCAATTCCCTTGGGCTGCATATTTAAACTTTATCTGTTAAGAGTGGTTATTGTGTGGCTGGGCTAAGCTCATGGTGGGTATTGCCTCTTACTTGGACGGGACAGTCACTTGCTTTGGTTTGAAGCTCATTCCGTGCAGCGGCCGCTGGAAGCTCTGCAGTCCAAATTCTCTTGTACTTGCTTTGATCCAGACAAATAGTTGACATCGCCTATCCAAATGCCACTTGCACGTGAGCCATTTTAAGCCTGGTCTTAGAAACTTGCCCAAAGAGTCAAGATAATCCCAAAACAATAGCTTTGAGCTGAAATTGAACTCATCTACCACATCATGCAGGTAGTTTTCTAGTGCCTCAAGCTCCAAAAGCCTCCAGTTTCCAAAATGAAGTTAGAAACGTATTTCTGATGGAGTGAATTGTATACTTATGAAAAAACCCTTGTTTACATCATTATTCAAAGAAACAACTGCTGTTGTGGAGAAGCAATACAGAAGTTGAAGTAGGACACAGGCAGTTCCCCATGAGCTGAAAACTATGGAAAGCTGCTGCTGTAAAGCAGTTGTAGATGAGCTAATTTCATTCCTTGTATAGTTTCATGTACCTGTTTTGGCCCAAGTTTAGTGCTAGATCAACCCTCACCAATGTTAGTGACCTGGGATTTAGAGCTCATGCTAACTCTCGCACTTGTTAATTATCCTGCATTTCGGATGTGTGTGAGAACTAGACCGCACAGGTCTTCCTCCGTGCTGCTCCCCCTCAGGAGTAAATCCACAGGAGGAGACCCGAGATAGTCGTACTTTAAAGGAGATGCAGGTTCCCAGGGGATGTAAACCCGTGGACTCCAGGCATCTGGCAGATGATTTGGCCATGTAGGGGAGGGTTTTTCGTGGTCGGTCAGGACCTCATGGGCAGGTAATGGTTTTACATCTCATCATGCCCGGTTTCTGCCCATTCGGGAGCGTCCTGCTAGGATCCGGCACTCTGGACAGCATAAAGAATCCTTTTAACCCTGAGTTTAAAAGGGAGAAATCTAGAGCTGTTGGTGTGGAGGAAGCAGTTGGGCTGTGGCCATCATCTGAAGCCTCCTGGTACAGAACCCAGCTCCAGCTGTCCCCACAGGGCAATTCTGCTGCTTGCATAGAGCATGCTGGTCTCACCCCACACCGCGATGGAAAGCCTGTACGTCTCCGGCCCTTAGCACCTTTCCACACTACAAGACAGCAAATATTCTGTCGGCACTGGAATCTGTGTCCGTGCAGACACGTCTCTGTAGGCACAGGCTGGAAGGTGGTGGCAGGACGTGCCTGGCCGCAGACGGGGCTGGCTCTCGCCGCTTGTCGGTGCGGAGCTGCCCCGGATCATGTTAACTTGGGAACTGGGATGGTACGGCCACGGTCCCTCCGCACCCGGGCTGTCATCGAGGAGCAGCCATAGGTATGGCCGAGCCATGGTCCGGCACACCTCCAGGAGAGGCAGGGTTGCCGTAGTCTCTATCCAGAGGGATTCATCTGCAGCTACGTGGATTTACGTGCCGATGGCCTCCAGCAGCCAGGGCTTGCAAAATAACCGCTGCTGAGCTGTGCTTAACACACCTTCCTCTGCTGCGCACGTGCTGTACGGATGGCTAATCGCATTGACACGCACCGAAAACATGTTTATTTTTAAAATTCCTTTCACACTTTTCCCCCGTGAGAGTGGGCAGACACATTTGCTAGAAACTTCCAGCGCAATTAGCACGCAGTCGGGTTATTTTGCTTTTATCGAGGAGGAGTCTGCTGCACAGCATCATCCCCGTGCGGTTTGGTGAAAGGCTGGGGACTTTCTTCCCCGGGTTCTGCTGTGCTTCAGCTGTTTCAGTCCCCGCTGCTCCCGGGGAGATGGATGTATTACGGGTGAGCAAGGAGTGCCCTGTGGTAGGTGTAGGGACTGGGATGCTTCGGATGTAGGGGGAAGACAATAACCTCTTAGAATGTAACCGTAAATGAGCGCTCCACAGCGAAGCGAACTCCGAGGTAATGTTTCTTAACTTTCGGGAAGTTGCATGGGATATAATAAAGGTGCAGCATATAATTACAGTTCAGCTGTATTAATTAGGGAATCTGAGAGAGCTCGCTTGGAGATAAAAGAGTAGCAGATGTGTTAGTGATGAAAAGTTGACATGCTATAGAGGAAACCTAAAATCAAAAGCCCATGAAATGTTTCACGCTCTATTATTGCCGAATGAATCCGTAGTTCAAAGTCTTCCCGACTACTTAGCGCATTCAGTTTGATCATCTGGGCATTGATACATATTTTTTCTTTTCCATCGTCTCATATCTACCTTCTCCTGCCCAATAATTTTGATGAGGATGTGCCCCTGTATGTAACAGAAATACTGTGAAGAGCGGCAGTGTTTGAGTCTCAGCAGGTCAAGTACGGCTCAGAAATGGTTATCGGTCACAACGAGAAACATCCCCGTTTCTGTGTTTCTCATTAACGATGCCCTAGCAGCAAAAACAGGGGCGGCCAACTGAAATTGTCAGAAAAATATTGACTGTTTTTTATTAAAAGATCTCAGTGAAATTCTTCATACCTTGAAATTGATATTTAGCAATGATGTTCTCATTTCTTTGTATTTATTACTGTCTTTGAAGTAGTTTTTAACATCCTGCTGATGTGTATTTGTAGAGGAAGAATAGCAAAGTTAACAGCCCTGGGCAGAAAGTGAGATATATTCACGTGCTGTGGATATTTAGCCTGTTAAGTGTAGCAGGGCCCCTCACACAAACCTCCCACCTGGATTTTCAAATGTACATGCAGCAAACCAACGGAGCACCGCTGTGTCTCTCTTTGTACGTGTAAAATGTTCTTTTTGTTGTGGAAAGCGTGCAGTTTATTTTTCTTATGCCTCTCCCATTCCATTTCTCTCTCTGTCATTGACTAATTTATGCTGGGTTTTATTTGTTTTTTTCATTTTTTTTAGCACTGTAGAAGGCCCAAAGGGGGGAGAGTTTGGGGGCCAGATTCTCCAGCTGGAGCAAGTCTGTGCGCAGCTCCCGAGGCGCAGGACGAGCTGGAAGCCGTGTCCAGCTGCTGAGGATCTGGCCCGCTGTCCTTAAAGCCAGCTGGGCTGTCACCACCTGGCTTTAGAGGAGGAAGGGCATCCGACAGCCATGCTGCTTCTTAGCGTCCTTGTTTTTCTCTGATCACGATTGACCGCTGTTGTGTTCTGCTTGTTTTTTCTTAATTTGCTTTTTTATTATTTTCCTTTTTATATTTTATCCAGATCCCCCCACAACTATCCCTCCTCCCACAACAACCACCACCACTACCACCACCATCCCTACCACCATCACAGGTACGGTACCTTCATAACCATTGGAAATGTCCTGAATGTTTATTGTCTTTTATGTATATAAGCAGAGCGTGAAGCCTGGGGAAAAACGAACAAACAAATCACTTGAAATTTTTTTTTAACCAAATACACCCACCGTACTATGCGAGTCCTGGTCCAGCAGTTTGACGAGTTGGATAGTCCCTACTGCAGGTGTTTCTGAAACGCGGGAATTGCCGTGGCAGAAAAAGCTATTAATTCAGTTACTGGTGGCTAATATTGGATGCTTTCAAACGAAGGATACAAACAGCCTTAGAGCTCATTTAGTACGGGCAGTTGTTTCATCCTCAACCCCATCAGTATCAATTTCTGAGCAATTTATACTTGGAAGCAGAAAGTTTGGTCTGTAGTAATTTAATTCAGCTCACGTGACTCATGCCTAGGTGCTTGGTCTGTCTCTGTGCTAAGCCCTCTACCTCGCTCTCCCAAGGGAGCGAATCCCACCAGTCATTTTTTATTGCGTCCAACACCGTCTGTATGACCCTTTTTGAGGAGCTGGCGTTTAGCGTTTTGAGTTTTTCCCTGTCTTGCGAGAAAAGATGAATAAAAACAACCAGCTGATCATGAGACACCTCTCTCTGTTACACGCATCCGTCATACTTCCTCACTAGACCCATCTCTCCCCACTCGCGGGGAAGGCCTTTCTGGTTCCTTTGTAATCATTTGCATTGTCATTTCGCTGATCTTTTCTATTTCAACTGCTGCTTTTGCTTGCCTTTTTTTTTTTTTGGAGGTAGAGATGACAAACAGAAGGTGAGAATAGACCATTGAATAGCTGATGGCGTCATGTTTATTGTTGCTGTAAACCATCCCCTGTGTAAATGCCTTCACGTTTTATTTGCTTTTATGACGTTGCTCAGCTGACTAACTGTCCTGCTCAGGGTGTTTTGTGGCTTCTTTCCTCCTGAGGTTTTTGCAACCGAGTCAGACTCCGCTGGCATGGAGAAGCAATTGAAGTCTTTCTTCCAACGTGCCTTAACGCGCACTGTATGCGCGCCGTCTGCCATCCACCATCGTGTTGTCCAGCCCTTGCCATTCTCTGTCTTCCTCCTTCCAGGTGGTTATCGGTAGCACCCAACTCCAGGCACCCAGGTTTGGATGCTTGGGACGCTCTGCCGTGAACACTTTCCCATTTTGTGGTTTGTTCACTTTATTTCTGTTTTTAATTTCTTAACCAGCTTTCATTTCAGAGTAGCTTTCAAACTTTATGAAAGTCTCGTTAAGAGCCGTTTGCAGAGAAGCTCGATCCCGCGTGTCTTGGTGTAAATGACATTCATACAGTTTTCTTTGGGTTTACGGTAATTTGTTAATGCTTTCAGTGAATTTTGGAAGGCTAAAAGGAAGACTGTCTTGATGCTTGATTAACCCCGTTAGGTTGATGTTGGTGCCTGTGAACATTAACAATCATCCTTTTCCTGGGAACTGGATTGTTACCAGCCTGTCATTTTAGGGATCACCCTAGGACCGGCTTCCAAACTGCGCGCTGTCCTCGCCTGCCCGTTCGGGCTCCGAAGCAGTGGCTGTTCATAACAAATAGCTATTTTGCTCTTTGCTCTTCCACCACAAGCGTTGTGACTTGATTGGGAATTTTCAGTAGCCTCTGGGCTTCTAGGCTCTCCTCCGCAGTAGTTTTCTAGCTTTTTCCTATTCAAAAGAAGAAGGGGAGGTGTGGGTGGTTCTTGAAGTCAGAAACTGCTGTCACCAGGAGTCCTGCCCGAGCTGGTTTCATAGAATCATAGAATGGTTTAGGTTGGAAGGACCTTAAAGATCATCTAGTTCCAACCCCCTTGCCGTGGGCAGGGACACCTCCTACTAGACCAGATTGCTCAAGGCCTCAAGGGTAGCTGTGCTCTAGCTGCTGCCGTTACATGGTCCAGGTTTGGGAGCGGCCGCAGCCGGAAGGGTTCTACCTCGCTGAGGAGTCGGTGATGCCCAGGAGCTGCTCAGCACCCCCACAGCTACAGCTGGGGAAGCCTCTAGCTGTAGGAAATCACTCTCGAAGTCCTCCTGCAGGTTTGCTTTGAACGTGGAGAGGAAGAGCTGGTGGTCTTCCAGGAGGGGAGGGCATTCTGGCGAGACGTTTTCCTGGCCATTTTTCCTCAGTAGCTTCCCAGCGGAGCAAACCATTGCCCTGAGGACCAGCACTGCCCTTTGTGAGGGTGCTGCTCTCTGGGCAGGTTTGGCTGCAGTGAGGACTGATTAGACGCACGCAAAGATGCATTGACCAGCGACTCTTTATTTCCTGTCCAAGCAGAATTGTGGGTTGCTTTTTTATCAGCCTAGCAGAAGTACCTTGGGATCAGGAGCACATGTGGCTGTCCTACCTTTTTGTTGCATGTTTTTTCTGCAGTGATGGAGAGTCTAAAACTCAAAGCTTGCTGAGATCCTGTTGGCAAAACCCGGGTGGGTCTCCATTGCCTCCGCGGTGCCTTTTTATATGGGCTTTGAACTGCTGAAGAGGCTAAAAATGTAATGAAAATGTAAAATTGTTCACTGATTCCAGCAGTTACTGCTCACGATATGTAGGAAGAAGATTAGTTAATGCTGATAAGAGAAATGTTTATATTCTTCCCTGACACCAAGCTAACGCTGAATCTTCTTGACGTCTGTCTTCCCATCTTCTGCCCACAAGTTCCGCGTGCTTTTCCCACAAAGATCAGCTGAGGCCTCGCCTCCCCTCTTTCTGCAGAGACATGCACGTGTATGTGTCCTGGTTTGAGGTTTTCCAGCCGGCAACCAGGCAGTGTGAAGCTGTAGAACTTTTGCTCTTCAATAGTTAAGAGACTTTGTAACTGGAAAAAATTAGGTCAAATTAACATAATCTCTAGAATTACATAGCATAGTAGTGTTGAAACACTTTTTAAAGCCTCAAGAGACAATTGATACCTTAATTCCCATCATCACCAAATGGTTGAGGTACTCTTCTAGTGTGACAGAAGTGCTTTGGTAGCAGACGGGGTGTTTCTTCTCTCCGCTGGCAGGCGGGCTGTGAGCCGTCTGCCAGCCAGCTGGGTTGAAAGCAGTTCCTTAGGATGAAGGGGACTTGAAATCTGTTTTAGTTTGCCTTTTTCCCCCTCCTTCTTGTATAATACCGGCCTAGTTCATTCCCCCTGAAACCATAGAGTAGTTCTGAGAAACAGTTGTCTCATTTTAATTTAAAAAAAAAAGTGAGAGAGACCTGCACGGAAACAGTTTCTGCATCCAAAGCTCATGCTGTAGGTATGTTGTCATCTCTAGCAGCTGCCCCAAGGAAATTACATTCTTGGAAGTGGTCCTTTGGAGTTATTGGAGATAAAACTTGTTCTGGATTCATTTTCCCCTACTAAAATTATCTAACAGAACAATCTGAAAGGGCTGCATTTGCTCCTCCCCGTGCATGGTAAGTTACCCCTTTTGTGCAGGTTCCAACGACGGACATCTTTTTGACTTGCTTACGTGCAGTATTTGTACCCTAGATGTGTTCCAACGTGACATGGAAATGCCACCGTGTCCCAAAGAGTTCACCTCGGGGTGATGGTAGCCGCTGCTCAGCAAGCCCGAGCCGGAGCAGTAGGTGCAGCAGCTGGGGGAGGACGGACAGGTGATGGACGTGCGGGTGTATGATGGAGCACGGCCATGGCTCCCCACGCTTGGGGTGCGGCGTGCTCCCCCCGCGCTCCCAGTCCCTCCCCAGACCCTCCCAAGTCCCTGCCTGGAGCGAAGGGTCCCTTTATCCCTCTTGCTTGGCAGGGCCAAATCCTCTGTCGCTGCTGCTGGAGGCTTGACCTGCCGTGGGCATGCTGAGCCCGGGAAGTGGTTTTACAGCAGGGAGGTTTTGGGGCAGATCTCTGAAAAGCTGCCCTGCTGCTTTTTTCCAGGAGAAGGAGAAGCTGAGCAGTGGTAAAGTTTCCAGAACAGCACGACCTTTAAAGCTTTTCCTCTGTCACTGGTGCTGTGCTTCAGTGTAGGTGCTCGAAAAGATTTCCTGCCTGACAGTTTGATCTTTTTCATATATCCTCCAACTGCATTGATATTCCGACCGTCCTTTGGTGTTTCAGCTGTTATCGCTGGCAAGCCCTTTTTTATCAGTTGAAATTGTCCTTGTGGCTTTGTTCATTAAGATGTACAATATGATACAGCAGAGCAAACTGCATAATTTGAATTACCCCTAGAGTCGTTCCTTGAAATACTGGTTTTGGACAGCTGTTGTTTCCTGGGAGATAAAGGTTCTTAATAATAGCAAAGCCCTCATCTTTGGGCGCAGTGCGGAGTGGAGCATTTTAGCCGGCCTTTTCAAGCAGCATTTTGCTGCCTTCTGGTCTTGCTCAGCACGTACACCTCCGCACCCCGGGATCTACAGCGGTATTTGTACATGCAAATTTGCATTTCTCACACCTTCTCTGCAGACGGATCACGCAGGTGTCTTGGCAACAGTTTCAGTGGAGACCTGGGGCTGCGACACGCATGCACGTTACCGGTGCTCCAAGCCTCGCGTTGGACGCTCCTGATTCTGCAGAGCCCCCGCTGCCCATCTTGCAGCAGAATTAACGGCAAGCTGGTGGATTCCCCTGGCCTCTCTTTAGTGCCATCGTAGACCATCTTTTAAACCCCACCGATCCCTTAGCGTATCCGGTAGCAGGTGCGGGTGCGTGTTCAGGGGGCTGAGACATCACCGGCAGTGGGTTTAGCTTCAGGATTCCCAGGGATGCTCCTGCCTCCCGGATGAACTTGGTTGGAAAGCACCAAGCCTGTCCTGTTGGCTGGGTTGGGTTTTTCTGTAAGGAGGAGCAAGCAAGCTCCGTTTGACTTGAAGGTGGTTCAGAAGTCAGCGAGCTCCAAAGCAGGAGCTGCTAATTGGTGCTGAGTGTGACCGTCCCATCGTGACCAGGGCCACATGATAGGTGAGCTCTCCTTTCTGCCCGTGCGGCCAGGCACTGCCATGCCGGCACTGAACGAGGGCAGCGGCTTCGGTGCCGATGGACAGAGGCTGGCTGGACACCAGCTCTCTGTGCTCCGTTAAAAACCACGTTTTTGTGTCATCGTAGCTAACTAAGAAGTAATAGTGTGTGGAAATCTGAAGTCCTTGAGAAAGCATAGTGGAGCAGCTTTTCAAAGCATGAATTCACACGCCAGAAAAACTTCCTCAAAATGAGGAAATGATGATTTTATCCATGGTAGAAGTTTGTTCTTTTCTGATTGCAGCTGGTTGTGTGAAAACCTACAGTTGCATGGGGCTTATTCCAACAGAAATCCAAAAAGGCAGTGGGTGGGAAGAATGCAATAGAAGTCGTTCTTTGCTCAAATTACCTTGCAGTAGGCTTGTGGGAGGTGAAGAGGCAGCGGGGGCATTCCTGAAGTACGTACGTACCCGCAGAGGCACGGGCTTTGCATCTAACCGGGAATGGTTGCTTGTGCGTGATGCTGCTGGTGGCGGTGTTCCCCTTGAATTTACTCCTAACTAGGAAACACTCCGTTTGTTCCCCAGCTGAATCCAACACGGGGGGGGGTGGTGGTCGGCTCCAGCCCGGCCCTCTGGGCTCTTTCACAGCTTTCTCTCCCCGCGTTCCCAAGCGGCCCTTGGGAGAAGCCAACGGGGAGCAGGGCAGGTCGGCAGGAGCCGCCGGACACTCCTGCTTTGCCGCCAGCTGGCAGCGAGTCCAGGCACTGCATGCCACCGTGCAGGGACTCGGCCCGGTGATTTGTTCCCCCAGATTATTTATTAGTTAACTTTTGCTTTCCGTTGAAGCTTCTGCATGTCCCCGGTAAAATGTCAGGTTAATTTAAAGATGATAGTGCACTCTTCTGACATTTTCATCCAGGATGTGACCGCATTAAAGGGAGTAACAGGAGAGAGAGTAGCTGACAGGCCTGTTACAGAAAATAAGATGAAATAAAACGCAGTCTTTTAGTACGGTGTGCAGTCAGTAGCGGACACGATGCTGCACGTCTGGTGTCATGGGTGGTGGTGCAGCGTAAGCGGTGCAGAAACCACCATTCTGCTGGGCAGAAAAGGTGCCTGTTCAGGAGAGCGAGGGCAGAGGGAGCTGGGCAGAGGACCTGTCCCCTCCCAGGTGAGCAGAGAAGGGGTCAGGGCTTGGCAGCCTGGCGGGGCCACCCTTGGAACCCGAGGGCTCCTCAGTTCCAGCAGGGTGCTGGGAGCCAAGGCTGTGCCTGCACCACATGTTGTTGGCTTCTGCGGGAAACCGTGGGCAGGTACGGTGTTCACAAGGTTGGGATGTAAATAAAATCAAAAGGCTGGCAGATCCTTGTGGAAAAACACAAAAAGGCGTAGCCAGAGCTGCAGCACTAATTTCGGAATATTTTTGTTCTTGTCGCACACAACTTCTGTACAGACTGATTATTTTTGTGAAGCATCTGGTCTACGAATGAAACCGTCTCTGGGGTGCATTGCAACATGCCCGTACACAAAAGCTCCCAGCGCAAGCTGGAACCGCTGTACGGAGGATCATCATGGACTATCGTGACACGAGGTCCATTTTCACCCATGCTGCCAAGGAGCGTTTAGGGAGGGAGAGGACTGCCGGGCTTTTGCCCTTGGGGTTTATGGAGCTCCTTTGCCCTCGGCCCGCTCCTTCGCCCTGTTACTGACGTGCAGCGGCGCCGCTGATGGCCAGCGGGTGCTTGTTCAGCGGGGAGGACAGGGCTTTTCGCTAGCCATAAGGACCTGCAACAAAGCAGAAATCCTGTTTACAACGCTGCACGCTGGTCCCTAAGGCTGCTGTGAACACAGCAATGTGAGGGAATTCATGCTCGCCCTGGTCAGTAAATGTGAAGTGGTCAGGAAAATCAGAAAGGGTAAGAGCTCCACAAGTCAGCGATCAGATTGGCTTTTGTTTTCAGTGCAGAAAGCATCTTAAAAAGCAGTGTACTGAATGGATATCTATACTTATTAATACCTCTTAAATTAAAAAAAAAAAAAGTATTTTGCTATTCTTTGGGTGTTGTGCTGTTGTAATTCTCTTTTCAATAGCGGCGTGTTTGTAAGCTCCAGTGGATCATGTGCTGCTGTAAGGCTGCAGCACAGCAGCTCAAGCACTTGAGTTGGCGAATTTAATTTTGCTGTGGGGGTTTTAATATTCCTCCATCGTGCTCGTTCTGTTTGAGGCTGTGGACTAATTATGGACGAGTTTCAAGGGCCCAGTCTGTCACACTCCGCAAACAGTTTGAAGTTGGAGAGAATCCATTTGAAAAAATGAGGAGGCATAGCGATGGAGCTCGTAACTCAACTAAATGTCGCCCAGATGCCTTCGTGCAGTAATTTTATAAATCTGTGTGTATATGTGTGTCTGTGCACGCTTGTGTAGCTACCTAATGAAGTGGTGAGTGCCTAAAACTTGGGTGTCGTCCGAGTTGTCTTAGCTGGCAGAGAACACCATCTGTATCAGCAGACGATGCGTGTTAGGGTCTTCATTCGAGAGCTGGCCACACTAAACTCTCTTCTGAGGACCAACACTAAAAAGAAATCATGATTAAGTGAAATGTGCAACTTTATAGAGGCCAATGGTTCCTTTCTTGGAGACCTTCTTTAATTATAAACCAGTCCTCTGGTGAATCTATGTACACGTAGATTTTGAAGGACCATTGCATAGTTTTACTTCTCCCCATACAGCACATTTTGTCGTCTTACTGATTAAAATCAGGAAGGCAAGCCTTTATCTTTATCTTAAGATGGAAAGTACCACACTGAGCCTCTTTGTTTCTCTGCTTTCCTTGTTCTCTGCTTTGCCGCATCATGTAAAACAGCCCTTTGTTCAGCACCAGCTGATGGTGGTGAAGGGTCACGATCGGCTGCGTGCGATATTGTGACTGCTGCTCACACCTATGGCTGAGGACCAGAGAGGGGCTTTTTGGTGATGGCAAAGCCTTTCATTGGCTTCATTCAACCTTAGTTAAGTCAGAACCAGATCAAGGACTTCCTTGTCGGTTCCTATTTGAGGAAAGTGATGATTTTTCTTCTAGGATGTGGGGCAGAAGTCTCATCTTTGGGGTACCATCTGCCTGGTCCGGCATCTAAACATGGCTATTCTCGAGAGTGAAGTAGAAGTCAATGGCACGTACCTGGAGTTCAGGGAAGCACGTTTAACATCAGCCAATCCGTCTTAAAGTTATGGGTTGTCCTAGCGGCAGCGTTGCAGGGCCAGGGGATGTTCCTTGCTGTGTAAGGCAGGACAGTGGTGGAGTTCGGTACGTGCGCAGTTTTACATGTGTTCATTAATTTCATACCGAAGCAACAGTGACTGTTTTTCTCTCCCTTGCCATGCAATCGCTGTAGTAGCGTGCCTGTGTCGGGGGGCGCTCCCTGCCTTGCTTTAACATGAGATTATTCCTCTCTGGAGCACTGTGTGTATGTGATCCTTCTTCTCAAAGAAGACTCTGGGATTGAAATGGACTTCCAGAAAACTCATTCTAAACTTTAACTGGTCTGTGTTTCCTATTGCAACCATCCAAACCATTTGCTAATCATAACTTTGTCATTCCAGCTGCAGCCAACATGTTGTTTGACTTGGATATTTGTTCGCACTTACAACCGCTTGAGAACTTTATTTTTTTGTAACCTGTTGGTCTCTGTCCCCAGACGGGGAAGCGAGCTGCACTGTCCAGTTTGCACTGTTTCTTGACTAATATCTCTTCCAGCACGTGAACACAAGTTTGCTTTCGGCAGATTCTCTATTTAGTGTAAAAGCTGACGTAACTTTTTTTATTACAGGAAGACAGTAAATTGAGACTATTTAGAGATGCCAAGATGCTATCTCAGGAATTAATTACAACCCTTTTGAAACAACAACTTTCCCCCCACCTTCACCACCATTTTACCCTTCACCATTTTCTTGGTTGAAACGAGGCCTCGTTTGGGGATCGCTACCTGAAAACAAAGAGAAGCCCTGCTCTTGTTCTCCTTTTTGCTTCGGAAGGCTTGCCTTGCAGCCTCCACCAGAGCTCCCAGCAGGAGAACAAGCGCTAGCGTCTTGAAGCGTGCGTTAGATTTGATTGCCAAGACGAGAACAGGACACGTTGGCAGTGGAAGCAGGCTCATGACGGCTTGATAACCTGTTATGCAAATCTTGGTGCAGTTTGTTAAATTGTGCAGGGTTTATTTGGTTTGCTTTCATAATTAAAGCATGTAGACCTTGTATCTGTATAAGTATTGTGTATTCCTTGTATGATTCTTGTCGTCACTGGTGCTTCAGAAAGTCAGACCTGGGCCGTCCTCAGCTAAATTGCAAAGGGACGGGTCCTGCTTGTTCCCCTGCTGCCTCTGAACATGCAGGAGGACTGCCCGTCCGCCCCAGGCTCCCCTGGACAGCATGTGAATGAGGGGAAACACCAAGGCGAATTGTCTCCTGTTGCAACAACAGAACTCAAGCTCCAGCCTCCTTTGCAGAAATATGCCATAGAGCGCTTCTCTGCGCTTCCTCGTGCGATTTTACTCATTTAAACATTGCCTGCATCGAACCGAGGGGAGCTGTGCGAATCCCGGGCTTTGCTGTCAGCTCGAAGCCGTCGGTAGGGAGCGATCTGCAGGGTGACGGTGGTGTTGTGAGGAGCCAGCCCACTAAAGCAAGCAACCAGCGTCACAGAACGCATGGAACCAGGCGAAAAGTAACCGAGTTTCAACAACCAAATAAGTCAGTAACTTGGATAGTGGGAACAAATATGATTTAGACCTACTGGTGTAGAGGAAATAAGTTAGGACGCTGTCAGAAAAAGCCTTCAGATGTGGGTGGGTGTTTACAATTGGCAGTTCCAAACGCCTGTGAGGAGATGAAGCATCCCTCTGTTGGCCAGGCAGCAACCCCCAAGAGACTTCCCATGGCAAGTAATACATGTGGAGTAAAGTCAGCTTCAGACTAACGAGCAAAAAGCTCTAATACATTTTAATTACCCATAACTGTTAACCAGTTGACTGTTGCGGCAGAGGGACTGGTCATTTCCACCTGCATTTGCCCGTTTTAGAGCAATGTTTTTTACATGGAAAAACCCGTGCATCTTACAGGTGCGTGGCTGGGTGCAGCCGAGGCAGAAGGCCCCACGCACCTTCAGAACTAGATGTGTGGTTTCTCGGAGTCTCTTCATTGTTAGCAATGGCTTGCCACCTCTGAAACGGTCTGGGTTCCGAGGCTGTGCCGTGCACTGACGTGCGTGGAGGCTCCCTGCACTGGATGAAGGAAGAGAAGAGGCGGGCGCGGATCGGGCCCTGACGCTAGCGCTTTGGTGGAGGCAATGTTTGAATGCGTAAAAGCCATTTTCCAAGTGCTGGCTCTTTGTCCCGGTCTTGAGCTTCTGTTTTGGTCCACACCAACTAAAGCGTTGGTGTGGGTGTTCCCCCCCGTCTCCTGTTCCCCTGACTTTGCAACCACCAGTAATTGTTCTGGCAAGGTCCTGGAAAAAGAGAAAAATTTACTGTTTTCCTCAGGCTCATAGCTTTTGAACTGGAGGCATGTCTTCTAAACAGTGCAACTCACTTCAAATGCTTTTTGCCTTTCATTTTATTATTGCTTGTCACGCAATGTTCTTTGAAAGCTTGCTCATATATTATCTGTTCCATTTTTTCCATTTTCCCTTTTTTTGCATGCTGTTCCTCCTGTTTCTTCCCTTCCTCCAATCCTCTGTTCCCGTGTGTAGACACAACGGCGACGACAGAACCGGCAGTTCACGGTTGGTATCACATTCCTGTTTATCTTATTTCTCAGCGCTGCTGAGTGGCAAGACAAGCCTGGGAAGGGGAAGTCAAAAAGGGAAATGTAGTCTTCAAGGGAAAACCATGTTCCAGGTGGACTGATCTCATAAATATAACATGGGTTTTAAGGCTGGAAAGTCTGTCTGGTCTTGTCATTTCGGTTGTGAGCTTCGCAGCCAGTTGTTCCAGTGCCAGGCGAGCACCGATCCCCCAAGCCCCATGGAAACAGCGTACATGTACGAGCGGTGATTCTCCACTCATCTTGATTACTGGGGTCATCGCTTCGCACGCAGAAAAGAAATCCGGCTTTTGAAAATAGGAATCCACATGTAATTTTTTAGGAGACACATGAAATCTTGAGCATTTGTCTTCCATTTGGAGTTTGTAAGACGGCGCGTCCAGCGGGTCCGCTGGCGTAGGGCAGCCTTAGGCGTGCTGGGGATGCTCCTCAGAGGAACGCGCACCTCGGAGGTCAGCGGTGCAGTTTGCATTATTACACTGCAGAAGGAGATTTGGAAAACAAGTAGCAACACTTTCCTATCAGCATAGCAGTCTAGCAAACTAACCCTTCTCATCTGCTCACGGCAGTCTAGCTAACAGCTTGACAGCTTCCTTAGCTTCCTACATTTCTAAAGCGAGCGTAAATAGTCACTTCAGACTGGAAGCTGAGCATACCGTTTTTTGGCACGAGCTCACTTTTCAGCTACAGAACCGAAACCTCTGACAATTTTAATTAAGGCTAATCCATATTTGAGTTTGCTATTTTAGTTTCTTTTAACTCTGATAAATTGAGTGTTTCTTTTATTGACAGAAATCTGTAATGCAGAACATCCTCTTTTTCCTGCCTGCTCCCAACAAGGCAGCTCTTGGGTGATGGGAGAGGGAGGACTGAGTAAAGTCACGGTTAAGTAGCCATGCCCCGTATCAAGTGGAGGGATGTGCAGGTCTTGTCCCAGATAACTTACCTACTTGGATGCATTTTCCCACTTGATGTAAAAATTGGAAGGCTTCAGGCATACTTCTGTTTTCTCCAGATTGCCCATCTCCCTGTGTATGTTTAATGTCAAGATTCAGCATCGGTCATTTTGTAGCTACCCATGGCAAGGCAATAGAAGTCCAAGTGAGCTCTCATCCAGCACTATGCTGACACTTGTGAAAGTCAGATGAGGGCAAAATGTTAATCACCGGATCGTTAAGCCATGGGGAGAGCCTTGAAGAGCTGCCTCTGAAGATGATAGCCCAGTTTAATGACCTGCAGATCTGCTCAGGTGGTCAGGGTCCGACTGCTCCTTTGAAGTACCAGCTTTGCTTTCTTAGAAGTGTCTGAAGCAGTCGGGAAAGGCGGGCGAGACGCGGGGCTCAGGCTGAAAGGAAGCCGGCTCCCTCCCCGCCTTGCTCTCCAGCCCCTGTGGTTGTGGTCGTAGCCAGGGCTTTGCAGCGGGCAGGTGAGGTGGCAGGGCATCCCGCTCCGGCAGCATTCCCAGGCAGTGTAGGGAGAGGGCTCAGTGCGGGACCTTCAGCGCTGCTCCAATTTGGCCAAGGTACACCGCCTTTAGTCCTAGAATTTGCTGAGAAAAGGTGGATGCGTCCAGGCAAAAGAACAAAGTGCCCTGCAACGTCAGAAAATAGAACAATTTTTGGGGTTTTTTCTCCGTCAGCCCTAGCAGTGCGCAGGTGCAGACGCTGATGCCTGCATTTGGGCAAGATCAGGCAGCCCTGACACTAGCATGGCTTCCAGCGTCATTTCTAGATGTCTCAGCGAGCCTGTTCTAGCACGCAACGTCAGTACTCCGGTGCGAAGGCAAGCCGAGGAGGCTGAGCATCGTCGCTGAACACACAGCTGCGAGGCTCCGGCACAGGGTGGCTGGATGCCGAAGGGGAATACGCAGCCTTGCAGCCCTTGCCTGTTTCTTTGCAATGCAATTCCCCGTGGCTTTCATCGTTTTCACTTGTATTGGGGAAAGCCACAAAAAGCATGTTTTTTAACTCGAGGAGGATCTCTGCCCATTTCCAGCTCGGGGGGGAGGACCGCTGCTGCCAGGAGCCTGACAGCTGAAATGACAAGCGAGCCCAATCCGATGAGCTGCCATGAACTTTCCTGCCTTAAAACCCCGCTGGTTTGTACCGGGCCCCCCCGCGCTTGCCCTGGGGGGTGCTTTTCCCGTGGAGACTCTGGGTTTTCTTTCCAAGCTTGTGTTGCTGGAGTGTGTATGGAGTACACCAGGTGTTTCTGTATGTTGGCCATTTGTTCTTACCGATGTCCAATGGGAGTGAGCATGTCTGTGAATGACTAGAAATGCATGGGCATGAACTACAGCCAAATGGATTTTCTCCAAAAACGATTTTAAGTGAATTGGGGGAAGAAAAAATAAAACAAAAAAAAAACCAAACCCCAAAACCAACCAACCAACAAAAAAAAAAAAAAAAAAAAAAAAAACCCAAAAAAAAAATTCAAAAAAAAAAAACAAAACCCCAAAACAACCCAACAAAAAAAAAAAAAAAAAAAAAAAAAAAACCCGAAAAAGAGATTGCTAGCAAAGAAAACAAAATGTAAGGCTAGTGTGGAGCCAGCACAATACTTCAATCTGGGAAAGGATTTTTGAGTAATTTAATTTTTTGGAGTGTATCCTAGAGGACTGGGGGGAAAGGAGTCCTGTATGTGTGTGCATGTAACAGCGGTAGCAAAGCCCCTGCCATTCCTGTTTCCTCCTGGAATGGAGTTGACGGCAGCGATGCATGAGTGACTTAAAGCACGAACATTGTTAACTCTTTTGTTTACAAATGAGAGCTTAACTGTAAATTTTCTGATGCACTTTCTCCTTTCTCTGCACTGTTCATTGCCAGAATTCCAATAACAGCATGGTCATGGCCGGCAGGAAGGCTTGTGCTTCTGCTGCACCGCACTAAGCCGGGTTTCCCGAGCTTAAGCCCTCCTTCCCTCTCTCTCACTTTGCCCTTCCTGGTGTCAGGGTGCCGGCAGGGCTGAAATCGCAGGTCCCTGCCTGGGTGCAGCCAAAACCAGGGCGGACCGTGGTGGAGCCGGGAGAGTAGCGTCTCTGAGAGCCTGCCACCGCTGAGCCTGGGAAGAAAGCCCTTTNTCTCCCCCTCAAAGTCAACGTGCGAGATTTTAATTTCTCGGCCGCCGGGGAGCTCACCCTCTGCGGGGCTGCTGCCCCTCGGGGAGCCCTGCGGGTGAGACGCCCGGCTCACCGTGTGCCCCCTGCCCAGGCAGGACATGTATAAGCAGCCATGACCTTATACATGATGCTCTTTTGCTACGGCACAAGTAATGTCACCATTTTTTCCCAAATTTTGACCCTGCCCTCTTGTAAGCAACGAGCTTTAAGAGCTCCTGAATGCTTTTCCCAGGCCACGGGCGATGCCCATCGCATGGAGCTGCTGGCTCTGGGCAGCCCTGGCCGGACGCACGTGCTCGGCGATGGGGATGCTCCGGGCTCCCTTTCAGCTCCCCCCGCCCCAAGGCAGAGAGTCGGCGCTGCTGCCGCGGCACGGGCAGGATTTCTGCTCGTCCTCATGAAAAGGTAGGGTGGAAAAAAAAAAAAAATCTCTTCTGAAGCTGGCAAAGCAGGAAGTCTGGAGCGAAGGTTAAAATCACGAAAACATCCCAATCGTGAATGAAGAGTGACGAGAAAATACCTTGCCCATAATATAGCAGGTAAATTATTTTACAAGCTGCAAATTCTTCCCCGAAGGCCCATATGAATTTTTAATTGCGGCCTTAGCAGGGTTTTATACAAGAACATTTAACACTACCGTGTTAAGCTCTTGTTGCTTCTTCCGACAGCGCTCAGTCTCTGAGAATGAGTTTTACTTGTCTGAAGCCAAAAGCTCAGCCGTGCCAGAGCGCTCCTGGGCTCGCACATCTCGCCAAATGCAACAGCACGCGAGGAAGAAGCCTCCGTGCTTTCTGCATTAGCGTTATCAAGCGGTTCTGCCTGTCCAACTGCCTTTCCTTTGGAAAATGCCCTACTTAAAAGTGCGACTAATAGTAAATACGTTCTTAAATATATTTTACAGATCCAGTCCTTGGGGCGATTGAATAAAACATCACAAAGCTCTCTGCACATGCTACAGTTTCTGTGCAGTGCCCTGGAATGCGCAGCATAAAACAGAATCCCTAATGGGTTTATTTACAGCTTGATGCGAAAGAGAAATTGTCTTTTCCTTAAAAGACGGAGGTAGCTTAGGAAGCGGCCCAAGGCAGCGCTCTGCCGATAGGGAGGTGTCCCCACCCGGTGTGCTCGGGTCCTCGTCCCAGCGCCCGGGTCGGGCTGGGGAGACGCTGCGCCCTCGGCAGAGCTGCTGTGGCACAGGGAGGCGGCAGCCGAGCCACACGTCGGCTTTCCTGCGTTGAGCAGGAGCCGCGGCAGGCTTGGGATTCATTGTGATCAGAAGCGAGAGGAAAGGGCTCTAATAGCTGGTATGAAAGTTTAACGAGAAAAATCAAGAAGTAATTTAGCGCATATTTACAATGCCTCACAACAGGTTTTAATACTGTTCGGTGGCATTTTTAAGTATACCAGGTGCAGGCAGAAACGGAATTGTTGAATTGTTAAGTTTTCTTTTGAAAAAGCCTTTTTTTGGCTTCATAAAAAATGCAACGTTGCCCTTTTTCATTATGGAGAAAATGCAGTTCCTTTTAAGTGAAAGGGAAGGCTCTACAGAAGCAATTTAGGAGAGATAAAAGTTGAATGGCTTCTCTTCAGAGCCCGGGTTTGCATGTCCAATGCTTCTGTGACTCAAGTGTAATTATATTTATAAATTGTATTATCGTAAAAAAGGGAAGCTGCCTGAAATTCAAGAGCAGCGCACAAACAAAATTCTTGCTATTAATCTAAACAGCTTCCCACCTTAGAAGATAATTCTGATCGTAGCTTCCAGGTAGCTTGATGTATTTTAAACACCGTCACTGAAAAGGAGTTTTATTTCTAATAAGCTATATATTGCCTGCCGATTTCCGATGGGGGACAGCCTGCACATGGACTATACTGCATTAACACTTGGACTATTTAAAAGAAAGTCAGCATTTTTAGCAGTCGGCAGGCTCACGCTGCCGGGTTTCCCAATGACCAGTGCTGGCGGTGTCTCTTCAGGGGAAATTTTTTTTTTATTTTATTTTGGTAACGCATTTGCTGTTGGAGCTTTAGCAGCCGGCAGCAAGAGCACATTATCGCAAGTACCAGCCCTCGTTAATAACGCTGGACTTGCTCTGATTTTCGGTAGATCTCTGTGACCTCCAGGCACTGGTTTGCCCTGTGACTGCGCTGAGAAGCCTCAGCACAGACGGGTTTGCTCAGCTGCGGGCTCCGTCCTCCCGTGGACCCCCCAACATTTTCTCCAGCTCTCAAACAAAATATAAAATAATGGCTTTACAGACAACATTAGCTGCCTTTTGTGGTCACGAGAGCGTGTCTCACCTAACTGCTTTATCAGCTTTGAGGACAGATACTTTTTCCATAAACGCATCAAATTTGGGAAATTAAAAAAAGAGAGTTTGCCAGCTGTTTTTGCAGAAGATACAGCCTGCAGTCTGCATGTACAGACGCCTTACAGTATTGAAATGCGATCCACAATATTCACTAATTGATACGTTGCCAGGCTTGTCAACATTTACCAAAAAAAAGATTGACTTTTGTGGGAAATTGGAAGAAAATTCTACATTGCTCTATGTATACAAAATCTAAATCGAACTTGGCTAAATTGTCCCCCGTGATGACTAAAAGGCAGAGTTTGGGGATCTTTGCATGCTGTTATGAATGAGTGACTTTGATTCCATGTTTTGTGTGCCAACAGTGTAGACTGAGGAATGTTTCTGTCTGTAATAAAGGAAATTATTGCAATTCTGTCATACGAGTTACTCTGCCCCAACCGGCAGAAGATGGCAAGTGATTGACGCATTATTTTTGTCCCCCCAAGAAATTCATCCTCAGTTCTTAAGTGTGTTGTTTTTTGTCACTGGAGAAACGCAGAGAAAAATGAGTTTGTTTTTACTTGTAAGGCTTTACTCAGTTGCCCAATTCCGCAGAGGAGCTGGACTATGGGGATCTCTCAGGTAAGGGTAGTATGTAGGTAAACCGCTGCTCTTCTACGCTAGATACTGGTTCCATGCTGATTTCTGCATCTTGGCCATGTTGCATTGTATAGTTGCTGTGGTGTAGCCATTCCTCCAACGCACGGTCTCGCAGCTTGGGTGTACGCTGGTTTCTGGTGGGATTTTCCTCCCCTTTTTTTGATTTTGGCCCCCATTTCTGTGTGGCACCCTTGCAAAGGGGGCGGGAGGCGTGCAGAGCGGGGAGACTTGCCATTTCAGGTTCCCTCCCAGCTGCTGTGCCGGAATTTTTTGAACGCTAATTTGGAGACCGGTTGAGGTGAAACTTTACGTTGGTAAAACGCTCGACTCTGCCGCATTGTGTGAAACCCACTTTAAAACACGCAGCCGGTGCTACATCGCGGCTGCTCGGCGGTTTCTCATAGCAGGAGTATCAGACTGGGGGTAAAAAGGAGGTAATTGTTTTATCGGCGGAGGCTGAGCCAATTAAGTGGTTTGAACCTCTTTTTATCCACGCAGGACTGAAAGTTACGTAAATACGCCCTTATAGTTGGTCCTTGCAAATTAGCACTAATCCAGATAAGCACTAAAAGCATCTTCAGTGGATGCAGTTGGTCTGTTCAAACCAGGGGTCGTGCCAGTGCTGCGAATGTCATCTACACCTCTGATCTTCGTGTTTTGCCAGAGTCTTGCTAAGCGTTTCTAGAAGTTCACCCGGTTTTTTTTGCTCCCGCTTCTCAGAGCATCTCTGGAGATGCGGGCTGCGGGGCCGAGTGCCGGCCGGCTGCATCGCCCCGAGTGGGCAGCGCAGCGGGGATGGGAGAGCCCTGCCCGGGGGGGTGCTGCCCCCAGGCTGTCCCCTCCGGGGGGCTGACACGGAGCAAAAACTAAGGCCGAAAACGCCAAGCCCCGAGTCCTCGTCTCGCTCTGTCAAATGCTTTCCTTTGATCTGAGCAAATGGGCAGCTTCTCTTCCTGTAAGCCACTATAGGTATGCTCTGGCCAAGAGGTTAGAAATGATTGATTAATTCAGTATGTGTTCTAACACCTGAGCGATACTAATAATTATTGTTGCAGGCCTGGGCCAGATCTCATAGGTAAGAAGCACTAGGTGTCTGTCAAATATTATCACTGCGTGGATGGGAAATACTTGTTTTGCTCTGACAAGCTGTATCACTATTTTAATTTTTATTTTTTAAAGAAAAAATACACCTTTTGGTGAATGGAGAGAAGAACGGGAAACAATTCCACAAGGGAATTCCTCAAAACGGGTGTCTGCTAGCAGCCCTGCCTTCCCCTCGCATGCCGCGGTGCCGGTGCGGTGCCAGCCACGGGGAAGCTGAGGCGGTGCCGAATGGCTGGCATCTTTTCCTGAGTACACAGCTCAGTGTTTCCTTTTTTCTGAATCTTGAATGCGAGTCAAAATTTCCCCCAAACTTTGCAGGAAGCAGTGCAGGAGCAGCTGCTGCGACAGCCGGCGGAGAAGCGGGCACCCTTTGTGCACTACCAGACGCCCGTTTTGCAGCATCCCTTTGGACTACTGGTTCTTTGTCCCTAAGAATTCCAAAATTTTGCTTGTCGCTCTCTCGGTTACTTGTGGACACTCAAAGGGTAATGATGCCAAGCCAAATATGCAGGTGTCACTAGAGGAAGGGCCCAGGCTGTTCTGCCCTGCCAACAGAGCTCTGTCCCCATCCCACCACCCACGCCCGGACTCCCAGGACACCGCAGTGAGATTCCCTTTGCGGAGGGGGCTCGGTGGGCCGGGTGGTCCAGGTGAGTGCTGGAGCCAAGCCCTCCGTGGGGAGCACTCTCCCTGCTCTGGAGGGACTGGGCGCCCTCGGGCCCGGCTGGGGAGCACAGGGGGTGCCGGGGTGCGTGCCCGTGCCCCGGGCGGATGGTGGTATGGTGGACGCGGTGGTGCTGCTGCGGTGTTTGCTCAGTCTGCTGTTCCTTGCAGGTACTCCCGTCCCGCTAAATGCTTCACCGGAGGCTCTGCCAACTGTGCAATTAAGTAATGCATCCCTTGCCTTCCGCCCAGGTAGCTAGTTTCCAGAGCTGTACTCGCTTCTCCTGGTCGAGCTGTGTGTGTACCTGCCACTTGCAAACCTCCTCTGGTTCCTAAGGCGCAGAGACCCCCGGGCTACGGGCAGGGCTGACCTCGCACCCCTGCGGCACGGGGCTGCTTGTTCTGCCGCAGCGTTTCTCCGACCGGTGCGGCCGGGAGCCCCGCGGGGCTGGGGAGCGCGAGGGCGAGCTGCTGCCTGGTGGTGTGCGTGCGGACACGCGCACAGACACGTATCGGTATGTACGTACGGGCTGCCACGTGCTGTGGGTGTGACGAACCGGTTCCCCCGTCCGGCACAGCAGTACCCCTCCTGCACCCCTCCGCTGGCGAGCGCTCCTCCTGCTCCGCTCCGGAGTGCTCTACACCTCTTGTAAAAGAGGGAGCGGTCAGGAGGGACCCGTGGAGCCTGCGCGTCAGGTTTGATTAACTAATCCAAACCTGATTAGCACCTTTTTTCAAGGGGGATGCTGATGAGTCAATGGCTATCGATTGTGAGTGGGGCTCCATTTTCTAGCAGAGAGGAGGCTGCAGGAACAACCGATAAACATTGAGCACCTGTCATAGGGATTAAATTTATTAAAACAAAGCACGTTATTTTTTATGAAGCGATCTGGAAATGGGTCGCTGAAGGAGAGCGTATTGATTGAAGAAGGATGAACTCCTCGAATTTCTCTGGCTTCAATTAGCCCAAATTCAATTACAATACGACAAACAGGTTAACACTACTCTTTAACAGTCCATCAATAAATTAGAGTAGGGGTAGCACGTTTAATGCCGCGCTGTAGTGATGAACGGCGTTATTGCTCATCCTGCCGTATACAGGCGGTGATTTCCATCCTCCCGCGTGGCGGAGAAGTGTTTCATAGTGTCCTGGAGTAACAGCAGCCTGCGCTTCCCCCAGCCCTGCCCACCCACACCCCCCGCCAGCCCCCACTCCTAGTGCTGCTCCATTGTTTGGAAAACTTCATCCCGCCAAAGAATTAACCGTGAATTTAGTGGGGAAAATGCTGGTGCTAGCTTTGACTTTCCTGCCTCATAGCAAAGAGGAATAGTTGGGTTCCCAGTTTCTCAGAAGCGCACAAATGACTTAAGGCCACTGGCACCTACATTGTGACCAGCGGTGACGCGTGGGAGCTTAAGTCACGATGGTGTGTTAATTATTTAATTAACTAAACTTTAACAAGAGGAAGGAAAGATCACTAAGTTCAGATTTTTTCAAAGAAATTGATTTAGGTTTTCTTTTCCCTACTGTGATGCAGATGTTACGTGAACATCTGGGAAGCATGGTAGCTGTCGATGGAGTTAGTGTGTATGAACTTACATATGTGCACACAAATTCAGCCCCTGTTGCCCTACATCAATAGCTTGAAATTAATTTCCACCCAGAAATAGAAGATAATTTTTTCTGAGTGCAGCAATAAATCCAAATAAGCCAAAATTAATGTCTATACTGTGTTTTCACAGAAATCTCCATCAGTTTTCTGCTTTTACAGCACAAATGTGCGTAGGACAAGTTCAGGGCTGTTCAGAGATATCCCAAAAACATCACAAAACGTTGGCCTACCACAGTTAAAGCGGGAAGGAAGGCGAGGAGCAAGGGCAGGAGGCAGGAGCACCCAGGCAGCAGGCGTCCGATCGGAACACGCACTTTCCAGAGTGACGATGGGACAGGCTACGTCTGCAGGTGCTGCGCTTGCTTCCCAGCTCTGCTGTCGAGTGATGGAGAGCCCTGATGGGAAGCGGTGCTGGAGCCCCCAGGGACGGTGGTGAGGGACGCTGTTGGAAGCAGCAGCCATCCTGGGAACGGTGCTGGGTGCCAAGCTCAGCCCTGGCTCTGGGCTGCTCTGCTGCGGGAGCTGGCTGGGAGGGAGCCGGTGCCTGCGGGCACGTGAGGATGCTTGTGGTTGCAGGGGGGCTCACTTCACAAAGGAGATCCCAAACCTGGCTTTTTCAGCTTCACAGCACCCGCCTCCGGAAACTCAGGGAGCACTGAAGCTAAAAATAAAGCGGTTTGACCCTAATAGGTCTGAAGCGTTTAGAGTGGGTATAACTGAGATTTAAAATACTGGCTAGTACAGTCAGCCGGGTCCAATCTGGTCTTAATCTTCACAAGCTGCCCCTTACAAAAAGAGTTAAATTTGAATATGCATAGATACATATATATATATATATTTATTTTAAAGCCTCATTAAAAAGAGAATCAAATGGAACCTTTTTATTGAGTAGTTGGGAGGAGAAGTCTTACATCTGCTAAACCTTGCTGTAAGCGCTTGACCCACATTGTTAGGATGTTGCTGTTAAAATTTGCCAGCTTTTCTCATACTCCTGAGCCAGTCCACAGAAAGCTATTTTTAAACTATTACATCTGCAAAAAGGTCATTAATACATTTATTTTTTTAAAAAAAGTGTCTGCCTCCGTGAAAAAACCCATAACTAAGGACTGGGAGGTTTACACCGCAGATGTTAGTTGACAATACTTCCAGGGAAGGTAACCAGCTAACCGTCTGCTGCGGGCAGCCCTGACTCGCAGGCTACGTTCCCTTAGTATGGTGTGACGAGGAGGAACCAGTCACAACTGCCTTTCTCTTCTGTCTACGTACCGTTTCACGAGTTGCACTTTTTGTTTAAAGGAAAACTTCAGGGTTCACGTTCAAGTGGTGCAATCTCTTTTTTGTTGATTACATGAGCAGTTGATTACAATAACAAGCGAAACCCAATTTAAAGCTACCGAAGTCTCTTGTTGGCCACCACTTGAAATGGGACTACAGTGCTCTCTGCTGCTGTCTACAGAGCTGCAGCTCACGCGGACAAGTTCCGTGCCACATCACATCACGTTATGGCATCCCTCTAACGCAGGGCACGACCCTGCTGTTCTCGCGGGGGAGGCATCGCAGCAGTTCAAAAGAAAAATGGCTTTCTTTTTTTCTGCATCTCTGCAGTTATTGCAAGTGGATTGTACCATTATCTATCGCTGCAGTTTTCCTTTAAGGTGCTTTGGCATGAGGCAAAGCACCACCCCACCACGGGGGGTGCAGCCGGGGTGCGGAGCAGCAGCAGCGTAGCCCCGTAGGGGTGCGTGTTGTCGGCAACGTGCAGCGGTGTCTGCACCCTGCCCCGCTCTCCCCTCCCTCCTCCTGCTCCCTCCTGCAAAAAACCACAAGCGAACCAGAAACAAAACCGTAATAGAAAAATTCTGCCTATTCGATTTAAAGGCCAGCATGCTCCAATATATATTAACATCTTAATGGGAAGGCTCTGCATGTATACATTTACTACTCTCTGACAAGAGGGAATTAAATGTCAGAAGGATTTGTAGCATCTATAATTGAATTGGTGCTGAGAAAAGCAAATCTTAAGGAAGAATAACATATTAGGATTAGCAAATAATGTGGCATTTTGTCAGTTCCTGCCATCTCATCTGCTCCCTCTTCAGTAATAAAGTTGTGATTTCTTTTTTAATCATAGATATGAAGCGGGAATAGCTTTTGTCAATCGGAGACAGCATTTTAAAGCAGAATCCAGTTTTTAAGGTCAAGTTTCTCTCTCTTGGCACAGATTTGGGGAATTACTGCTTGCTCCATAGAGCCAACACTTTTAATTACCGAAGAAGTGTTGAGTGACAGAAAACGAAATGGGCGCTGTCGTGCTGGTGGGGCACCAAGTGCTTCGCTTGGAGCAGTGTCCAGAGTCGCTGGAGATGGGGTCTGTCGGCCGGTGGCCCCCGGCTCTGCCTTGCCCTCTGCGCCAGCAGGCGGAACTGGGACCTGCTTTGGAGCAGGTGGAGTTTGATGAGATGGTGAAGCTGAGGTGGGGAGGAGCTGTTGAAGGAGGAGTATCTAGCCAAGGGAATGGCGTCACGCTGGAGTAGCTGGCGTAGGGAGGATCCTTCACTGGAGAGTTCTGTTTCAGAGTTGCAGTACGAAAGCGGTGTTAGCAGTGCCGTGGGCATCGCTGGCTTTGCCATGGGGATGGTGGTCCCTGGCCTCTTAAGGTGTCTTGGTTTTACTACCCTGTATAAAAAGAAGAAAAAACGTGATGGCCCTAAAAAATTTTCAAAAAATTGAATTTTTCTTTAAAATTGCAGGTAGTTTATCTTTGGAGAGTAAATCGATGCAACACGGAAATTTTATTTTAGTAAGTGTTTTAATGCCTCTAACTGCGGCATCTTTGTTTGAAGACAGACTTTCCACCAGTGTCACCTTTGGGTCAGGAATGGTGACGAGTGAGAGCGGGCTGGGAATTTTCCTCACTGGTGGGTGGTGCTGCCGTGATGGCTCATGCAGGTGGCACTCCTGGGGAATCGACGTCCCGCGCAGCTGCACGGAGACCCCAAGAGCCGTTCCCGTCACCTGCTAATCTAATACCAACAGAAACAGAGCACCGTGTAAGCCAGGGGTGCACTGTCGACTGCCTCACAGACTTGATATTAGATGCTTCGCAAGCACTAGGCATCCTCAGAAGATATTTAATTTTTACGTAGTGTGTAAGCTGGAAGATGAACTATTTCGCCACGCACATAATGAAATAAACTTGTGGCTGGCACTTCGCAGAGGTCTTCTTTAACAGAAATAATTAAGAAAAATGGCCCTGCATGTCCCAGTAGACGCAGTCGTACTGAATGAACTGTTCTGGCCGGAACTGTTTGCCATGCTTTATGCAAAAGTCCCTTCTCGAGGAAAGGCTGTCTCCCTGCTCTCACTTGGGTGCCGATTGCGGGGACGCTGGGAGGGATGCGTGGGGCGCCAGGCTTTGGCTTCGAGCGCCCCGGGCCTGGCTCCACAGCAGTGGGTCGGTGGGAATGGGCTGCCGGGAGGAGCGCACCGACTCCCAGCCAGGCCTCGTCTTTCCAGAGCTTTAATTTATGGTGATTAAGAGAAAATGCCTCTTGATGCAAAATCCTGCTCTAAGCACATTACAGAGCCGTAACTCGGTGTGTTTATTCTCCTCAGCTGTTCCAGATGTCAACGAGACATTCATCCTCCCAGTCTGGGATGCTGCTGTCTCCTCCTTAGTGCAGCCGAGTGGAACTGGGTGCTGAGGTTTTAAAAAAATAAATGTCAAAAAATGGAGCGCAACTTGTCTAAAGCAGCTGCTCCAGTGGATGAGCCGGGTTCGATTGCTTTGCAGAGAGTCAGTCTGTAAAGGCCCGGATTAGGCGAGCTAAAAGCCGCCCCGAGAGGGCTGTGTTTGGGCAGCACCTACCCGGAACGCCCAGGATTGCAGATTTTCCCCAGCCGCTGTCCCGGGCAGGTGGCGGAGTCTTTGCCCGGGCGAGGTGGTCTGCTTGGCACACCGCTGCGCTTCCCTGGCCGTCTTTCCCATCGGCAAGCAGGGAGGTTCAGCCGCTTGCCAAAGCAGCAAGCGCCGGGAAGCGTTGGCAACACAGTCTGCTCCTGCTGGAGACAAGACACAAAGTCCCTCCCTTTAACATCCTCCCGATTTCTCTGGCACGCTCTCCCCGCAGCGAAAGGACTGGGATTTAGATTATGTGGCAGCGAATGCTTTTGGAATCCTTTTTTGCCCCAGGTTTTAGCTTGTCAGAGGAGTTGCTGACGAGGGTCCTCTGATCGCGGCGCCAAGAGGCTGCTCGGTGTTGTGTCCCTTAACATCCACCTCGCCTTGTCCCAGCTCAGCCCAGGCATCCCCCTGCCCGTGCCAGAGCTCCTCTTTGGAAGTAACTTGAAGAAACACTTGAAGGGGGTTTTTTTCTTAAATTGTTTTAATTAAAAGGCGCTTTATGGTGCTCTCAGTCACGAGTTATTTACCTAGGTCCCTCAGTCCTTAATCTTGGAGCAGAATTGGAAATATCGATAGAAAGCGTAAATCCTGGGCTGCTGCTGGAAAGCTTTGTATCAGGTTTCAGCTCAAAAGAGCACCATTACCTTTAGCTGTCACGGATCTGTACGCTTGATCGATAAACTTCAAATATTATTAGAGGTGGAGGCTTCAGAGATTTGCTCTGTTCTTTGGAGGGAGACGGAGATAAATCTTTCTTAAAAATTGACTTGCATTTGCACTCTCAGTCTTCCTGGTAAAATGCATTTCTCTTAGGTGTCTGGGCAACTGCATGCAGGACAGATTTATAGGCCATGTGCTTCTTGTAGTGAAAGATTTAAATGGTAAATCCTTCACATATGACTTCACAAATCATGTAAAGTTAAAAGATTTTTACCGTTTCTGTTGCTGCTGTGCTTAAATTGTAAGGTATGGCCAGTAAATCATTTTAATGGAGGTGTCGTGCTTGACTCAATAAAAAAAAGAGACAATGGTTTAGCTTCTATTCCAAAATGTTAATGTATTAATCAACGGGAGAATAATTGGTTTTTACTACGTTATAAATCTCGGTTGCCATTAGGATTGCAGTGAGGGTTGATGTAGCTGCGTTCTTAAATTAAAATTGTTTACACTGCTATACATTCATTTTACATGGCCATAGCTCATTCTGGGTTCATTGCGGAGTTGCTCCTCCGCCAAATAAGTCATTCCTCTCCCGGGTGACGGCGTCCTAAGGGAGAGGCGCTTATAAAAGAAAACTAATTGCGTGGTGAGGAGTTAAATAAATGAAATAAAGCAGTTGGAGGCACTGTACAATTATTGCTCACTCTCTGCTTTTGAAGAGGTTCTTGTAGTTTTGAGTTAGGAGTTCTGTGTCTTCAGACATCGTGAACTGCGTTGAAGAGCAAAGGTTGTGTTTCACGATGTAATCTTCTTGGCCTGGGGGAGAGGATGGTTGCTGTGCTGGGTTGGTTGGGTTTTGGTCAAGGACTTTTGGGGCTGAATTTGAAACGTTTCCAACAGGGCACTCGTTAATGATGTTTCTCCAGAGCTAATGATTAATATTCCCATATTGAGCTGCTTTTCCCTGTGCCCTCATCCCCCGGGGAGGTTGAAATTTGGGGAGCATGCTAGGGAAATGTCCCAAAATACGTACCCACCACCAACTCCATCTCTCCTCTCCTCTCCTGCTCCCAGCTGTCTTCCAAGCGCGTAGTCATAGTGCTGCTGCTTATAGCGGAAAACACCTCGCAAGCCGAGCCGCCAGATCAGTTTGGCTTTGGGCAAAGTTCCTCTGCCGAACTCATCTGTCTAGATAGCTCCGTGCTTTACCCCTTTTCCTTCTGAGAGCACAAGGGTGGCTTTTCCCATCTTGAGAGCAGCTGCAGCCAAACCCTTCAGAGTGCATTGTAATAAGTCCCAAATTCTTATTCCTCTTCTGATCTCAACAGATTCTCGTGCAGGTGAGGAAGGGGCAATACGGAGCGTGGACCATGCGGTGGTTGGTGGCGTCGTGGCCGTGGTCGTGTTTGCGATGCTTTGCCTGCTCATCATTTTAGGGCGATATTTTGCCAGACATAAAGGTAAGACAAAGACTGAAACTGGAAAATGAGAGGATGTGGCAGACGTTTCCCCTTGCTCATAGTGTCTTGTCTGATGCGAGAGACCCCTTGGTTGCTCTGGAAGGATGTCTCCTGAAGGGCCTTTGGAAATGGGAAAAGGAGGCAGGCTGGAGCAGCAGCACATCGATGTTCTGGGCCCCGGGAGCTTAGGGCAGGAGGACAGTGGTTTACCCCAGGTGGCGCCTTTACCCAACATGCCAGCGCTGAGGTTGGCAGGTGTTGGTACCAGGGGAGGCACTGTCCCTCCCAAAGCACCGTAGCAGCAGGATGCCTGACAAAGGAGGTATGTTCCCTTTCTGGAGCAGCATTTCACATCGTGGGCCACGCTGAGCTCTTCTCGGAAAGCCCACAGTACCTCCTGTTACAGTCCCAGGTATCAGAGATAATTGCTGTGTGTAACGATGCTCAGGGCTGCACCAGCTCAGCTCATCCTTGAAGCTTGCAGCCAACACGTCGGCACGTGGCTTAAAACTGACATTTGGAAGTCCCTCTAGAAAACCCACTTGACCCAAGGTGGTACGTATGTGCCACGTTGTCTTGGTTTTCTGTAAAACGGTCCAGTTTAGGAACTTGTTACACCTTCCAGAGCAAATCCAAACCCTCACACAGAATTGTGACCGTTCCCCTGTATATACGCTTGTACGAAAGGAGTTAATGTCAACTGGGGTTTATTTAGTATATGTGGAGAAGCTGACAGAGTATGAGAGGCTGGTTACGACCATGCCTGGGATGGAGTGAATAATGTTGAGAAGAGAGACGAAAGGGGGAAAAAAACCCAAACCTAAAGCACATTAGGGGAGAGAGAAGGTGGAGATGAAAGATTTCTCTCCTTTAAGTAAAGCATATAAAAGGCAATTTTACTGATATTTGTGTGCTTCTGAGAGCGGGAAATAGCTGTGACCTGATTTCTTTTCCAAGTAAGTGCAGAGAGCGGCATGCCATTGTGTTTCAGAGTGGAGACAGGGGCGTCCAGAGTGTGGTCAGCCCTGGGGGTCTCCAGCCCCGCTGGTCCTGGAGGAGCAGGAGCAGGGAGCTCCATGCCAGGCGGCATCAGCCCTGCTTCTTGCTGGCACTGGGGTTTTGTGCCCCAGGCTGGTATTGTCATGGTTTACGGGTTTTTTTTCCCCTTTCCGCTCGCGGCTTCATCACTCGCTCTCTCAGCACCTTGCGGAGAGCTCCGACGAGTCGCCCAACCTCCCCCTTCCCCTGCAGGTACGTACTTCACTCATGAAGCCAAAGGAGCAGATGATGCGGCCGACGCAGACACAGCCATCATCAATGCAGAAGGAGGACAGAACAACTCCGAAGAAAAGAAAGAGTACTTCATCTAGAGCAGCCTTGGTTTCTATGAGGTGTCCAACCGTGGACGGTTACTACTGGCCCTATTTAAACGCTAAAGAGACAGTGATATTGGAAGTTGCAACCAGCTTGTGTCTTTTTTTTTTTAAGAAAAAAAAAAGCAAATGGGTGGAGAGTCGTGAGGCTGGGAGGGTCCGGGATTTGCTGTGTAAAAATATTCCTCGTAAAGTACACTCTGCTGTTCGACACCTCAGTTTGTTTGGGTTTTCTTTTTTTGGCCAAGTCCAGCTTGGATTTAGTTTAGTGAAGTCATTTGCAGAAGATTCTGTGCCTTGTTTAATTTCTGTTTGTTGGGGTCGGGGGGAGGCTGGGAAGAAGAGGGGCTTCTGTGCGTTAGTTCCCTTCGGGTTTCTGTGGCTCTTCGTTTCCCCTTGCCTGTTCCGTTTCTGGAGTTGCCTGCTGGGACCCCTTGGAGTAGGTGGCTTTCTTTGAAGGTGTTTCTCTTTCTTTTTCTCTTCACCGTTTCCGTTCCGAACTCGAGCTCATCGGAGGAGAACCAGCACATTTTAGATTCCGTAGTTTGCAGTTCAGTGTGCCCATGTCCCATTCCCTCTATCGTCGTCAAGGCTTGGATAAAGGAACGACGAGAACCCCTTTGTGGCTGCCGGTGTTTCAGGTGCCTGCGATGGTGGCGACTAGGAAACGGGCTGGAGCTCGGCAAAGGCGCTGCTCGGCCGCGGGGAGGCAGGGCCGGGGGGTTTTCCTCCCGGGCGGCATGCCGAGCTGCCTCCCCACCGTGCCTGGGGACCGCTCCATCCCGCTCCCTTGCCTGGCCGACCACTGCCGGGGGGCTGGAGGAGGCTGCAGGCCCCCGGCTCGCGCCGTCCTCTCCCCTCCCGCTGCGGCCGTGGGACGCAGCGGGGGACACCTCCCCGTCCCCCCCCCAGCACGCTGGAGCCGAGACCGGGCGAGCAGCCGGACTAGCCAAACTGCCTTTTTTCTACCCGCTAAGTAAAACGTGGGAATTCGCGTTAAAACAACAGTGCTAACTGACTTCTAAAGCCATAGGTGAAAAGGAGAATCTAGGTGAATTAGAATCCTAAGCGACAGGTAGCAGACCGCAATGAGAAGACGGTATTAAAATTATATATGCTGAATTTTGTTTTGGTGAGTAATCTTGGATTTCGAGCGATACTTTTTTTTACTGTGTTTCTGTGGAAAATGTATGCTGATTTATTTAAGGGAAACATTAATCTTAGCGTCAGGTAGGGGTTTTTTTAGGGGTTTCGGGAGGAATGTTTTTGTGTGTATTTTTTTTTTAATTGTTGCTTTTGGCAGAACCATTACAATGCGGGAGTCCTTTGGGAACGGGATGGCCTGACGGCAGAGAACGAGTCCATTCTCCAGCAGTATTCTGTCTTTCCCCTTTTCACGAGAAGAACCTCGCCGAAATACCCTTTTTTTCCGAGCGAATTTTGTCGAGCGCAGCTCTTTTCTGAGCCTTCAGCACCATTGCCACACCACGTCATGGTGAGAAGCAGTCAGCATGGTGGAGTTCGGGGGGCTTTTTTACCCGTCGTGGTGGCGGGATTGGCATCCTGGTTTTGAGCAGCCCATCTTTGTTTTGGAAGTGTACAGTAGTGCAGTGTTACCGATGTAACTTTGACTTACAATGTTGACATGTCTCAGGTTCATGTGTTTTGATTGGTGTTTTCCGTCTCAGGTAGATTGCAAAATTTCGGCCCCACACATTGGAAAAAAACAAAACAAAAAAAAAACAAAAAAAAAGACCAAACAGGATAAAAAACAGGAAATTATGAATTTTAGTTGTATATCGGTTTATGTATTTTTTCTTCAGTATACAGTGCACTGTTTGAAATGTATTGTTGAGTATTCCTTTGTACAGCTTTAGATCATTAGGATTTTGAAGCGTGAAGAAAGAACAACCTTGTTTAAAGGAGTATTACAAATGAAGGAGGCGGAACTGATGCTAAACAACCTTGTTCTTTATTCACCCGGCCTTTTCATTTTTTCCCCTTAGGCCAGTTCTGTTTTAAGGTGTCCATGGAAGATGTGACAATGTAAGAAAATACATATCCATCTGTTCCCATTCACATTTTGTATTGGTTCATGTATACCATTTTTACAAAGGAAAAGAAGTACTATAAAATATCTGTCTTCTTAATAAAAAAAAGTTAATGTTACAAAACTACATCTCATTTTGCACTCTTTATGCCCTGCCATGACGGAGACGATAATCACAGCGCTCCTCACCCTCGGCTCGCCCACCGGCACGGTGCCCGGAGGAGGGGACGTGGGCGCTGCCCCCTCCCTGCCCGCTCTGCCCCGTCCCACGGAGGCCTGGGGGTCTGCTCCGAGAGCAGCGCAGTGCCAGCGCCGCTTCCCGTGCCCCCGCATTCCCAGCGCCAGAGCCTTGTGTCTCCCGTGATGGAGAGCGTCGCGGGTGAATTCGTCTCCAGGCTGGACCTTGCCGTGAGAAGCTGGAAGTCCGGCCTGAAGCCGGCCGTGCTCCGACCACATCTTCCCATACTGTTCATCCTGCATTGGTGTTTACTTAAGGAGAAAATTGATCTGATATTTCAACCTTCCCGAGCTGCTCTGGGGACAGCCCGGTACATGAGCTTTTAAGAGCAGCAGGTATTTAAATCCTGAAATGGTAGGTGAGTGTTGAAAGATGTGACCCCCTTTGCCCCATTCCTATATCCAATTCTGTTCTGGCTGTTGCCCGATTTTCTTGCGTCTCCCTTTAAAACGCTGGGGATTTCAGAATCATCATGTGCGATGCCTGTTCGCCTCGGAACACCAAACCCCAGTGAGGAGTACTGCCAGGAAGAATCCGTTTCGCCACTGCTCACCCTCAGCGTAGCGATTGATGAACCCGGCGTTCGTTCCTCCTCCAGCATTTCCCTTCGCCGCGTCTCCTGAAAGCAGGTTACGAGGCAGCTGCAGCGCTGAAATTAGAAGCATCAATCTTTCATGGTTTGGACAAAGGAGGAGGAGAACAACAATTGCTTTCTGCTGAGGAGATACTACCGAGAGAGACGCTGCCATAATGACCGTGCGTAAACAGAGTGTCCTAGGCGGCGAGGAGTCGTACGTGGCTGGGCTCGCCCGCCGAGGGCTGCAGCTGACGACGCCGGCAGGCCGGTGTTCGGCGCCCTCGAGCACTTGCTGCTTGTAATGTAGGTACTGGAGAAGCCAAGTTTTCCTTAGAGAAATTATGACACTGAGGAAAAAACTGTAGGGCAAACCAGAGAAAGCAGCTATTCTTACGTGGAATGGGTATGAGTGTGTGTTCTTCCATTGTTAAGATGGCTATTTGTTTTATTGTTTCAATTTGTGAGAGATTTTCAATCACAGGTCCCCGATGCTGGCTCGTGGTGCTTTTTTCCGCTTGGAGCCAGAGCTGACTGTGTCACACGCTTGCGGTGTCGACAGCAAGGTTACGGCGTGGGATACGCAGCTGGGGTCCTTTCTCACCCGGGTCCTTGTTCCCCTCTCCCCGAAACCTTTATGGTCACGGTAATTCAGGTGGTGGCATTTCCATGCGGCACGGCTCAGATAGAGCTATTGTTTAGATTATTGTTTAGCCGCATTCAGCAATGGCGTCTGATGTTTTTGCCTGGAAATAACACCAGTCGGGGGAACAGGGGTGGCATCGTGTGCCAGGCACGGTCCCTTTGTAGGTGGCAGACGTATGGGTCCTGGGCTGGGGCTGCCCAGATGTTCTCGCTCGGTGGAGAGATGAAGCAGCTGAGATGTTAACGTCGCATCCTTAAATCTGTCCAGGACCTCTCAGAGTTTGAGCCACATTGTGAGAAAAGGCCGGTCCCCACCACTTGTCAGCACAGAGCATGCAGAGCATCTCCAGGCTGTGGTAGGTACAGCTGGCCCACGTCTCTTATCTAGGTGACACACACACACAGATACTGCAGCGGTGAGTACGCCCTGAATGCCACAACCTGATTTATTCTGCACTCGTTTTGTCATGAGATGCCTTCAGTATCCCTCTCTGCATGTTGCAATGGGGAGAGGTTCTTCATAATTCCTAAATTGACGTGTTGTGTTGCTCAAGCCAGCGCTCCTCCCCGAGGGTTTTGAGCCGGGATTAATGCTGTGGTCTGTCTCCAAACACAAGCCTGCTGCTGCTGCTCAGTGGCAGTTATTTTCAATAATTTAGCATGCTCAGGGGCTATCTGCCGAGCAGCAAAGCCCAGCCTGCCAGGGCAGAGCGCGGCTGCTGCAGGAGCTGAGGCGAGGACAGGGCGCCGTTGGTTACGGCCGCTTCTCCTTTCCAGAGCTAAACCGGTAGAAGTGTGGTTGAACATTAATCGCCTATTAGGGATCCAGTGGTGAACAGCGCTCGGTGAAACTGCTGCCAGCCACAGCTTTTGTGAGAACAAATCGGCCGCGTGTCAGAGGGCTCATGATTTATTTATGGCCACGTGTGGCTCGCTCATCCCGCCCCCGAATCTGGCCGTTCCCCGGTGTCTGTGGCTGTGCCAGCCTCAGTGCTGCGAAGGCAGCGCCGTCGCTTTGCTCTCGGGCTGTTCGCCGTCGGCGAGCGCTGAGCGGGGCCTTTGCCAAGGCTTTGGATCCTCGTCCTTGAATGGCCCCGCCGTTTCCCCAGTCGCCTGCCTTAAACCACTCCTGCCTTTAATCTTGGCAATTTCCTGCCGCAGTATCCATCTGTTTGGGAAGGAAACCTAAACAGGGAGGGCTGCTCGCACAGATCACAGAAACCGCAACAACTTAGCTGCAGCTTCCAAAGGTTCTTGTTCCTACCTCGTTAGGTCCCTGGGAATGAGGAGGTCTGCGTGGACGACCGGAGCTGAACCCTTCCTCTCGGGCAGCTCAGACTTCTGCCAGCATCCCGCATCTGCCGGCGCAGCCGCCCTGCAAGCGATTGCATTAGTCATTTGTCCGGCCGTTTAGCGCCACGTGGAGAACGGAATCTGCTCAGAAACCTCCTCGAGTTCATTTGCTCGGACTTGAGACGTTGCAGCGGTTTTCTCCATGTCCTGGATGGATCGCACATCCCATGTCCCTCCTTCCCCGCAGAGCTTGCCAGCCAAACAGGCTTGGCGTGCAGCATCCCAGCAGGTCTCAGCTTCTAAGGAGCTGCCGTGCCCTGGAGGTTCCCAGAAATTAAAATAACAAAGTCTGTGATTTATCCTATCAGTGGTCCACATCTTTCGGCTCGTTAGAGGTTATTTAGTAGCACTTTCTTTCCCATTTCCTACTTGCACCTAAACACTGGGGTTCTTTGCGCTTCTGGCCCTACATAGGCAATACAAGTAGATTAAAAGAAACTGTAAATCAGTTTCTTGATTAAATGCTTTTCACTAGCTTTTCAGACATCAAGATACGAAACCATTGCTGGGGAAAGCTGAAAAGAGTAACATTATAAAACTAGACTTGGTGAATCTAATATCCGTCGTGACCAACTGCAGAAACGTACTGCCTTCGGACGTGACCCTCCAGCTGTTGAGCCTTTTTCGTTTAAAAGACCTGAGGACACTTCAAAGTTTTTATGAAATTGAAGAAAATTATCATTACTTAAAATAAGAATGTAGCGTCTGCCCTGAGCTCAACATTTTCAGAAGCTGCATAAGTCATTTGGTCCTAATTGCACAATTATTTTATTAGGTAAGCAACACAATTCTTAAATTTTTTTTAACCAAACACAGGGAGGAATTATTTTAACTTAGTAACCGAGTCTGACTTGCACAAGCAGGCAGATGTTGCTAAAACTCCAGGCTTTGAACGCTGATGCCACGTCAAGTAATTAGTGGTAAATGACACTTCAACATACACCAGGTAAAACGTACCGAGTTCTCGGTGGCTGAAATGATGCGTTTGCTGCTGAAGGAAGACGCGGGGAGCTGGGGCGAGGCGCGCGCGTGCGGCTGGCGGCATCGATCCGCACTGGCCGGTCAGTTCTCATCACAGGGGCCTGACAAGGGGCTAATAGCTTTTTCTGAAGCTCCAATCCCATTTTCTAGGCAGCGGCTGGCAGCGTGCCGCCTGGGCTAACACCCGCTCCCCGCCGCATGGATCGGGGGAGGCGCCCCCCTCCCCGCTGGGGGGCGATGCTGGAGCCGTCCCCGTCCCACTCCCCAAGGACCAGAGCTGCCCGGTCCTTACACATCCCGGCTGCGCCTTGGCTCCCGCAAGTAAGTGCTAAATAACTTCACGGCGAGCGCTATGCCCTGAATCCAGCCCGTAGACGCTACTGAGAGCAGGCGGGTTGGAATGAGCTTTGCCTGAGCGCTGCGAGCCTGGGCAGAGCGGGGCGGCCTCTGCGCCGAAGAAGAAGGCCATAACTCTGGTGGGTCCAATTTGCCAACCATTTGCAGCAGATTATCTCCCTCGCGCACATTACCCTCTTCCGAGTGTAAATGAACGCTGCTTTATCTGGACGTGTAATTTCAGTGAAGGGAAGAAACCAAATCCCATCTAAAAAGCAACACTCGGGCTAATATTTTAACACCTGAATTAGTATAACCGAGAAAATAATTTCAGTCTAATGGCCAATAAGAGTTTAAACTAGCCTCGTCCTGTTTCAACAGGCAGCCGTGGAGGCATTCCCTGCTGCACGTCAAAGGTCTTTCCTGAAAAATGCGAATATACAGCCAGGGGGGTGGTGGGTTTTTAACTGATGCCTGTGGGGCAGGTACTGGAAAGGTGATTCTGCAGGTGGGCGAAGCTCTGCGTGCCATGCTGCTGTCCTGCGAACTGCAGAAGCTCCTTGGTAAACTTTGGGGAAATGAACAAACTTTAGGGAAATAAACAAGCTTTAGGGAAACAAATAAACTTTAGTTAAATATATAAACTTTAGTTTAATAAATAAACTTAAGTAACTAAATAAAGGCAGGGAAAGTGAGCTGTGACAGCAGCCGGAGCCCCCGCTGGCCCGCAATGCTTGGCTAGCTGCTGCGGAGGCAGGAGGCCAGGCTGGCATCCATCGGTCATCGTTGCTTGCCAGGGCAGGGGTGGGCACGGCTGGTGCTTCATCAATGACAGCAGTGGCCCCTCCAGGCAGTAATCGGTTTCCCCTGCCTCTGAGGAGATCCCAGCCGGTTTTCGGCTGCCGTGCAGCCTAGGGAGGAGGGACGGGGGCTGCCCCACTGCCCGGAGAGCCGTGCCGTCGGTGCTGGGCTCTCCAGCAAAGCATCCCGGGTGCCCGCGACGTGGGAGGCAGGGGAGGCCAGGAACAGCCCGGTCGGGGAGGGCTGCAAGCAGGGGGGCGATTGCTTTGAGTTCAGATGCTTGGCTGGTACAAAATCAGCACGGCTGCCCCAGCACAGTGGCAGGCGTAGATATTTGTACCAGGGGAGGGCCAGCTTTACTGCTAGAACTGGCAAAAACCACCAGAAACAAGATCAGAGCAGAGGAATCCCTCGCTGTACAGGCTCTCCTAGAAAGAAACCCCTCAGAGACACCGTGGGATGGGGACCATCACCCACCTCTGCTGCCAGAGGGGTACCGAACAGGCAGACCCCCTGCTCGCTCCAGTCAGGATGTCTTCCCATCCCATGTAAGGTCCGCTCCTTGCTCACCCCTCCTGGCTTGTCCTCACCCCTCCTTTACGTCCTTTCACTCCTGCTCAATTGCTTGGACGTGGCCAGACAGATGGACGCCCTCACTCTGCTCCGAAGAACCTGTCGGCGCCTCATGCAGATGGGCAGGTGCTGACCACGGAGCTCTCCCATCCCTTTTCCCTGTCAGCTAAGACCTAGCTAATTAATATCAGGTTTAACTCACGTGCCTACCTGCTCCGCAACCTGTGTTCTTCCCCCTCGGTTTCTTATCCTGTTCTGCAGCATCGCAGCGGGAGTACTGGACCAGACCTAGAGCAGTGCAGGTGGAATAGGAATAAAGAATATAGATAGAATAGGAGTGCAGAATATAGCCAGCGAGGATGTGGGTAGATGCAATTCAGCAGTTCCTCGGCCAGCAGCAGCAGAAAATCAAAGGCAGGCAGGATCTGTGGGCGCTTGGCAGCCTGCGTGCGGTGTGGGGGGAACTCTGACCTCCAGATGAAAAGGGAACTGAGCCCCTTCAGAAAAGGGAGGGTGCTCAGCAGCACCATGCGGTTTCATTCCTGTCCTAGGACTGTGCTGTAAGCGAGACCCCTTTCTGCCTCCCCTTTTCCCTCCCGGCTAACGGCTTTGTAGAGCCACTGGAGGCCGTGCCGGGCCCTGGCCCCGGGAAGGAGGTGAGCCCCCGCTCCTGCTGAAATAGCTCCGTGCTCAGAGACTCTCCTGCCCTTCAGCACTCTGCTGGGCTGGAGTCTTTTTTTCTGCTTCCATTTCACTCCCTGCGAGGTAAGGAAGGTTTTCTCCATCTCTTATTACAAAGGGGGAAGGAGTCCCCGGTGTTTAAAAAGATCCTGAGAAGAGCAGGGACTGCTTTGAAGACCCGCTGGCAGTTTCCGATGCTCCGTTTGACCTCGAGTGCTTTCTGGAAATCCTGGTTTCCTCTGAGTGGCTTAAACAAAGACTCTTTTCACGTCCCGACAGTAGCAGTGCTGTCCTTCGCCTCTCCCCCAAGTCTCCACACGCTTGCTCTCAGCATCCTTCAGGGTGAGTGGGATTCCTTCCTCTTTCTCAACAAATGCACACAAGTGGGATTCCCTCCCTGCCTTTGCTTCTCCGTAACGCTTCCTGCGCAGCCTCCGCGTGGATGGCTGGTTGTTAACGGTTCGTACTTGGGATATAGAGCCTTCTGCTTGCATACCCTGGGTTAAGCATCCATCACAGTAGCACCGTCCCTCCCCCGGGACCCCTTGCCTCTGCCTCCTTGCTGTGACAAGCAGGGCGAGCAGTGCCGGCGTCACCTCGCCCGCCGGAGCGCGCCCAGAGCAGGCACACATGAAATGAGCAAGCAGGAGACACGAAGGCTGCCAGGAGTAAAGGGAATATTTGATCAGACACCCTCCCTTCTCCTCTGTACTCCGCTCTCCAGCCTCCCTCGGGGCTGGCACCTCGCCGCCCGCCAGCGCCGCAGCCCCGCTCCCCTCTGCGCGACGGGTTGGCGGCGGCTCCTCAAAATGGCAGCAGCAGAGGAATTTCAATAAGATGGAGAAGGTGATCTCCAGCCTGCGACTCTCCACGTGCTTGCCTTCCTCTGCTCCGTTGCACCCTTTCTCTGCTTCCGTCCCCTCTCCGCTGGATTTCTACGCCCGTGGTCAGCTTTCCCTTTTCTCTTCCCAGGCAGGCAGTGCCTGGTCCCTCTGCCTGTCGCCGGGACGGGGGGTGCTGCCCAGTGCCCCTCTCCCTGGGGCAAAAGCTTGCCTGCGACCCTGTCCTGCTTCTGCAGACGTGCCCCGTATTTGTGCTGTGTCCCAGGCATTCGTGTTTTGCAGGCCCTTCCACGCTTCCCAGCCCAAACCCTGGCATCAACATCTCTTCCCAGAGTCCCTTCAAGGAGTCTGGTGGCGCCACCAGTCCAGTGTGAGACTTCACACAGTCTGGGATTATTTCTTTTTTCCCAGCATTGGAAAACAGCCTTTTAACACAGGGGCGAGCTGCATCCCAGGTATCCCATCCATCTCCGGGATGCCATCCATCCCCGGGATGCCATCCATCCCCGAGCTCCAGCCCAGTGCCCAGGGGCAGGGGTGAAGCTGGTGGTGCTCCCGAAACAGCTCCTGTGTCACCCACCACAGGTAACTTGCTCCCGGCCGGGGAGTACACGGTGCCCGGAGCATCGCTCCGAGGGTGACCGGGAGCTGTGGAGGAGCCTGGCTCCCGCCTGCACCCGCCGGGCAGGCAGCCCTTGCCGGCAGCCCCAGGAGCTTTCCTTCCCCGGCCGTCCCTGTCTGTAATCAGCCCGATTATGTCTGGATAATTTTCCCTTCTCTGGGTAATGCTGCTGTTGAGCAGAAACAAGGAGAATGGCAGTGTTTTTCTGTGACTAAGAAAAGGTGTACGTGGCCTTGATTGCAAATGAAAAATTAAGGCCCCGTGTCTTGCATTCATTCCTACTTGATTACACACCGGTACGTAAACAAATCTTCACCCTGTTGCCTGAGGGGTGTCAATGATCTGCCTTTTCTTTCTCTCGCCTCTCCTCCAGCAAATCTATAATGCATTTAATCTTCACCAGTCACTCTCCTCAGTTTTTAAATGTCTAATTTGCTGCCGAGCGCACCTCCAATTCTCGCTGTGCCGCCGCTTTAACTCTCTGGCTCGTGTTTGCCCGATCGCTTGTCTGCTTGGATGGCGAGCCCGGAGTGGATCTGATGCTTTGGGGAGAGGGGCCAGCGGAGGGGCAGGGGCTTGCCAGCATCGCTCTCCCCGTACGCACCCCTGTGCCCTGGGAGCCGGCCTCTTTGGCTCGTGCCCCGAGCAGGCTGCTTTCGAGCAAGGCTTGATGAAACTTCACAGGTTTGTCTGCAAGTGCTCAGACTCACTCCGGCTCTTCCAGGGGTACGGACTCCTTGGGCTTGCCTTATGAGTGCTCAAATTTGGGGTACTTAGAAGTAAAGAGAGTTGGAGCCGGTGCTCTTCCATCAACGGTGTGAGCTGTGCGGCACTTAGAAAGAGGGATCACAGAGGTTCCCGTGGAGTCCCACCACAGGAACGCAGGTTTTAATGCTGCTGCTGCTGCGGTGGCACCTGCAAGGCTGCCCCCCCGCCTGCCGAGCCCGGGTCAGGGGTATCAGCCCCGCACCTTTCTGGTTTGCACGCGGGCAGCACAGGGTTGCAGTGGACAGCAGGGCTGGCAGGGTGTTTTCTGCACAGCACGGGCAAATGGGGGGCTTCTCTCCCCACCCCGGCACCCTTAGCTCTCCTTCTTGCCCAGGAAAATGCACACACTTAAGGCAAACCGGCAGGATTGGTACGAGGGGAGGAAAACAGGGTTTCATGCGGGATGCACAGCACTTCCCGGGGGCAGCAAGCGCTCCCAGTCTTCCCTGGTGTGGGAACAGCCTCTGCAGCGTCGCCCCACCGGCATTATCCAAGGCGATGGGGATGCTGGAGCTGTGCCGTGCCTGCCCTGCCCCTGCCCAGCTGCGGCCACGTTCCCCCCACACCTGCGGGTACTTAGTGCCCACCCCAGCAGGCTGTGGGAGATGCAGCAGGGGATGTGGGAGAGGCAGGATGGGGCTCTGCAGGTAAGGGGTGTTTTGGGGGGGGAGGGCTTGAGGTGTGCCTGGACGTGCTGCTCCCCGAGGTGGGGGAGTGGGAGCAGCTCTGGCCAGGGGGTCTGTGAAGCTGGGGGGAGAAGCCCCCCCTCTTTATCAGGTACCTGCGGCCCTTTGGGTATTGTGTTTGCACGTGGCTGTGTTGCAGCAGGAGGTGGTGCGTTGCTTGCCTGGGTGTAGGTATAAAAACAAACCTGGGACCTACGTAATTTGGAAAACCAGTAAGTAGCGGGAGAGAAATTAAATCTGCAGTAGCCTGGCAAGCGGTGAATTCAACAGCTGGGTGGCTGGAGTGCGTTAGGAGACAGTTATGTGAGGGGAAATGAGGAGCGGGGAGCAGGAGCTGCTGAGGATGTTCAGCCCTTTGCGTGTTTAATAGAAACTCCTTATGTTTTTATCAGTCCAGCCGGCAGCTTTCCCTGTTGAGACTAGCAGGGTTGAAAGCAGATCATGCAAAGCATGTCCATCAAAAGTCCTTGAGGTCTGGAGGAGCTGTTATTACCCAGCACCACAGTAGTAAATGCATTCACGCCGTCTCTCTCAGCCTGTTTTACCATGTGTGAGTTATGATTATTTGTGCATGGGCATCTCTGCAGTGGAGGCCATCCCCTGACTCTGCCTGATGAGAGCAGTTTGCTGCCTCCTTTAAGCTGTTTCAGCTGGTGTGTTGTCTCTGGGGCATCTGATTCCCCACCACGGGCCACTGCCCACCTCCATCCGCAGGCTGCAGAGCAGAGGGAGGGACAACGCGGCTTCTAAAGCAGAAGTCTGTCCTGGGGTTAAAAGAAGAATATTTTATGCAGTTTTTTCCGGTACACTCTGTGCATGCTTTTCTGGTCAAACAGGACATGTGTTCTCCTCTTGCCCCTGCGTACGTAAAGCTTGTTCGGAACTGCTGGGCAGCCGTACCTGCTCGCTCCAGCCTCGGCGATGGGCTTCCCTCCTGCGCAGCTACTGCCTGGCTCCGGTCGCTTCTAGCACGTGGGAACAGGGAGAGACAATAGCGCTTTCTTTCCTCGTTCCACGGGTTGTCTCTTTGGCTGTACGTAGGGGAGCAAAGCAGGGATCCTGCCCTGGGGGCTGCTGGAGCGGGGAGCAGCTGGGGGATCTCCGGGATGCGGATGCGGGGGGAGAGCCTGCCACCTCCCAGGGCAGGATAACACCATGGTAGCGCTCAGCTTCTCACTTGCTTCCCTGAGATTTCTCAGGGGCACGTTTGAGATGCACTTGTGAGGCAAGTCTGCTTGGAGCGAAACGTATTCAGATTATCAAACTCTCCATAAAACTTGCAAGACATCCGCTTGCGCATGTGTGTATATATATGTATGCTGCTGCTTTTTTTTATACTCTATTGAGGTCTGAGGCTTTTCCTTCCGCTAGCTTTTATCTAGTCATGACTCCTACAATATTTAATCTTTATCAGCAACTGTAAGCCTTGTATTTATTTTACGGGTCACTTGTTCACCCTTTTCCCTTGATGTTCTTGCTGGCGCTGGATAGTGCAGAGAGGGGAGAAAAAAAAAAAGAAAAGGGGAGGGAGGAAAAAAGAAAGCCCTGCTTGTTTCTGCCCATCAACATTTGTCCAAATGACAGGCAAACAAATCAGAGCTCTGAACGCTAATAACAGGCAGATAAATCTGGCAGAGGGTAAACAGTTGCATGAAAGGGACATTGGAAATTTCCATCCCCAGCCAGAGTGTCTGGGGAGGACGGGAAGGTCGCAGCCCATGGCTCGGGGCAGGCTGGCGTGCTCCTCTCTCTTTGCATAACCCTGTTTCTCCCAGGGAGACACGAGGGTATCGCAGGAGCTGAAACTCTGACACCTGCGTCGTTATCGACACAGCCACGTCCTCCTGAGTCCGAGCCCGGTCCTGTGCAGGTGGGAGACTGCAGGTGGCCCGCAGGGAGCCTGGGCTTCTGAGAAAAGCTTGGAGCTTCAAGAGTCCCAGTGTCTGTCCAAAAGGTGAAATACCTGCTGCGCGCGTTGTCATCTTTACTATCTAGAAAGTCTTCACTCAGAATTGAGATGAATAAAAGATTATGTTACAGGAGAGAGACAGAGCTGAAGGTAAAGGTGATTCACTGAATTCACTATATATGCTGCAGAGACAGAGATCAGGAGGAGATAAGTGCTACTTAGCATCCCAAATCTGTTTTAAAGATCCCCCGCGCAGCCTCTAGTCCTTCTTGGGGCGCAGAGGGAGGAGCATCCTTCAGAGGATTCCTGCCTTCTCTGGGGCGGGCGGCCCAGGGATGATGGTGCACGAGGGATGCAAGATCCTGGAGCTGCTGCCGGAGTGGGGACACAGAAGGAACGCTGATGTGTTACTTGGGGATATAGAAGGACTTACTGGTTTTTTAGACCCTACGTGGTTAAAGGCAATGAATATTTCATGTCTAAAGCACTATCTGAAGTATGGGCAGGCAAAAAATCTCTTTTCCTTCTTCCCCCCTGCCCCTTGCTCTTTTTTTT
>VYXH01012335.1:315293-331309 GCA_013397275.1 Burhinus bistriatus | reverse complement strand
TTTTTTTTTTTCCCAAAGTCAGGAAAATCTGTCAAAACATTTATCAGAAATCTGTATAAACTGGCAAAGCGCTGTGAAGAGCTAATCTGTGCAGAGCTAATACAAACGAACAAAGTCACCATAGACTTGCCACGGGCACTCCCGATAAAGATTTATCACAGGGAATTCAGGTGAAGCACGAACTGCCTCTGGAAAGCAGGATGCAGATGCCTTGCTCTAAAATGGGTTTGCCTTGGGCAGCCGTCCGATTGCCCAGGAAGGGAAGAGCGGGGCTCCCCACCAAGGTCACGGGCGCCCTGCCGTGCCTGCCCACCGGCGCAGAGCATCTTCTCCGGAGCACGCCGTGGAGCCGGGTGGCGAAGGGAGATAAGAGAGGAGTGGGAGAGGGACACTGTGTGTGTACGCGCCGGGCGGAGCGGGGTGCTGTTGCTGTTTTCTTCCCTGGTACCTATTCCAGTCATGTTTCCAATGGACGGAGGGCCCAGGCGCTGCTGCTGTGCCCAGCTGTGTGCCGGGGAAGGGAAAGGAGGGTCTGGAGAACCTGGGGCACGAGGCAGTCCTGTCCTGCAGAAGGTATTTATTTGGGCATCACAGTTAATGAAATATAAGCATTGAGAGGGTGTTGTAAGTGCTCCAGCTTGCATCTTTGTGGTCGAGTTCATTACAGACCCATTGTGGTTTTGTGTCCCTTAAAAGTAGTCGCGTTTCCATCTTCCTACTGAAATACGTATCGCTGAGCATCCCCACTAACAGCCAGGGCTCTCACTAGCCCCTTTCCTTCGGCTTAGAGCCTCTGGCTCCCTGTTTTTGACATAGATCTACTCGTAGGTAAGATCACCCTGATCATCTGCCTTTAGGAGCCTCAGGGAACCTCTGGGTAATTTCATATTTGACTCAAAATGTAAATAGCCTAATTGGACTGTTGGACCTGGCTGGGAAGCCCCTTGTTTGGGAGGAGAAACCTCTTGCTCCCCCAACAATTAATCTTGGGCTGCGGGAGGCTGGAGCTCAGCTATCAATGGGAAGACTGGCAGCCTCTAAAATGGCATGGAAGAAAATTACTGAAGCCATCACATTGGAGGGAAGGGGAAGAAAGTTGTGCTGTAGAGAGGTTGGACCTGGTGGGGTCCAAGCCCCCTTCCCTGCCTGGAAGTGTTGGCAGCAGCAAAACACCCTCCCCAACCTTCCCCTGTTCTCCTGCGGTTCCCCTGCACCCGAACCGGAGCTTGGGGTGCTGCAGCACTGCAGGTTCCACATCTTCTCAGCCATGGTATAAATAACAGCGTAGCTTACAGGAGCGGCTCAGTGCTGCTGCCCAAAGGCCAGAGAGCTGAAGGGAGCTCTGCTGCACCATTTGTAGGATATTTCTTTCTTCCTTTCCTCCTGTAACATGTGGACTTTTGCTGTTATTGCTGGCCGCCGAGGGGATGGGCTTCACACGTTGCTCTGCTCTCTTGTGGGCTCTGCAGCCTGTTGGCGACTCTGCCGAGGTCGGCTTGCAGTGGCCTGGCTGCTGGAGAGGGCTCTTGGTTCCGCCAGCTTCGTGTGCTCCTGCCGCAGTGCCCGGCGGAGGCAGCTGAACCGGGCTGGTCCCAGGGCTGCCAGACCTGCCAGGGATGGTGAAGTGAGCCCAGGAGCCCAGTGCTACCCAGGGCTGTCCCTGTGGCTTCTGGCACCAACGCAAAGAACATTGCTTTCTGCTCTGGTTTCCGCTGGAAGCAAGGCTCCCTCAGGAGCACGGTGTGCCACTGGCTCCGCTTGACATTGAATTAGAAGGAAGATGTTTCCTCCGCGTCAGGTGAAATCTGGATGCAGAGAAGAGCAGGGGCTGGAGCACACCGTGCGTTGCTCTTCACGCGTAATAGCCGGGTCCCTTCTTGCAGTGCTGCTTGAGGTCACCTCTCCACATCCTCCCTCTCTGAAGGTGGAGAGCTTGTTCATCCACTTTGTTCCCTTCCTTTTATTTTAGAGGGTTAAACACTGACTTCTCCTGTCAGCTGTCACCCTTCACCGTCTTTGCGCTTGACCTGTGTGGAGAAATGGGCAGGCGTCTCCGGAAAATGGCAGGTTGGAAAGCCACGTTTCACAGGCTGTTGAGTTACTGATTTGCATTGCGTGCGGGAGCTGGAGCCGGGGTTGGTGGCGCTGGGTAGCGGGCAGAGGCAGCGATGCTGTGCAGGCTGCCTCACAGCGCTCCCTCGGAGCACTTCTCACTCATCATCATTGCCTGCAGCGCAGGGCAGCCTGGTCCTCTCCCAGCTGCTACATCTCTTCTGCTGTGCTTCCAGCCAGGCTTTGGAGCTTTTTGTGGCTCTATCCTTGCACTTCATCCTCGTCTTCAGCACACCCGCTTGCTGCCGCCTTCTGACTGGGCAGCGCTTCACATGCGCAGCATCCTCCGGTTGTGCCGATGCCGAGTCGAGCACGCTAGGATGGGTGTGCTGAGCGGAGGTTGTCGGCATCCCAGGCTGTTGATAGGCTGAGTGGATCCTCTCCAGACAGCCTGAGGTGCCCAACTCTGTCCTAAGCGCTGCTTTTAACACCCTACAAAGCAGAGAGCCGGCCGGCCCTCTGCACTTTATTTTCTTTTAAGAGAACCGGGCTGGAACAACAGCCCAAGTGCTGTCAGGAGACAACTAGCCCAGATACAGTGGAGAGGCAACGTTTTAAAACCTCATTTAAGCGAACACAATGAGAGGGCTCTTGGGTAGAAGGAGAATTAATTAATCTCATTCCTATGTAGATACTTTTAATTAAATGTAAGTGCGTGGTCTTTTTAAAAGAAAGTATATGGAAAAGAACCCATGTCTTTGTACAAGTTTGCTGAGGAGGAGGGGGGTGGTGAGGGGATTCTTCTTTTTTTGAGTGTTTTCAAGAGGAATGTGCATCAGAGCAGGAGAGGTCCATTTTGTGAGAGCGTGCGCTGAACTTCTTCCTTTCATCCTTCTCTGTGCGATGGAGCCCGATGCAGGGAGCACGGTGACACGGGGAGCACGGTGACACACGGAGCACGGTGACGGACACGGGAGGCTCCCTGTGCATGCTAGCGGATGCAGAGGAGTAAAGGGGATCTTCTGTCTGCAACATCTGCTCAGGAGTACCTCCCAGGCGAGGTCTCCAGAGACAGGAGGGAGAAAGGCAGCAACTCAGGTTCCCCAGCTGCGCCATGGAGATGGCACTGACACAGCTGACCGGCTGGAAGCACAGCTCGTCACCTGAAAACTCTGCCAGAAACCCTTATGGTTCAGGTAACTTTACCTGAAACGCTGGAGGAAAGCAGAACAAAAAGGTCCATTTTATTTTACTTGCTGAAACTGAATTTCTTCTTGCATCCCAAGTCCCCAGAGCTCCCAGCTTCTTGAGGGCAGCCTGGATCCTTGGGGCAGTAATATCAAGGAAGGTGAAGCTTTACCTCCTGCTTATTACCGAGCTCCCTGAAGAAGTTAGCGATGATTCCCTGACTCCTGGAAACCCAAAACACCAGCAGGTGATAGATAGGCACAATTACATATTTATGAAGTGTTAGGTTTTGACAGGCATGGGGAATTCAGCCAAATATTACTCCATTTTCCCCAGCCCTTGCTTAAAATATGAAGCAGATAAACAAGGAAGGGGAGCTCTGTTTGCTCGTTCGTGAGAGCCCGTTTCCCCACAGCCCTCTCCGGATGAAGTAGCTCTTATCAAATACAGTTGGTATATTTTTCCCCTCTTAGATTTAACAGGGGAAAAAATAAAGATGGAAAAGCTACCGTGATTTGCTAGGCTGCGTGCGGTGTACTCAAGCAGCAGGCTCTGCTCTCAAATGGGGGGGGGGGGGGGGCGCAGAGCTAGCCCATTCCCCAGTCCTGCTTGAGGTTTCGGCTCCTGGCTGCATCCCTCCTGGACTTGGGGGATGCACACAAGAGGAAAGTCCCCCCGCACCCGCCATGAGGGGGTCAGGCCCTCTGGGAAGGGAGGAAAGGCATTTCTCTCCTGAGCTCTTCAAGGAGGTCTCTCTCCTCGTCGGAGGGCTCCGTGCCTGCCGGGAGAGCAGATGCTGGTGTGCAGGGATGGGGCCTCCAGGCGGATCTCGGCACGGTCCCGTCTTCAAAATGGGCTGGCTTTCGGATGCTCTCCTGCTTGCTTTCTTGCCTCCTCTGCATCTCTCTCTGTCTTCCTCTCCCTCTGGTGATTCCTTACCCTGGTAGCTTGCCCCTGCTCATCTGCGAAACCCATTTAACATCGGGAAACGCTGTCAACCGTGGAGAGCTGACAAAATCGGGGACGGTTCAGGCAGCAGCAGCTAGATGTGCTGACTGCGTTTTCACAGCTCAAATTATTCTGCACCGCAGCTGAGGCTGGAAGGGAAGCGAGGCAGGATCCAGGGGAGAAGGAGTGAGATTTAATAAGAGAAGTGCAAGGTCTGCGGGAGCGGCGTGTGGGGCTTCCCGGGCGCTGCCAACGCTCGCCCGTCCCGCTCCGCCACGGAGCTGGGGCCACTTATCAGTGACCACGCGTTGCTGGAGCCCTTGCGACGTTGGTAGGGAAGGAGGCAACAGGATTTCTTTTGGAAAGGGGAAGCTGCCGTGGCCAGGGAACTCCTGGCTGCTTTGTCACACCGGCGTCTGCCAAACCTACCTGGCAAAAAGCAGATGCCGCTGTTTGAACGTGGGCGTATCGTTCCACCTTCCAAAAGCGTAATCTAATTTTCCTAACCAGAATGCTCTACTTTGTGGACATAAGGGTTCCACCGAGCCGAGCTGCATTACCACTCCAGCAGGCTTGTTCTGCTTTCCAAGGGCCCCCGTCATGCAAAGAGGGCTTTAGGCTATCTCCCCAGTTGCAGCAGCCCCTTGGAGTCTCCAAAAAATCCCATTTGAGGAGGTTGAGCACCTTTGCTCTGCCGCAGCGAGTGAGAAATGGCTTGTCCTCCTCCCCATCTGCCGAGGGCCACAGAGCCAGGTGAAAACGAGCCCCAAACTGAAAATCGGGTGACTCCTTCCCAATGTCTGCAAAGGGGTCTCTTTGCTTGTTTCACTGGTCTACCCCAAATCTGTCGGACGGACAGTTCTGCGGGTGGAGGGGGTTTGTTTCACAAAGCCTTTGTGCCAGCTGTTTGCTACCCACGGTTTTGGAGCCTGAGATGGCTCCTGCTGCGCTGTTGTTATTTCCCGGCCGGATGATGAAACCGCTGTCAAGAGAACGGAGATCAGCAAAAACTGTGTCTCCACAGATTTAGTGAATACTTACATGAGCTTCACGGCTCATCTGAATATTTGCTAGTAACATATGGCACCCGATCAGAACACGGAAGTTGAGTTTAGCTATCATGGTGATAGAAATAGTATAGAAACCTGAACCCTGCAAAGCAGGATGCTCACAGTTATGTTAAAAAATGTGGCTTACCTGTTATCACATTAACTCGGGAGCCCATCAGATGGTTCAGAGAACTGTATTGCCTAACCTAAAAGCTGGTTATGGCATACTCCATCTTGTCTGAGACCGTGGTGTTATTGCCCGCTCTGATTTCAGCAGCGAAATGGGCTTGTTTGTTATGTCGAGCTGCTGGAATAAATCTGCCCCACTGAAGAGGTGGTGTTCACCAGGCGTGATGTGGAGCACCTGCATTAGGAGACATTCGCCTTCATCTGGTTGGTGGAGAGTGGCCTGGACCTTCAGAGAGCTGTTAACGCGTGTGACCTGCCTGGCTGCGGTGTTGCCTGCATTAAGGTACTTAGAGTTTTTATAAAACACTGAACCAGCAGCATCAGTATTTGTAGTTACTATAGGTTTGTTGGGCTTTTTTTTTAATGGATAAGGTGAAAACATTGGGTGCTTCTGGTCCCACATAAGGTTCATGAGATGTGGGACACCCTGCCAGACGGCAATTAGAAAAAGGCATCTGATTATTTTCTATATAACTAACGGGAAATAGTGAAATGCCACGCAGGGTCGACAAGTGCCCTGCGCAGATTCGAGTTTCTCCCATCATGCGTTGCTGCCTGTTCTCTTTTCCACGTCTTCACTGATGAATAAAGTGTTTCTGCTGGTGCGAGGGCATCAGGAACTGTCCCAGATGTAATCCTCCGGGATCTGTCCTGCCTTTGGCCGCTCATGCGGATTTTTCAGGCTCGTTCCATACAACTAGCTGTTCATCGCTGCAGGTATAGTGGCGCTTTGTACCGAGGAATGTGGCTGCTGGACCCTGTCTGCGGGTGAGCAGGGATGCAAGATGATTCTCCGTCATTGCTCGTTTGGGTGCTGGGGTTTTGTTCTACTTTTTTGTCTGTCATTTTCGGCATTTGTTGTACCAACCACTGAGCTTGAGGAATATGTTCAGCTTTTCCCCAGGACTGAAAATAGCGTTGCTTTATTACCCTGTCATGTTTTGGTGAAAGGTGGGAACGCAGATCTCCACGGTTGCCCCTCAGAGTGACAGGATGCTAATGAATTGAGAAATGGCTGCGGTCACTGCTGCCCGCATCACATCTTCATTAGCATCCTTCTCCAGGAGACCGCTGTGATTAACGTTGTCGCCACAAACAGGAAACAAATGAATAATAATTGCCCATCTATTGGAAAGTGTTGCCGGTGCTTCTACAGCGATTGTACCTTTTGCTCGGCAGCAGAGCAGGGACCCTGTGGAGAACTTCCAGCTGCAGGTTAGATCCTTCCAGGTTGCCTTTATTAGTGTTTATTGACCAGCTGTTGGCTCTCTGTCTACAGCTGGAACGTCCTTTTTTGCTTGGGTTAGAGTGAGGGGGAGTTAATGACTGCTGTGCTGGAAAAGACTCAGTTAGGAACTTGGAGCTTCTTTGTCCACCCAGTAAGTGGTCCCATAAAACATCTGCCCTACCTCAGACGTGTGCTTGGGCTGAGCAGCCCTAAATTGCACCAGCTGGCTTACAGAAAGGTTGTCCCAAAGGTATAGATCTGTTAGAGACCCTCTCTTATCTATAGAGGGGGAAAATGCCATTACACTGTGAATGCTGAATGGACAGGACTTACCGAAGCTCTACAGAGAAAAGCTTCCCTCCAAACCACTCTTCCAGCCTGTGTGCCCTGCAGCCCATCAAAAAAGCATCTCATGCACCTAGTTGGGTTCTAAGCTCCTGGAGCCAGGAGTTCCCAGTCGGCAGGACTTGGAGGTCTGCGTTTCCGACGCTACTGTGTGAACTTGCTTACAGTCAGAGGAGAGAGAGGGATGCTTTAGGGATGCACGTCATCTCGTTTCAGTGCAGGCATCCAAAATATGGCCTGGGTGTTTCTTTGTTGACTAAGAATTAGCTTAAAGCACTTGCTCAGACGTGGATATTCAGGTCGCAGTTCAAAATAAACCTGCCGCAATTTGTGAGAGAAGGCAGCTCAAAGTCAAGCTTCAGGTCCTCCCATCCCCAGCACCTCCTGCTTCTCCGACAGCCTGGACATCCTGCCGCGGGCTCGGTGGAGGGACTCGTAACGAGTCTCTCGCTTTCACGAGGAGCTTTTTATGAGATGGCTGAGTCAAAAGCTCCCACTTGTTATACAGATGCCATGCCGTACATGTGGTGAGCGATTTGAGAGGCGAGGGAAATGGAGTCATTTTTAATGTGCCAGCACCTGCTTCTTTGAAGTGCACTGAGTAGGGAAAAATCCTGTTGTACGAAGGAGGCTGAAGTTGCATAAAACCGAGAAACTCGCAGAGGTCAAAAGAATAAATTACTATAATTTTTAGGCTTTTGTGGGGTGTTTATCTCTCCTGTTTTCAAGTCGATCTAATCAAATGCGGGTTTGCCACAATCACAGCTCATGCTAACCTTCACCTGGAGGGTATTAATATGCATGATGCTTGTTAAGTGTTTGTTTAATTTTTATTTATGGAAACTAGAATCTGCTAAGTGTAGCTGAGCTTGGATGCGAGAGCGTGTGTGAAAGACGTGCTGGAACAGGAAGCCAAAGCAGCAAGCGCATTGCTGTGTGTGTCCTGGCCGGGAGATGCTGAGTCTCAGCAGCCCCTTGGTCTGGAGCACACCGTCAGCCTGCGGGATTCGGGTTGTGCACCCATCACCCCATGGCTGGTGGTGTAGGCGAGCCCAGAAAACTCCCTAATCCGACACCCCTATGCAGAGAAAGCGACCTCAAATGCAGTTATTGCTGTTTGGGTAGCATTGCTGGGACCCAGAATCAGCTCAGAGCCTCCGTGCACGTGCGTCACCAGGACTGTCCTGTCCAAAAGCTTATGATTTAAAAAGGCGATTAGGAACCTGACCACCTTTGTCATGTAGGAGGTGAGCCAAGATGCAGGGGAACGAAGTGGCTTGCTTCATGCCCACCTTGGACATCAAAACCGTGCTGATTCCCTGCGTCGGCATTGTCCTTACTTCGAGCACGCAGTGCTCACCGAAGGAGTCGAGGGGGGTTCGCTTTGCCATGCAAATCTGCAGAATTGGCTGGCAGGGTTCGGTAGCGTCAGGCAGGGGCTGCTGCCAATGGCACGCTCCCAGGCACGGTGGATGAACAGTTTGCCTCCATATGGCCAAGGCAGGCTTTGCTGGCGGCTCCGGGCGGCAGGCAGGCTCTGCTGAATCCGCCGGTGCTGCTGGGTGTTTGCTCAGGGAGAAGCTGCTGCTTGTACGAACCGCAGCTGCGTTGGAAGGGGAAAAAAGGAGAAAAAAAAAAAAAAAAGGTTTGTTCTTGGCTGGCTGTTGTTCGTTACGGCGTCTTGGAGAACAGCATCCTGTGGGGAGGATGGTGCGTGCTGGCACAGGAGAAGCCCGGGAGGTGCCTGCCTTTCCACGGGTTGTGGTGGTAGAGCCTCCAGGGAGCAAGAGCTTCGGATGGCTTGTTTGGACCCCGTGAATCTCAGAGGCTCTGCTGTTTGATTCACCAAAACCACCCCAATACCAGCAGCCTAAGGGCCAGTTCCTGGGCTGGAGGTACAGGATCCCTTTCCTGCCTTTTTGTCCTAGTGAGGATGGGAGCCTGCGCCCCGGAGTTTTTTTGTGAGTAAATATTTTGGGAGATAAAAGTATAATTATCCTCACTTTTTCAGGTAGGACACTGAAACGTCAAGCCAGCAATCCTGGAGTCCCTTTCAGAGCCTGGCCGTTGCAGAGGCAGAGTGCCAGCTCTGATTGGAGCTGTGGAAACCCCTGGACCGAGATGGTGTTCCCCCGCAGCGGGTCTGGGTTCAGACGCTGGGGTTTTGTTTAAATGAAAGCGCATCTCTTTGGTTTGGACCGACCGCTGTGTGAGGCGTGGGGATGGATGAGCGGTTGCTCTCTGCATCTGTTCGGCCTCCAAAACAAGCAGAAGCTGGAGGAAACTGGAACGCCCTCCTTCGCGGTCAGAGCCAAAGGAAATATTTTTCTAAACACACGCAAAGGAAAGCGGTGGGGTTTTCCCCAGCTCCTTCTGGGGCACGGTGGATGCCAGGGCTGCAGTAGACAGCGGGGAGAGAAGCGGGACCACCAGACAAACACTAACAAAACATCTCCGCCGTCAGAAGCGGAGTTTGCTCTGATCTCTCAGCGGGCTAAGGAGCTGGCAACGGGAGCATGCTGTTAAATAGAAATGCTTGACCCCCCAGCCCTGGATTACTGTTTAATGATCTGAACCCTGTGTGCCATTCTTCTAATCTATTGAAGATGTGCTCACAGCTCACTTAAACGGCAATAACATTGTGTTCCTGGGAGAGAGAGAGGAGCTTTTGTGATGGGGGATTTTCCTGCAAATGGCTCTTATTTTCAGAGCTGACATTTGGGAAGGGAAAAGGGAAGTAAATGACAGTATTTCTTTTCAGTATATATTCTTACCAAAGCTGCTCCGAGGTCTTCAGGCTGGAGGACAAGTTTCTTCAAGGCCCGATTCCTTGGAGACATCCCGTGCTGGGATGCCATAAGCATCACATCTGTGCTGATGGCACCACGGCCCCCGTGGCCGTGTCCCAGGAAGGGTCCGTTGAGATAACGCGGGTCTGATGTGTTACTAAGAGGCCACCGCCGTGTCTGCAGGTTCCCTGGCTGCTGCGATGCTCGGGGTGGTGGGGAAGGGGACGCGCAACACCGGCTGTCACCTTCCTCTGACAACAAGTCCCCCAGGCAGTGCAGGACAGTGAGAACAAGCAGTGGTGGCCGGGAGGAGCAATGCTGGCACTCGGCTCCAGTTCTCCCACTCAGTTACCTCTTTGCTCGGGGATGGGGCACAGCGGTCCCCCTCCATATGACCACCAAACCCCGGTACGGGCACTTGGCTCCCCTAGACCTCCATGGTGCCCCCTAGGAGCTATCTCACACAACCTGAGCACAAAGTTAGCTGGCTGAGCGAGGCAGCGGCCCAGGGTGACAGAGAGAGGCTCCTCTAATGTCTAATTTGAAGGACGTTTATTAAGGCAGGGTTCAGTTTCAACGTGGTGGTGCTGGTCCTGTGCCCAAGAGCAGTGTTCATGGGGTTCAGGGTGGCTAGAGCCCATCTGGGGGGATCCTGGAAGATGTTTGAATACTCAATAAACTGAAAGGAGTGTAAATAAGCACAGGCTTATCCCTTGAGCTGGAAAACATGCAAGAAATCAGATTATTGAAAATGATCCACTCTGCTCCACCTATTAGTGGTTCTTTTACGGATGAAAGGTTCCGCTGCCCAGTTATTTAAATCAAAGAGACATCTTCCTAAAGCCTGCTGCAACATGTCCCATCACGACCAGCTCTTGGCGTGTGAAGGGATTAATCTAAGCTGTAATGGACTCCCTCTTCCCCTTACCTTTGCAGCAGGTCTATAAATAATAATTTATCATTGACCTCTAGTCTGTAGGCTTTATTGAAAGCTACGGAATTGAATGTTTTTACGGCAACCTGGGTGCGTTTCAGCAGTCAATCCTGATCTTGGAATTGATTATGGAGTCAATATTTGCCCGGGTTTTATTTTGATCTCTCTGGTGCAGCCCGTGGGTGGTGGTTCTGTCTGGCGCATCCTGCTTTTGCCAGGATCCAGCACCGCGATCCTCGCACAATAGCAGCTGATGGTAATGCTGCTGATAGCAGCCAGCTCCCGAAACAAATCCACGGAGCTGTCTCCTGGAAACCCTTAACGCATTCATAATACGAGTATTTATGTATCTGAATTAAAAAGGAAAGAAAAAAAGCTTTAACCTTGGGGAGGGGGGAGCTCAAGGAAGGGAGAAAGGTTGTGGTGATTAAAGAAAGCTCTGTTCATTTGAGCAATATTAAATACGACGGGCATAATGACGACTGTGAGATCTGATAGAATAGAGAGAAGGCTGAAAATAAAGGGCTTGTATTTTTCCCTGATGTAACATAATGGTCACATTTTTCTTTCACAATGGTTTTTCTGAGATAAAGAACAAATTATACTGATTTGATTGCTACTTAGAAATACTTAAAATTGAAAAAGACAGCAGGTGGGCATGGTTAGGAAGGATGGTTATTTTAGCATAACAGATGCATGCATAAAGCATTACAGAACCAATTTTTTAATCGTGAGACCCAAAAAAAATTCCTTCGGAATCTTTCTGCGTGAGCTGGGGAGGCAAAGAGGAGTGCGGGTGACATGGGGGGGTGGAGGAGGATGGCTCCTCTGCCAGCAGGGCTGCTGCTGGTGCTCGCCGCGGGATTGCATCCCACGTTGTCCAAGGGAATGGTCCTTGCACAGACCAAGGGATGTCCTGGTGGGAAATAAATCCGAGTGAGGACTCGGCGTTAGGGATGTTTCGCAGCCAAGAAGTTGGTAAGCCAGGGGGATGACTTTACAGGGAGATGAGGTCCCACTGCCTGGGATAGCTAAAAGGGGACATGGCACAGCCCAGGGCGCCAGGCAGGGAGGAGCAAAGCCTCCTAAACGGCAGCCCTGGCTGGATATTCTCTTGAATAGAAGTACATGATAATTTTTGATTATTCCCACAATTAAAAATAACTTGTTTACTCAGATTTACGCAGTGCTAATAAATATGCCTTGGAAATTACTTAGTAAGCCTTAGTTGCTTAATAAAAACACCATATATAAAGCAAGTGTATCACTTGGAAAATCAATTAATTCGCATTTAATTACTGGAAATTGCTGTCAGAGGCTGGCCATCACTCCAATTTACTCCCAGAATGGACACGCTTGTTTACAACTCCAGATAAATCATTTCAGGGAGGGCTGAGGTTTGGCGAGGCTGGGGGCTGGCGTAGGCAGTGCGACTCTGCAGAGGTGTCGCCACGGGGATGGAGGTGTTTGGAGGGCTCCCATCCCAAGGAAAACTGGTGGCTGCTTCAACTTTTAGCTTAGGGTGGGTGACCAGGGCAGGACGGACCTCTCAGAGGCTGGAAATAGCATCTGGGCGCTGCCAGCACCTGCCCAAAGCAGGGCAGGGGAGTTGCTGCTTTGAAGCAAGGCGCTGAATGATGGGAGGGCAAAGCAAGCGGAGCCGAATAACAGCAGCCACTGCCGGAGCCAAAAATGTGAGCAGCCAGTTGCAAATAACGAAAGACAGCTGAGTTTTTCCTTCCCCCCCCAAAGGGGCTTTCTTGCAATACAGAAAGCACCAGACATGGGAAGCGCTGCCAAGTAGCCGAGAGCAGGCTGCTCCGCTGCGCTGGGACCCTGGCTTAGGCTGCAAAAGCATTTGGGGGATTTGCATGAATAATCCAGATACACGGCAAAACTGGCACAGCCTTGCTAACGTACCGCAGCATCAGTCCCAGCGCGGTGTGAGGAGCGGCGTGGTGCTTTCACTCGGGGTAGAGCTGGCCAAGCGCCTCCCAGCACGGCAATGAGGGAACCGTGCTCCCCACCAGCCTTGCGGACTGGGTTGACTGTCCCCCTGAGCCCCGGACGGGGTGGCAGCACCACCACGGTACGCAGGGACGTTGGCCACCGGGGCAGGTAGAATGGTGTAAGGCTTGTGTTGATCTGATTGATTTTTAGGACTCTATGACTAAATCAGGATTTGCTATGCTGACGTCTCTTTCAGTCTATCATAACAAATGCTCTGTTTATTTATGTTCCTTATTTTAAAACTGAAAAAGGATTCAGACCTGGATGTCCATTTTCAGCAGTTTCCAAACAAAACTCCCATTGCTCATTTTGATAGTCCCATGAATGGTGTGAGACAAAAAGCTAAGATAGATGCAGAACTCTTAATTCCAAAATTTTGTTTCTATAAAATCACAGGAAAGTTTCATTTAGTGATAAAGTATATTTTATGTTTCTTTTCTAATGGTATTTTTAAAATTCTCTTGGGATAGTAAACCAGATTCTTATCTCCTTGTTGTAATGAACTCCTTGCCCAAACCTGCCTTCCGTAACCATTATTGCAAAGGAAAGAAATAAACCTGCCGTGCCTTAGAGGAAAGACTTTGCAGACTCAGTACTAACCCCGGTATCGCTGTGTATTCATCATGCCCTGGATTTCGGTGAGGGCAGCTGGAGCGGCTGATGCTGGGGCACAGCCCGTGTCCCCATGGGCTCTTCCCCCTGGCCGGAATGCCCATTGCTGGCACCACAGGGCAACGTTTCTCTTGGGGAGGTTTTCATAAAAGCAAAACCAGAGAGGGAATATCTTGTGTTGCAGTTTTCCACAGATTATACATATAATTTTAAGGCAGAAGGGACGGTTTGATTATCTCACATGGCCCCCCATTAAATATTAAATGCGCAGTTCGATCTGACATGCTTGTTCTGAGCTTCCATTTGGCAAAGGACAGTGTTTTATAAACTCGGAGTTTTGTTTGGAAATAACAAACCTTACACCCTGGAATTCCTGAGCTGTTGCTGCCAGGCTAATCAGCTGACAAGCCCTGCTGATTATTTTTGTCTCCTGCTCAGCACATGGAGTGCGAAGCATTCCCGTGCAAGGCGCTGCGTTAGCCGGGTGCTGGCTGGGAGAGGCTGCAGTGCAGCCAGCGCCTGCCTCGCCGAGGGCACCGGAGGAGGGGACAAACTGGGAAAAGTGGGGCTCTGGCCAGCTAGAAGAGCGAGCAGCATCCCGGCCGGGAGGGGGGACCCTGTCCCCATGGAGCGGGGAGGAGAGCGGGCAGAGAGCTCGGGGGCTCTGCTCCGGCTGGGGCAACAAACTCCTGGAGCGAGCAGAAGCAGCCAGATTTCGCATGCATCTCTCTCTTCTTCCCTCTTCTCTTCTCCTTTTTCTTCTCCTTAATCCTGCCTGTCCTGTTGCATCCACTGGGGCCTCCTATGAAAGTATGGATTTGTCTGGCTTTTGTGTTTAATCCCGAATCTGTCAAGCCGTGTTAAACTTGATGGCGCCTGAAAGGTCTAACGTTAAGCAAATACACAGTGACCAGAGGCTTTGATGGGAATCAGACGGAAGCCTAATCCTGAGGTAATGGCTTTTCCCGTACGGCAGGAAGGCCGCGGGGTAAGCAGGAGGAGCAGAGCTCAGAGCGATGCTGCTCACCTCCGCCCCAGGACCTCAGGCGCCTTCCTTGGGAGGGATGTCTCGCAGCCCTGCCCTGACCGGGGAAGGGACAGCTGTTGCTCCATCTCACAGCGCCCACCCCTCCGTCGCACAGGCGGAGCGGTACCCAGCCTGGGCCGGAGGCGGCTGGAGGCACAGGGCGCAGGCTTGCGGGAGACCTGGTGTGGTGGCTCTCCATCCCCAGTGCTCCCCTCCTCCCTGCCCTCCGCTCCCGTCCCCCAGCCCAGGGGCTGGATGGTGGCTGAGGGCTCTGCGCTGAGGGCAAATCATCTTCTCCCTCTCAGTGAATCCCTCCGGATAGAGCCAGCGGGAGCTGTCACTCCGGCTGCTTCCCAGGAGAGAGCTGCCGGGAAGAGTGTGAGGGTATCTGATTAGACATTCATGCACAAAGTTATAAACACTTTGCAAAGAGATGCTTAAGCAATCAAAAGCCAGAGGGGGCGAGATGCGGCATGCCACCAACACACCTGGGGGCAAAAAGGCATTAAAGGTTGCCTGGTGCCTCCCACAGCCAGCCCTCTGCCCTGGCACCCCCAGCCTTCCCTGAGGATAGCTTCCCGCTGTCACCACGGGGGAACTCAGCTCCTCTTTTTGCTTCTCCTTTGGTTTTATGGGTAGTTCCTTTTTTGGAATCCCCTGTTTTCTTTTTTTGCAGGATGCTGCGAATAGCATGCAGCTTGCTCCGTGCAGCAGCTACTGCCGGCTTAACGAGGTCCCTCAGTTTTTATTAGCTGCTGACTTTCACTGTCTGGGTTCAAATAGCCTTGGGTATTCAGAAATGGAGTGGAGACCTTCGCGTTGCTGTAGGACAGCCTTTCTTTTGAAGGGAGGTATGGGACCAGCACTGGAAGCAGCCTGGTACTCGTACTTCAGGTCCTTGTTGTCATTCTTGAGATTTACATCCACTCTGGTTTCTTTGCTCGGAGCAGGTTCGTAAAGGGATGTGTGCTGTGGTATTCCTTTCTGTAGCAGTACAGACCATGGCTGATGGGGAGCTCCATTATTCCAGCTGCTTTTTTTCTCCCCATATGAAAGGAGGAAAAAAAAAAAAAGTCACTGGCCCAAGAGTTTGATATTGCTTGAGCGTAAAAGCACCTGCCAGGAGCAGCTCCTTTGAGGTGAGGAATAGAGGAGCGACAGCCAGATTATACTAGTGTGCTCTGAGTGCCCACCTCCTCCAGTTATATCATCCCCACCGAGATTTGGGGGGCGCTGCCTGAGACAAGTGGCCCCAGCGCTGGCTCAGCATCCTGGGGGCAAGGAAGTCATCGGGACAAAGGCAGGAGGGGCTCCTTTCTCATAGGAGTGATGCTTAATCCTTCTTTTTACTCTCCTTCCTTCCAGCTGTAGCCCACCGGGCTAGGATGGTACTTTTAATTTAGTGAATATTACCGGTCATGTAATTGAAATTCAATGTTAAATATTAAACTGAAAAGCAATGAACCTTGAAGGAAATTGCAATGCTCACCTAAGCTCCCACCTTGTCTCTGCCACCTGAGCGAGGAGGACTCCCTTGCCCCAGGAAAATTCCACTCCACGGCTTGGTCTCCAATCCTGCTACTCCAGGGCTCACTGAGCCTTTTCTTTTTTTTTTTTTTTTTTTTTTTTTTTTTTTTTCTCTTTT
>VYXH01012335.1:280361-315284 GCA_013397275.1 Burhinus bistriatus | reverse complement strand
TTTTTTTTTTAATCTCTTTTTGCCCTTTTTTGTAATGCAACTCACCCCTGAAAGTTGGTGCGGTTAGTTTGGAGCAATGGCGCTTGCTCCGCGTGGCTCCCAGCCCTCGGTTCTGGCACAAGGCTCACCAGGAAGGGGCACTTCGCACCCTCTCCTGCTCTCCTCTCGCAGCCTGGCGAGGGGCGCGGGGCCAGCCAAAGGCTACGCGTTGTGTGACGCTGTTTCTTCTTTTTCTCCTCAAAACAGCAGTAATTGTCAGGATGCATCCACTCCTTTCCTTTCTCACTCTCATCTGAAATCTCATCCTGGGTACGGACAGATGGTGTCGGCGTCTAGCGGTGGATACGGCGTTTTCTGGCAAAACCAGGGACGGGGCTAGGAGGGGCGGAGGGGCTGGAGTCTCACCTTCCTCCTCTGCTGCTGCTAACATTCACAAATGAGAGCAGAAATGAAGATGTATCTTTTTCCCATCTGCAGATAAACCAGGCTTTTTTTGTAAATTGAAGTAATTCATTGTGCATCTCCAGACAAATATGCGCTTGTGCATTGTTATTAATATGGTCTCTGTTTTTAATTTGCTTTTTTTTCTGCAGCTAATTACCTGTCAGATAAAGAGTTATCTACTATTTCATATGCATTGAAGAGCTGTTTAGGCAGCAAGCAAAAGAGAGGGGAGGAGATGGAGGCTGTTTTCAGACTGGTCTGAATGGAGTCAGGTACAAGGGTGATGCAGGCAAGGAAGGGGAGAAGTTGCTGGGCTTGAACACTGGAACTGGGATGTCCCGGATGGCCCCACGCAAACACCAGTACCTCAGCAAAGCCCAGGCACAGCCCCAAAGCCATCCATCCACCGTGGAAATGCTACCAGTGCTCAGAGACACAGGGTGGTTCGATCCATGGCCCCGGTTTCAGGAGCAGCGGCTGTAGCAAACCCGACTGCTCTGATTATGGCAGCGTGATTTGTGTCCTTTACAAGAAATGGTATTATCTTTAATAGCGGGGGATGTATCTCCCCAGCCATCAGTAATTCCTTGATTCAGGATAAAATTATTAATCTCCCAGACATTTTAATGTAAGGAGCACTGCAGAGAGAAGGAGATGACCGCGGGTGGACGATAGATGCAGCAGAACCAGGTCCGGTAACACTGGACCTATCTCTCGGGCTCATCTTCATGATGAATGGGACTCATATAGCACCCGCGTTTAGTGCTTTCATGGTCCCTCACGTGGGTAAAATCCTGTGTACAGAGTGGGTAGAGGTAATCTTAATGCTTTGTATGGACCTCACCGGGATCTTGCCTAAACGGCAGGGAATGCAAATGTAGCTGGGAGCTGGCATCTCCAAAAAGCCTACTTTGAGGTGGGGGGCCTATGCATGGAGCAGGTGGGAAGAGGTGTCCTGAACACCCCCAGGACTTGCCAAGACAGTGGAGAAGGGTTGGGTTCGGGTCGCTGAGCTGCTGCTTGGCTGGAGAAGCCATCGACCTCTCATTGCTGACGTCTTCATAAGGGCGATATGTTGAGGTCTGCTACTTCTAATGAGTTTTCTGGTTTCATGTAGTAAATCTGTTTGTTCAGCTGCTCCTTGTCATGGATTCGAAAGTGTCCTTTATGTTTGTTTTCTCTGTCATATTTGGGTTTACACGGGGCTGATAAATGAATGAATAGCTGTTGCGAGATATAAGTGGGTGCGTGTTAGATGATTATAAACACATTAGCGGAATGAATTATGTATACGGTTATAAGAAATTATCGATCTGTTGGGTTCTAATCATGCAATTGCTCATCAAATGATCTATTTCTCACGCATTAACCCTTTGCAGCCTGCTACAAAGGGATCTCATGTGGAAATTGCGACAAGTCACAGAAAATGGTTTTCGTGGGCATCATGCTCGCTCTTTGGGGTCTCATGATAACCTTGATGGGAACCTGCAAACCCTACAGGCATGCGAATGCCAGCAGGTGAATAATTAGTATCTATAAGGTAACAAATCCTCCTGATGCGTGAAATCGCTGGACCCGAACGCTACCAGGTCAGTGGGACGGGGACGGTGCAGCAGCCGTCACGGTGCGAGTGCCCGGCGAGCCCTGCTGCCTCCTGCCTTGCCTTCCCCACTCCGCAACTGGCCCCGGCTGATGCGCTGTGCTGTGCCGAGCTCGCTCGGAGTTTGCTGATGGAAACAGCTCCGGAGTCAGCCTCCGGGGACCCTGGCAGGTTTGCGTTGCTTTCAGCAGAATAATGCAATTCCTCATATTTTATTAACCGTAATAACCACCAGTCTCTAGCTGTTAATATAACCCCATCCACATTTTTTTTCCGACTTTCCAATTATTTCAGCTCCTTTTACGGCGCTGACAGAAGATACGTTTTAGCGTAGTTTGGGGCACTGTGAGCCTACCGGTACGTGAAATAGCGGGCACAGGGAGGAACAGGCAGGCGGTGCTCCCCGTGACCGCAGCCCCCGTGCCACACTGCCAGCCCCGCAGCTCTCAGTGAGCCGCCTGTGTGTTGGCAGAAGGCTCCCAGCCCAGACGCCGCCCTCGCACTCACCTGAGGTCACATTAAAAATCACAGAAACTATCGGAGAGATTTACTCTTCCTAAAAAATGTGTGACTGTTATGCCAAGTTGTTGCGTTTTTCTGTCTTTTGCTTTAATGGGTGATAAAACTGATTGACTCTCTGGCTTTAGACAACTCCACAGAATATTAGTTGGGGTGGGATTGATTTTTCTCCCCCCACCTCTTTTTTTTATGCAGCAGGCACCTGATGACTTGAAGTTACGAACTTTGAGTTAAATTATGAACCTTTTAGTTTTGCATTACGAGGAGTATCTGAAACCTGATTTGCTACATCAAACCACATTAGTTGTGTTATGTTATTTTCTAAAAACACATTTCGGAGAAATAACTCCAATCTGTGTTGCATTTTATAGAGCAAAATAATTGAATGGCGGCTGTTTGTAATTTTAGCAATCTCTTAACCTTAATCATATTTAATGGCTTTTCTCTTCAGGCTAACAGGAGGGAAAAAAACATATTTCAGCTCCATTATATAGCAGCACTACAGTAATGCACTCCCGGCTCTGGCAGGCACTGTAAATTCCTGCTTTCTGAATTGTTGGTTCAGGACAATCATTCAGCAGGGAATTACTTTCTCATCTACGAAATAAATGAGATGTTAAACTAGTTTTCTGCTTCCTGCGGTAGGAACGTGGCAGCGTGCGGACCCGCGGAAGGCGAAAACAAGCGCCCGGCCCCCAGCCTGTCAATAGGGAGCTTGGAAAGGCAGCCGGGGTGAGGGATCAATGACATATGCGGGCAAAAGAAATAAATCAGCTGAAATCAAAGCAGGCAGAAAAAGAGATGTGCTTGCAGAGACAGTGTCGGTGAGCCGGGATGCTGTTCTGGGGCTGGGTGTCTCCGCCAGCATCCCTCCCACCCACCCGGTGGATGCTGGCGATGCCGGCAGCCGTAGCTCTGGAAGCAGCGGGGTGAACCTGCTCCGCGAGAGGGGCGATGCTGCCGGGAAACCCCCTCGCCTCCCCTGACAAACGGGGATGGCCAGTTTGGGTCCTCCTGAGAGGAAGGTTTCTAAGGCTGGGGGTATCACACCCCAGAGCCCGGAGGTCTATCCCCCACACTCGCCTTCCTGGACTTTGCCCAGCAGGAAAAATCAAAGTCACTAGTGCTGGATTTGCTCTTTGCTGCTGGGCTTAGAAACCAGTGTGTCTTGACCAGGCTATTTAAAACTTTCTGTCCTCTCCTGGCTTTTTAAGGCAGTACCTGTTAGAGCAACGAAGGGTTTCATTTTGGGGTTGTTTTTATGTTTTTTACACAGCCGACTGAGTCAGAAACACTTCCATGGTGTTACTAATTAAAATTTCAATTGCCTTGGTAATTGAAATATATTTCATGGATGAGCGTATGGAAGTTCTCAGTAGCACGTGACCCTTGCCCGGTTGGTTTTAGACAGTTGCGCTTCAAATTACCACACGGAGCAGAGGGCGCATGTGCGAGGGGTGAAGTTCACGGGTTCTGCAAAGCGGCCGGCTCCCGTTTGCACAGCAACCCGTGGAAATGGCCATGGCGGTATTTATAGATGCAGTCAGTTTGTATTTATTTGAGCTGTGTGTGCGTGTCCGCACTGTGGGGATCCCTTTGGGTGCCAGGAGCACCCCGTTAAAGCAGGAGTGAGGGAGCAGGAATATTTGGAGCACAAACCAGCCAAAGTCCCAATTCTTCTGCGGCCACCGTTGCCTGGATGGCTGCCTGGTAAAATATCTGGCTGTCATTTCGGTGCCTGAGTAAGAATGGAAAAGGAATTAACTTAATAGCTGGTATGTGTGGGCCAGATCCCCCCGCCCTTTGCTTGCACCTTTATATTACTCTTACTCTGCGGGCAGTTCTGCTGGGAATTACAGTGCCGCCAGGGGGAATAAACAACCATTCTATCTCGGCGCAAGTAAGGCGGTTAATTTTTCCCCGTCGGAGCTCTGTTCCTCCGGAACTCTCTCCCATTGTAGTCATGAAACGTATGTTAGTATAATTACAGATACTGGTCCAGGCAGCAAGGGAAAGGCACCATGGTGATTAACTCAGTGCGTGTGGGAGAGGTCACCTTCCCTCACTCTGGCACGGAAGGAAAACCCTCTTTTCCCCGTCCCCCCCCACCAAGACATGCTGGAACTACATGAGTGACAGGGCAATATCCACGACAATAAGCAGAGTTTTGTACAAGGTGGGAAACCTGCAAGGAGTGAAAGAAATTCCCCTGAATTTCTAGCTTCTCTCAGTTGGAATATTAATGCTGTCCCTTATATTCCATTTCTACAGATGGATTTACTTTTTTTAAGGATGGCATTAAAAAGGAAGACTCTCCCCCTGCTCCCCCTGGTTTCTGGCTCCCATTAGAGCAACTGCTAAGGAGGGTTTTGATATATCATCCACAGTAATGGCTCCCGAAATCAATCCATACCAAGGAGAAGTCAATGAGCAGATCTGGCATGAAGCGGTGCCCCGTTAGGCTCTGACAGACGCCTTGTGGACCAAGGCCAAGGTCAGGGTCCATGAGGAGCAGCAGTTTGGGAGGGACGGAGAGTGCCCCAGCCAGACGCAGCCGGATGTGCTTCTGCTCCCCTAAGCCTTCTGAGTGCATCGTGCGTGGGACGTTCAGCCTTAAACACACCTGAGTGACTTAGGTAAGCGCCAGCAAGAACTGAGGGGGGAAAAAATGCCACAAACTTATAGTTTTCTTTTTTTTTTCCTGAGAGGCTGACATTTTGGAAGCTGGCTCGTGTATATGAAAATCTTCTCCTTTGAAGAAAACTCTTCCTTGCAAAGGAAAAATCCTTTCTTGGTGCACTGCGTGCTGTGAATCAATGCTTCCTGATTTGCTAAAGGAGACACAGGGAGACAGACATGCACCGCAAAAGGATTTTTTTTTCTTTTTCTTTTTTTTTCCTTCTTGTGTGGTGCAGGGTACAAGGGAGTCTGAGCCTGGCTCAGCTGCTGGGGACAGGTCAAGTGTGATGGTCCCCAACAAAGGAACCTGCACCCCTTCGCACTCGGCAGCATCTGAGGCTTTGCTGGAGGGAAACGATAATTGCCTTTTTATTCATTTCAATAGCATCATGAAACATTAAAATCGGGTTTGGTTGGTCACATGGGAGTGTCATCCATCAGTAACTCGGTGCACAAGAGCGCGCCGGAGAGTTTCTCCCACTGCAGGCAGAAGGCATTATTAAAGCAACTAATCATTAAAAAAAATAGTACAAAGAACCTAGTTGTCTGGTGAGCCTAATGGCTTTATTTTCCCATTCTCCAGCATAATGAGAGCAGTCTGGGCTGCTTGAATCTGCCTCTCCGAGAGCCTAATTGTTTTTAAATGTCTTTGCGAACCACTTCACATAGAGCCCATAAATCTGGGTTTGGGTAACTGAGAGCCAGGCTTCCGAGCTCCCGTTTAGGATGATACAGTTGTGCGTTAATTAAAAACACGCTTAGGAAGATATAATCCTTCAGTCTTTAAACGTGCAGTCGTTTGCTGTGCTGGAGCAGGATCCGGGTGCTGGGTTTCTGTTGGTGGCCGCTGAGAGCGGTGCAGATGATCCCCAGCAGCAGTGACTGTCTGCGGGGGCTCGGCACGACAAACAGCCCCAAACAAACACCGAGACATTGCCTTCCTGGCAGTCATGTGTCTGCCCTTGCTTTGGAGAAGCCTTGGGATTTGGTGCTCGCAGCTTGTTTTCCTCCTGAGTCATTCCATCACGATTACGAAGACAGAGAAGGTGGTTTTATTTAATGGCACCCTATGGCACGACCACAAGGCTCCTCCGGCTCCTTACTATTCCCAGAAAGGCTCTTTCCTAGAAGGTAAATTCTTGGAAGCTAAACAGCACAGAAAACCTGAAGAGTGCGAGGTGAAGGACAAATATATTCAGATTTGGAGCAGTGGAATGACATAAAGTGAAACAACAGAGGTAAATGGTGAGGGGAAGGTTCAGCCCACTGCCTGATTATCTCCGGAAAACGCCGAAGTGTTTCTGTACGCCCTACCACTAAGGACTTTGTCCACACTAATTTCAAGTGATTTAAATACTTGTGGTCTCTAATGAGAGCTGGCTGGAAAACAAGGGTGCTTTCATGGAAATGTTAGTGTTTCTATAGAAAATCAGAAGTATTTTGATGTGGAAATACTGCTGTGGTTCTTCCTGGGAGCTGTCAAGCTCTCGGTTGTTATGCCGAACTTCTCTGTTGGACCACGAGTCCTGTGGCAGAGCATCACAGCAGTTGCAAATCTGAGGTGCATCAGCTGCATCACCTGAAATGCATCAGCCCGTTTCCTGAAGGTCAGTATAAAATGCCTTCTCCTGGTTTAATTTCCTTTCCTTCAGGTCTTCCCCATGGCGTCACTTCAAGCATTGCTGCCTCTTCTTCATGGCCTTTGCATCCAGTCAAACGTTACCATGGCGTGCTCATCACATTGCCAAGTAGGTAGCTGTGCTCCTTCTCCCTGCAGGCAGCTGCTTCTTCGTCCTTGCTGTGCTGTACAAGGCTCCTTCCAAACTCTGCCCACCTTTTTAGTGCTGTCACCCCTGCAAATGGGCTCTGGGATGCATGTCACACCCAACCCTTTAGCCCAAGGGATGGCCGCAGCTTAGAGGTTGGGCATGCCAACAACAGCACGGATCACAAAGGAAGTCTGGGACCGGTGGGGACAGCAGTAGCAGGCAGAGGCATGAGCTGAGAGTTCCTCTGAGGGACAAGATGTGAGCTGCCACCTGCCTGGTGGCTCCAGGCTGCCTTGGAGAGACCTTGGGCAGCAGGAGGATGAAGGGGGAGAAGGTTTTGCCTGTATACAAGAAGCAGGGAAAACACGAGAGAGATTCAGAGCTCCAGGCTTCCGCTTTCGTCTCTGTGAAGGACATCTTGAGAGCATGACAAATTCGCCACGCAGAGCTGCCGGACAGAGCAGCGATGACCCCTGCCCTGGCGATGGCTTGAGGGGAGCCAAGGAGGCGATGCACAAGGAGCGCACAGGACATCATCAGAGGTCCTAACAACAGGCAGCTTTGAGAGCGGGCTCTATCTCTTTCTTTTATTTTTTTTAAGCACCATGCCCTAGATTGCTTTTGGGTTTTGGTTTTTTGTGGGCTTCCAAGAGCATTGTTTTGTCAGGAGATTGTGTATTGAGTGCCCGTGTCCAAAGCATGGGGCTGGGTTGCTCAGCTCCCTGGCATGCTATGGGAAAACATGCAGCCAGACCCAATTATGCTGGTGACTTTATACAGGGAAAATGTCAGAAAGACTGAAACGGCCAAAGGTTTTATTGGGGTGCAGACCCACAACTAGGCACTGCCGGTGTGGCTTTCCAGCCTTGCTCACATACTGGCTGGGGCGCTAACCCACTCTGGCTATAAGAACAGGTATTCAGGAAGATTTTGGGCTGCTTTGGTGAGTAGAAACAGCACTGACACGGAGAGAGAGCAGCCAATTGTCTGGGCTGCTCCAGTAACACTCCGCATCCCTTTAAAAACCACAGATACATCCCTTAATTAAATGTAGCCTCTGTTTTCCCCTGTTAAATGAAATGATGTCTGAAATGTGTTGTGACCTTGACCCTTGGGCTGCTTTTAACCTCAAGCAGCATGGAAACATCACATTTCCTTCGATCTGCATACTGGGTTTTCTCCTTCTCGGAAGGCAAAATATTAACTCTGTCTGCTTTGACGCAATTTTTATTCAATTGGCCCTCTACCTGAACTGCGAGATGAAGCTAATGCAAAGGGATAGAAGTCAGGCACGACTTCCAAACAGTTTTCTTTTGAGCAGCCCATTACACATTAACCTGCAAGATGGTATGTTTTAAGAGAGCCGTGTTTGTCACCTCTGAAAAGTCAAATTAACATAATTTCTGGAAAAGAACAATGGGGACAGAAACTGTTAGTCATTGTTGATTGAACAGGTAAGTTTCAGTGGCGTGATCTGCTGAATATTCATACTATATTGTTTTTGACATTTAAGAACTCAATTATCAGTTGACTAATCAGTCTTTTACAGTATGTTATTTTTGTGATGGAAAATGAAGCACTGGTAAGCCTCAAGGGGAATACGATTCAGATAGATTTTTGATTTTGGTTTTTTCTTTAGGGCAGGGTTTTTCTTTATTAAATGGATTAATTTAACACTTCTACTAGCAAGTGACTAAGAGCCCTCTAGAAGGGTGGGTAGCTTTTATCCAGGCTTTCCAGCACAGCTTGATTGAGCTTCACAGCATCCTTACAGTTGAAGCCCAGGGGCCAGACGGGTGGGCAGATGCTTGGGGGTGCTCGGAGGTGCTCAGAGATGCTCAGAGGGGAGGGGGACCAGCCCTGCTGTCTGCTTGGAAGCTTCCCGGCCCTTTGGATGGGTGCAGCACCCGGCACAACGGGGCTCCTGCATGGTCTGCAGCCCCTCAGTTGTACCGCAGGACTAAGTGACAATAACGATGATTAAGACTGGAGACACGGTGGCTAATGAGCTTCCTGCTGCGTTCTGCTTGGGGAAGAATCCCAGTGATCAGATGGGAAGGGTTGCTTGCGTTTTCTCAGCATGGACAGGATTGCATCATCTTACAGCGTGCGTGGCACCGTGTCCATACTTGTCTTTGCTCGGTGCTGAAGAAGTCGACATGCCGCAGTCCGTATTCCTCTAGTAGCAGTGGCAGGGAAGGAGAAGAAAGAAAGGCAGGGCTCTGGTATAGTTTGGAGCTCTTAAAAAGTGTGAAAAATATAGGGAACCTCAGTTAGTAATACCTGTTTCCAAAGATGTTGCAAAGCAAGAAAGGGATGGGAACTGTCTAAGCGTTAGTAAGGACCCCCAAACCTTGTCCTTTTCCCTTCTTTCTCTCTTTTTGGAATACATTTTGGAAATCTAGTAATAATCTTTGTGTAATTTACTTCTTCCATTGAACAGCTCAGGGACTAGCTTTCCACTTGATAGATTATTTTGACATATTTACTCATAGCTATGTCTGTCTCAGCAGCATCCATATAAAACCCTCAAACTTTATATTAACATGTAGGGACTGAGATTTTTGCCTGCAGTCAAACACTCTTAAATACGCTCTCCTCTCTCTCACTTTTAGTTATATTTAGTTCTAAAACTGTAACTACACAAAGGAGCAAGTGCATTTTTTTTTTTTTAGAGCAGAAACAGAGGCATCGTTACAGAGCGTTTGTTGGCAGGGGGCGAGTCCTGTCTCTTTGGGAAAGGCAGGCGCTGGTGAAGGCAATCCAAGCCTTGGCCGTCCCAAAGGACCATTGTGCCGACACAACGTTCTGCGGGTGCGCTCACTTTGCTGTTCCACCACGCTGGCTTCGGGGTACAAAGGGTGGGGGTGGGAGGACTCGGACAATTCCCCACAGGTTTATTTTAATCTATGAAAGAAAGAAAGCACATTATTTCACCTTCTTGGAATGTGACAGTTATTAATAACCCCATTAAGAGCTATACTGTTTGGCTCTATTCAAGCAGGCAATGCCCGAATGATTGCTGAGAAGCAGGAAGGCTCCCCCGACTTACCAAGTTAACAAGATGTTGTGTTGCTAAACATTGTTTTTCTCTTTCTGTTTTTTTAACGAGCTCTGCTAGGGGTGTCACAGGTCAGATCAATAAGAACACAGGCCTCCTCCATCACCCCCGAGGAGAGGGGAAAAGGACAGCAGCTAAAGGATTTCTCACTGTTTTTTACAATACGCTCTTTCCTTTACGCTGTTGTTTATGGTGCTTTTTTAGAAGTATTCTGATTTGTTTGGTTGTTTGGTTTTTTTTAAATGAAACTTGGCTCTCTGACAAGCATCCTGGCTAACAGAGAGGCTGGGGTGGGAGACTGTGCACGTCGGGTGGGTGCTGTGGTCCCCGCTGCCACCCAGCTTGGCTTTGATGGGGGGCTCTGGGGGCTGTGGCTGGCAGCTGCGGTTTGCTGGGTCGGCACTGCGACGGCGTTTATCGGCTTGGTTTTGCAGGGTTGCCGAGGGCTGCCGGCACGCTGTGCTGCTTTCTTATCCTGGGGGGTGGGGGGGTTTGCTCGTGGCGCAGCAGATGCTCGCTGCTCAGGCTGCTGCAGCCCTGCCCGTGAGCTGCGGTGCCCGAACGAAGAAGGGGATAAAGCACCGGCGTAGAGCTCGGGGCAGAGCCAGGAGCAGGCGGAAAGCCTTGGGCAGCCCCTCCACACCTTCCGTAGGGTTGTCTTTCTGCAGTTGTTCAGGGGGGTTTGTTATTTAGGGTTGCTGATGAGCCATGCGGGTGGACGAGGGGTTATCGTTAGTATCGTCCGACTGCGAGGCACAGCAGAGTCTTATTATGAGAGTGCTTGGCAGGCCTTGGTGTTCGCTTCTTTGCTTCTCTTTTCTCTTTTTTTTTTTTTTTAAAGAGCATTGTGTCTTGGGGTTTTTTGTTTGGGAGGAGAATACTAAGAATTGTAATTCTTTTTAAAGCCGGTATTATATCTACATCCATGTATATGTGCAACCGCTCCTTTATCTCACATGAGAATAATGATGTCTAGTTTTACAGAACTTGAATAATTCATCAGCATAAACACTTTGTGCCAGGCATATGACGGCACTCTGTAAAACGGAAACAAAACCAGAAAAATGTTAACGAATAATTAGATTTTTCGGGTCGCTGGACAATTTCCGAAAGCCATTTCCAAAGGCTTCAGGCTGTGGACAGGCAGGGGCTGCCAGCGGCAGCTGGGGGGCAGAGCGGGCACCATAGTGGGGCTGCAGCCCCCGTCCATCGGGCAGGATCAGCCCCTCCGCCACCTGCCTGTGCTGGGCTTGCCGCTCTTTTATCATTAGTTAATTTTTCGGTATTCGTGCAGCCGCTGAGTGGCCTCCACTGTCCCTTGCCTGCACAGAAAGCGGGTATAGGACAGATAAGCGACGGAAGGGTGCTCTGGCCAGTCGCACTCTGCACTGGACCGCGGGGTTTGTGTTTGATTTCCCTTTCTCAGATAACTTTTCAAAACATAGCTGTGTTTTAGTTTGAATAAGGAATGCATCTCTTAGGCCCAGCTACCTTTTCTCTTTCCAGAGAAGAAAATAGGCACCTTTTCCCCTGCAAATACATTTATTGTGCGGTAAGGAATCAAAACACCATTTAATCCTGAAGATTAAAACCTCATGTTGTCGGGGGATTCTTACGTGGAGCACTTATTTTCTTTGCACTTATTTTCTTTTTTTTTTCTGATGGATACAGCTGTCTGTTTTTCTTGTCACCAGCCAGACCCCTTCATACTGATCCCAGGGCTATTACTCCATCACGTCGCCACTCTGCAGAAAGAAGGTATTAAGCAAAATAGCATTCTCAGAAGCAGGAATTGCTATTGTTAGCAAAACAATACCTGCAAAATAATTTCCTCCTGGCCAAAGCCTCATTTCTCCCAGCAGCCAGATGGGAGGGATGGTTGATTAACTGGTGCTCGTGCTGGCTGCTGCTTCTGACCCCAAAGTGATGCCTCCTTCTTGGGGCTGATGGGGGAGGTAAGGGAACTCCATCCTGAGTCCCTCCCATAGGTGGGCAAGCCGCTTTGACGTAGGACGTTTTTTTCCTCAGTCCTGTTGGTAGAGACGTAACTTTGCCTGAAACGAGTCACAAAGTACCAGTTTGCATCCATGAGCGACCCTAAATGTTCCTGTGTATCGAAATTAGGCAAGAAAAAATGAGGAAAAAATGTGGGTTTGTTGGGGAATATTTTTCTGACTGCAAAAGGAAAGGCAGCCGTGCCTTGCAGTAAATAAGCCCAGGTTCCTGGGGTGGCAGAGCGCCAGGCCTGGAGATTCACTGCTCATTTTTTTCAACAACAACAATTAGCTTCTTGAGCTAATGAGAGGTTTCATAAGCAACCATGAATAATAGTGCTTAGGGACTCTTGGCAAAAAATGGTGTTTTGAATCACACAGCCACCGTGTCGTTAAAATCAAAGCGGAGACTCCTTGCACAGCACTTTCCTCCCCGATCCGTTTGCCCGGCAGACAGGCTGCGGCGGCGGCGGGCTGTCAGGTGGGGAGATGGAGCGGCGGCAGGAGGAGCGGCAGCAGCCAGGTGCCTGTCGGGTTTGCGTGCCGTGGCTTAGGCGGTTTGGTGACGGGCATCTCTGAGGAGTCCCTGAAGGAAGCAACGATCCAGTTCTGCAGAGGCAGGCAGAGCTATCGGAATACGATGGCCGCATTAGGAGACATGGAGAGACCCTTCGACTCCATCGACGGGAAGGGAAGGGATATCAATTCTATCTCTTTGAATTAATGAACTATAGTCTGAAACTTGCAGCCTGGTTAAAAACATTATAGATTTCACCCGCTTGCCGCCCTAAGAGGATTTCTGTTGCCCCCCGCGTGCTCTCGGCAGGCTGCCGTCGTATGCCTGCCCTCCTCTTCTCTGCCTCCTGCGAGCATCGGGAGGAGCATCCCGTCCTCCCCTCAGCGGAGCCGGACAGCGGGGTCTGGTGCGTGCTGCTGCACAAAGGGGGAGGCTCCAGGAACTCCCTGGAGCTTCGCCGAGAGGTGCAAGCCAAGGCAGGTGTCTTCCTCCGAAAGTGCCCCTTACCCCCACGTCCTGGAGCCCCTCCAACCACCCCGGCATGGCGCAGCCTGCCGAGCTGCCACCAACCGGTCCCTGCACTGCAGCCGTCTCCTAAAAATTCAGCTGCACGTTACAATCACTGACTCGCCATTTGCTGTGTGTTGTGAAACCGTGCGATGCCCCGGCAGGCTCGGATTCAAGCCGGACTTGCCGCTCGCCTCGAAAGGCGGCGAGGAGAGGGAGGTTGCTCCCAGGAGGGGCTGTTCGAAGGATCCGGCCGGAGGGCCCAGCCTCTCGCCGCAGCTGTGGCATCGCCAGCTGTAACGTGGCCTCCACTCCGCAGCGTCTTCCCAAGCGCGAGGCAGCAGCAGCTCTCTGATTTTAATTGTATGCATAGAGCCGCTATTACTCCATCTGGATCACGCGGGATGAATACTAATGGCCCTCTGGATTGTTTTAAGTGCGGATCTGAACCAGATACTTGCTTTCATTTTGTCAGGAGCTGTCGCTTCGCACAGAGATTTGTGGTGTTTTCCTTCTAATGGATCCCACTCGGCTCCGTCGCCGAACCCGGGGTGGGGGGGTGTGTGTTAGGGGAAAGAAAACCTGCCAATGCCAGGGAAAGGGAGACACGGGAAAACCTCCTCCCTAGGCCGGTAATTATGAACTCTGATGTGTAACGAGATGGGAAGAAAGGCTCTGCTGCCGGAGGAGGGGGGCTGAGGCTGCGGTGCTCGGCTGGGATCTGGGACCCTGCCCGCACCGCAGGCTTGTTGCTGTGCTCCAGCCCCCCTGCAGCAATGCCACGGCTCCTCCTTTGCTGGTGCACCCACCCGACCGACGAGCGCTGCAGGGCAGGGACCTCCTCTGGGGCTGCAGGGCTCGGGGGGACCTTAGGCCAGCGGCTCTTAGTACTCCTGTGACGCTAACAATGATTAGCAGCGATAAAGCGCTTTTCACGCAGACTTCCCCTCTTAGTCTCCTGTCTCTGTTTCCTCTGACGCTTCATCTGTGCCCCCCCCCAATCACTCCGGCCACCCTGGCTGAGGACACACCAGGGAACCTCTCGACCTCCCCGCGAGGTCCCTGCTCTCCTCCCGGGGCACACCAGCTCCACTGCTCCTGCAGTAACTGCACTGCACCAGGGGACGCCCCCGGGTCTGCTCCGAGGGTGCTCCAGGCTGCGTGCTGCATCCGAGGTGGGAATTATTCCATTTAGTAAAGAGGATTAATGTTTCATAACAAAAGGTAATTTATTCAATTGTATGCAAAAAAGGTGGTGGGAACAGCACGTACAAAGCTCGCTTTATTTTTGGCTATTGTGTTATAAGTTTAAATCCTGTGAAAACATTGGTAAGTCCGTTGTGCACCTTTGGGGAGAACTTGACCGGTCCCAGCCTGAATTGGATTGCCTTAATTAAATGCACTTGACTTAGACAGAGAGGAACATGGCAGGCTTTCAGGCTTTTGGTCTCCTCCTGAGCAGATGGCAAAGTGCTGATCCCCCCAGAGAGCACCATGATCTTCCCCACGCTTTGAGGAGATCCTCGAGGCGAGCCTCGGAGATCATCTTCTTTTGGCAGCCCCATTAACCAGCGACTGGCGTGTACATCCCAGCACCTGACTTGATCCGCTCCAGCATCCGTGTGGATGAAAGGCTTGATGCCAAAGAGGGACCTGGACCCACAGGACAGCCGAGTCCAGGCCTGTCCTCATTACTGCTGGGGGGAACGGCAGTCATGTTGCTGAAACCACGATGGACTCAGGAAGTAAGTACGGGCAAGTTTAGCAACAGGTAGGAAAAGCTGAGTTTGTCTAGTGGATGAAATTACGGGGAAAAGCAGACAGACCTTTGGGTACCAAAGATTAAAAGCTTGCCTCTCTATTCCAACCACAGCAATGGTCCTGATGAGAGATATTACTGCTCATCATGCCTCACTGCCATAGCTAACACTGCGATGCAACTCAAAATAAACTACTTCACCCTGGCCTTATTGAGGCTATTGGATGTTATTGGATCAAGACAGGCTGGTTACTGTCAGTATAACCCTTTCTCCTCATGATAACATGGAAAGAAGTACGGGAGGCAACTTGATTTTCCAGACCTCCACTAACTACTGCATTGTTTTTTGGAGAATCCTTCTGTTCTTTGATGTGTGAACCAGCCACTCTTAGCCTGGAAGGTATCAAAAGACAGTAGGCACATGAGCTGTCCTGTCACTTCAGAGTCACTTTCTTGACAGTAATTGTCACTCAAAAGGAAAAAAAAAAAGATGTTTTTTTTCCCAGTCATCACGTGTGTGAGTCACTGCTCGAGCTCAGTGACACCTCATGCACGATGGTTCCTGTGGATGCAGTACATCGAGAGGGAAGGCAGGCTGTGATCCGACAACACGAAGATAGTGAACAGCCATTGCATTGGTCCCTGCCGCACAAGGAACCCTTGTTTTGGGAGACCTGCCTTTTCCCTGTACTTTCACCTCTTTGCTGCATTCGCCTACGTTTTGCCTTTAGTAAGCAATAACAGTAATAATAGCAATCAAGAACGTCCTTGCCTACACGACTTTTTCCTTCTCGCTGCTTCGCTGTGGCTCTAAAATTGCCTCCTGTCGCACACGCTGATCTCTCATACATGTCCCAGTCCAAGGTCAGCTGCACCACTGGCTGCTTTATGGCCCTTAAACGCACCTCAGCTGGGTCCGACGTCCGTATCCATCACCTTCTCAGGACAGACAGGCATCCTCCTTCCATACCTGGGCTGGCTACAGCTCCAGACGTTCAACACAAGCTCTTCCTGGGATTCGTTTTAGCTCAGTGCCTATAGCCCACATCTAACAGAACGTGATGATGTGGTTGGTCCTGAAGAAACATGTTTGTTGGGTTTTTTTTTTTTTTCTAGACCAAAATGAACACGGAGAAAACCTGTCCCCGCACAGAGGCTCTGCAGGTCTGAATTCCTGTTGCAGGCTTTCCTGCGTCATGCTGACGGCATCGCATGCCTCTCCAGCATCTCGGGAGGTATTTATAGCATTTCAAGATCTTTTGTGTGGCGTGAACTCTTGAAGTAAGCAAGCTGGTAAGTGCTTTTACCTTCTGGGGGAGACTGTAAAAGCTTCAGTATCTGCATTGATCCAGCCCTGGGGATTTGCATTAATTACTCCCTCCTCCGGTGACTTTCAGCTCCCGATTCAATTGCTAGTGAAGATACCTGCAGCACACACAATCTTGACATCGTAACCCCTGGCAGCACCGTGTGCCCATGTTGTCTGTCGCCACACGTGCTCCGCAGCGATGGAGGGGCGTCTGCCACGGGAAAGGTTTGGAGCTGGAAGGGATAACGACATATCTGAGCTGCCGTGGAAATGCTGGCGCCCAAGATGAACGCGGCCAAGGCCGGCCTCGCTCCACAGAGGTGGGGATGTACCCCAGTGGAGAGGGATTGGCGCTCGGTTCGGCACTGGCTTGTGAGTGGGCACAGCAGAGGACGGGATCGCTGGGTGGGTACCGACCGTCTCTGGTGCTGTCTCAAGCCAGCTGCCTCCATGTTATCCCAGAGCATCTCCTAATCTCTCTTCTGCTTTCTTTCTTTCTGCTCTTCTCGAGAAACTCTCTGGGCCCTCCTGTGCTGAACGTGCTTTAATCTGCAGGTGAAACTCAGCCCGTGAGGAAAGGAGATGTTAAGGGGTTACAAAAGCATTTGTAACCAAGACAGCAATTCCTCCAGAGCTGTCATGTCACCTGCGCTGGACAGTGAGCACAGAGCAGGTCGATAATCTAAACTAGAGTGAGAGACACAAGGTATTACTCCTGCCAGAAAATAAGGTTTAAAAAAAATAAATCATTGCACCATATTGCTCGCTGATGTTTTTGCCAAAGTCAAAAACAGAGGTGAAAGAAATTCTACTTTTTCCCCCCGTTCTGTTTTCACAGAAAAATTCTTTCCCTGGGCTAACGACCCATCTGGCAAAGTTGTGTTCATAGGGAATTGCTAAGAAAGGATTTATGAGGGAAGCATTGAAAGTCCCTTTGCTGGAGGAATGAGAAGGCTCCTTCCTTGCTGTCTCCCAGCCTGCGGCTCCCCGGGGACCCCTGCTCCTGCCACCCTCGCAAGCAGGAGCTCCAGCTTGTGCTGAAGGCTGCACTGCAGAAAAGCCATTAAAAATCTGTATAAAAATGTAGGCTGGTATTAACCACATTGGAAACTGAATCTTGTTTTTTTGCAGAACCAGTCAAGAAACAAGAGGGATGTCAGTGCAATTAAACCCGCCATTCGGGGCTGGTGATGGCTTGGAAAGGGTCTGCAGAGCTAGCAGCGATGGCAGGGGGCTAATTGGTGGAGGATGCTGTGCTCTGCGCATGGCTGCTCCAGCACTGAGATGGAGAACGTGGTAAAACAGTTCTGGGCTGGAAATTGTCACTTTATCCAAGAACTTTTGCTTTGCTCTGCAGACTGCGAGCAAAAAAGCTGAACCTTGGGAAGTTGGGAGTATTTGTGCACAGTTCTCTGATTTTTGTGGGCTCTTTGGTTAGCTGCCTGATGTTGTTCTCTCGTCTTGTCCACCCACAGAGCTTTCCTGGCCTCCCTCCTCCCCTGCCTGGTGGCCGCAGGGCAGAGCCCGTGTCGGCTCCTCGTGGGTGGCTGCAACTGGCCTTCGGCCGGGCTCGCTGGTGGCCAGGCGTGTGGCAGCAGCTGGCAGTGCTCATCTCCATCCCAGCTCACGTCAGGATCAGCCCGGCTGTGGGGCCAGGGTGGCAGCATGGCCAGGGGCGCTGCTGGCTCCAGGTAAGCTCAGAGGGGCTGCTCCAGCTTGCTGTCAGGGGGCTTCGTGCACAGGCTGCATCCCTTGACCTGGTTGTGCCAGTCGTCCTGCTATCCTACCGCTAGTCCTCGCCTCCCTCCCTTTCTTCAGCCTTGCTGACAGGGACACAGGCTGCAGCTTTCAGCTGCCCCTCCGCTTCGAGTGTCCCACCCCAGCTGCGTGCACGGAGCCTGCTCTGCACCCGAAGTCGGGTTGCTGATGCCACCACCATCCCTTCATAGCAGCCTTCGGTGCCTGGCGGTGTTTCTTGTGTTTCGAAGCCCTGCCTCTGTCTGCTGAGCCCGCTGAAAGCAGCCGCTCCTCCGTCTCGCTGAAGGGTTTTGTGGGGAACACGGCTATTTGCCTGTGCACTGCATTGCGAGCCTGGGGAAGGGCCGCTGTTGGGACGCTGCTTTTATCGCTGCTTTGCTGGCCGTGGCATCGAAGCGAATAGCAGAGAAATTGCGGCTGGAGACAATTAAGGGTAGCGTGCCTCTGGGATTTGCAGCAGATCCAGGACTGTGCCATACAGTCATTACCGGTCTGGAAAAGCGATAAGCTGTGAAGGAACAAAATTTGCAGATGACACACAGCTGTTTGGAATAGGCAAGTTTAAAGAAGGTAGAGAAATTTTAAGGACATCTATCAACACCTGGTGAACAAGTGCCTGGCTTGGAGGTGACATTTAGTTTGCCCGAAATGATGATAAGGGATTGCGATTATCTGAGCTATTTGCATGCTTTTCTGTGCTCTGAGTTAACCCTGTCAGCTCGGGAAGCATATATATGTTTACATTAGAGAAAACACCCGCACCTATAATGCAAAAAGCCAAGAGAGAGAGTACTCTCTGAAGCATCTGGCAGGGGAAAAAACCCAACCCTGGAAATATGATGTTTTAATGCAATGGCTTCTTCTTGCTCAGAAACCTGTGGTGAGTTCTTACCGAGAGAAAGATGCGGGATAAATAAAAAATGATAGTAATACTTTCCTGAATAAAATATAATTGTTCTGTGAGATTCCTTGCAACAAGCTATTACTGATTTCAAAGTACTTGGCAGAGTTGATAGAAAAACAGATGAGAAGACACCTTCTTGGGCTCACAGTTCAGTCTGCTGTGCTCACCAGTGCCACTGGCATAAAGGATTTTGTGGGTTCTTTGCCTCCTGGTGTTGAGAGTCTCTGCTTAAGACAAATTGCATAAAGAATACGAACCTTTGTTCCTCAGGCTAAAATGCTAACCTCATGCTTACGGGACTCCTGATTTCAGAAACACCCATTTCGAGATGTTGTGCTGCTGTGGCAGCTGGCAGCGTGGTGGTTGCAGCTGGGATGCCGAAGGAGCGGGCAGCTCCTGACTGCACGTCGCAGGCTGCAGGGCGGCTGCAGCGCCGCGGGGTCGGACTGGGGAGTGGGCTGCTCTGAACTGGCTTTGGCTTCCTCGACGGGTGCTTTCCTCGAGCTAATGTGCTCAATGAGTAGGTGAAAAAAATACTCCAGAGGCTGCCGGATAATGCGGGAATTCCGGGACATCTTCTGGTAGAAGCCTCCTCTTTGGGCCAGGTTAGTTCTTGGCTCTGATTCTGCTTCAGTAAGTTACAAAGCCTAGCCCTGCGTCGTTGCATTTTGCCTGACGGCAAACTGTGCAGCCTGGCATCTCAATTCCGGTGTAGAGAAATGGGAAGAGGAAGCTAGAGAGGAGACCGGCAAAGCAGAGAATTGCAACAGGTGAACAGAATCTCAGGCTGTTCACCTTCAGCTCCGGTTCCCTTGATGCTCCCAACCAGGGACATTGCCCCTTCCTCCTCCCAAATGGCCGTGCCCCCAATTAAACCTCCAGCACCGTGTCTCTGCAACGTGCCGCGGGGATGAGTTACCAGCTGGCAGGATTCATGGCACTGCTGCTCCCCCCGATAACTAATAATTCCAGAGCAACATTCAGCATTGCAATTTATTCTGGTTGTAAAACACTGGGAAGGTAAATCACAGAGAGTATAATCATTTCTTTTCTTTCTTATAAATCAAGCCACATCTACAAATTCATCCTCTGTCTTCCCAGACGGACTGTTTCATCCTGGGGGCAGGCGGGGAAGGAAAGGGGTGAACTTATGGGCACAAACTGGAACACAGGAAATTCCATCTCAACATGAGGAAAAACTTCTTTACTTTGAGGGTGACGGAGCACTGGAACAGGCTGCCAGAGAAGTTGTGGAGTCTCCTTCTCTGGAGACATTCCAAACCCACCTGGACGCCATCCTGTCTAACCTGCTCCAGGTGACCCTGCTCTGGCGGGGGGTTGGACGAGATGATCTCCAGAGGTCCCCTCCAACCCCTGCTGTTCTGTGATTCTGTGAACTTTGGTGTGTGCACACGCGAGGAGCCGGTGGCCGTTAGAGGCAGGGCGAGTCTGCTTGGGGGCTCGCTGCATTTTTAGCATGCTTCCCCAGCCCATCAGCAACTCCACTCCAGTTCCCAGCATGGTCTCCGCCATTTACTTTTTCCCTGCCTTGCAGCAATCACGTTTTGCAGTGCCTGGTCCCTTGTACCCCAGGTTGCGGAGAGGGACCCAGAGACGCGGGGAAGATGGGTGACTTGCTCTAGCTGGCAGCGGAGCCGAGGGCGATGCTTCCAAGAGAGCCTCACGCTTTGTGGTTCTGCAGATGAGCACAGCAGAGATGCTGCTCCAAGCACGGAGCTGGGGGTCTGAAACTCTGTGTATTGAAATCACAGCTCTGAAAACGATTGCCTTCCTGGTGCAGGCAAGTCTCCCTGCCCCTGTCACCGTCTGTGCCGCGGAGATAATTGTTGGGATGTTGCTCATGGGACAGGACAGGATTAGTATGTTGAAAAGCACTCTCTGTTGGATGAGCTTTCCTTCCCTTCAAACTGATGGCAAAGCCTGCTTTGCCTTCCACAGAGGCAGTCACTCTGCCACAGTGGTTTTGAAAACCATAGCCTCGCTGCTGGCACGGTGCTCGGTGGGTGTTCGGAGTGATCCGGGAGCCTGCATCTTTGCCACTGGTATTCATGTCTTCTCCCTCGGCTCATGCTCCCCTCTTTTGTAGGAAAAAAAAGTCCTTCTGCTAGTCAGAGCCCTTTCCTGTGCTCGTTTGTGCTGGTTATGGCCGTTTAAAAAAAACAAAACGCAAGTTGCTTTTTTCAAGTTTCCAGCTGTTCTCTCAGAGCAGCTACTTGAATTCCCAAGATTGTGGTGGGATTCAGCAGAGAAAGTATCCATATCTCTTATTAAATGAGCATGGATTTACTACAGAAAAGACTTTAAATGGGTGGGATTTTTCAAAGGAAGCCATTGGGAAAGCCATCATGCATACGTCCCTCATTCTTCCGCGCAGCCCAGCGTGTGGTAGCCAAGGTCTGGCCCCTCACTGAGGTGCTAGTAAAGCCAAGAAAGCCCCTTTGCTTTTTAGTGGCAACACCTGGTGATCTTCTCCTGGTTAGAAACATCCCTTGGCGGTCACAGCTTCCTCCCAGGACCTGGTCCTGCGCCCAGCGCGGTGGGAGGAGGGCTGGGAAGGTCCAGCCCAGCCGAGCAGGGCTCCTCCTGCACCTGGGGGCTCAGCCCTGTGGATCAAATCCTCAGGCAGGAGACAGTAATGAATGGTAATTCTCCAAGCCTGGCATTGCTCTATTTTTTCCCCTTAACAACTGAACTGATTAGAGTGAAACTTTGACTTGATTAGTGATTATTGTCTCGGTATGGCGGTTGCTTGCAGCCCTTTCATTTTCTTGGTTTGTTTTTAAAAAAACATTGGCAGGCATTTCATCCCCTGATTTAATGCTTGGGCTCTCTGCTCCATATTCATTTCTCTCTCCCTTCTTTCCCCCGCTCCTGCTCAGAAGAATCAAGTTATTGTTTTATATTTTTTTACGTGTACAAAACAGGGACTTGTGAGGTGGCTGTTCCCCTCGATTCATATCACCAGAGGGAAAACAGGTGGGCTCCATCATGCAGGGGACAGGGACAAAGCTGCAGCAAGCCCTAATTACAGAATAACATGCAAGAGCAGTTCCATATTTCTTTCTCCTGGGTTCCAGCTCGGTGAAGTCCTTTACTCCTCGAGCTCTGATGCATCGGAGGCTTATTCAGCATTATTCTGTTAATTATTGTCATTAGAGCAATTTCTGGAAATCCTGAATGAGCTCAGAGCAGTTATTATTTTACGATTTATTGCCTTCTTTCATTCTCCCAGGCCTCCAGCCCAGGTCAGGTCTCGTTGCCGTTGCTTCATAGGCAGAAAACGCGAGGTAGCCCCCATCCACAGCGTCCCCAGGGTGGGACAAGGCAGGAGCCAGCGGCAAGGTAAGGATCAACCAAGATGCTGAATACTGCACCAGTGTGCAAGTTGGATGCGATGATGATCATTGCAGCTGCCCATCACATCAGCGTGGGTGGACATCCCAGGTCAGGGATCGGGACTCTGCCAACCTCCGAGTGCCCCCCTTTCCCCAAGAGCCCCTTGGCAGGGGAGCTGGGGTCCGTTGGACACCCACCCTGCCGCTGCCACTGCTGCTCCTCTTCCTCTGTTAAATGAGCCCCAGGTCCCTGGCAGTACCGGCTCTGGCACTAAATCAGCCTCCCACTTTGCAAACACTGGGCAAAATATTTATAGCAGGGACCAGCTAGATCCCAGCTCCTGCTGGGAATGCAGCTCACGTGCCGCATATTTCAATAACAATGACTTATTAAATAATAACTGACATTTACCTAGCTGCTTCCTGTCCTCAGAGCCCCCAAGACTTGGCAAACTTTAATTAATAGTTGTTTTAATAGTTAAATAACCTTTATAACTGCATTTCATTTATTCTGGGCCCATCAGAAATAAAGTCGTAATGATCTGAGTCAAGCGGTAAAACACAACATCTGGTTTAATGTTTGCAGGTTATTTAATGAACTGAGGAACCTGGCAGGAGAACGATATATTTATTTCTTTTTCTTCTTGTAAGAACATACGTTTCTGAGGCAAATACCACTTGGGTGCTCATGTTTTGCCTCCTGCTTTTGGCTCAGTGTTGTTCAGCTATGGGTTCGGCCACAGGGACCCCGTGTGCTCGTCCCCCAAGGGAATCGGGTGCTGGGGAGCCCTGCTGCATCAGGCATGTCCATGGGCACAGTGGTGGAAGCACCGTTGATTTACCTCTGCGTGCCCTCTTTGCCATCTGTTTTTATATCGCTCTCAGCACAAGATGAGTAGTTCCCATATAGTGTTCGCTTCACCGACTGCAGCGTTCCTGTGTCCGCAGAATTCATGACGAGGCAGACAACTGCCTTAGCGCGTCCTTCATGCGAGCAGGGTCCAGGACTAGCGGTGCCGCCTCCAGATGTTCCTGTCCCTTCAGGGGGTGCCCGGTCAGCCCCTCGCACCCGACGAAGCCCGAGATGGGGCTCCCACCTCTTTCCCTCCGGCTTGGAGCAGGTCATGTCCCTGGCTTCCCAGCTCACCCTGGCTTGCTTCAGCCCAGCGTTACCTGCTCTCCATCGAACTCCTGACTTGGGTCTCCTCGTCTTCCTCAGCAGCCTGTTAAGAGTATCCTGGATCTCGTTGCTTAATGCGGTTCCCGCTCCATGGTTCCCAGAGCACCGTCTGCACAATAAAATTAGCTTCCTCGGGCATATTTTGGGTACTTGTGCCCCCCCCGCAACATTACCTATTAATTGCATGGAGGAAATATTCCAGAAGTTTACTTATGCCCTTGAGCTATATTCATGTTTATTTCCATAACTCTTTGATACAATATTTGTCTTTGCTTGAGATAGTTTGCCAAAAGGAAAGGGAGAAGGAGGAGAAGCATATGAGGGATTTGGATTGCCTCACATCTGCCTTTCTTTAAGCAGCCCATATGGGAAAACATATTCTTCTGCACAGAATTTGTTAAAGGTTTTGTAAAACGCATTGCATACACAGTTAACACAGAATCTAGCAATATTTATATTTAAAATGGGTCCAAACAGATCCATTTGGAGAGCGTTTGGAAGACGTAGGGTGGCAGCGCACATTGCGAATGTAATAGTCTCATTAGCTAGCTCAGCTTGTGGGATCTGCTCGCGCCGGAGGTTTGATGGGAGAAGAGGAAGCTATCCAGCCTGGTAAGTATAAAAATCATAATGTATGCAATGTTATGAGCATATTTCATCCATGAAGCTCAGAAAAGGCAACGTTATCCCTGGTCCCCTCTAAGATAGAGTAGCTGAGTCAACGGGAATCGACACCAGTGGATACTTCATCTATTTCCTTTGTGTTGGTGTAAATCACGAGAGGCAGCTTGCAAACTCCTCGTTCGTGTCAGAGCGCGGTTACTCACGCGGATAGTCCCAGTGACTTCTTTGCAATAACTCACAGAAGTCATGACTGATGGGCTGGCCTGAACCCATCAATCCCGTGGGGTGAGAGGGGGAGCCGGGAGCAGGCGCTGGATCCAGCCCCTCTGCATTGCCCAAAAGGGCTGGTGCAAGCCCGGAGCAGCTCCTCCACAGCTGGCACGGACATGAAGCTGGTGGAAAGGAGAGCGGAGGTATAGGTATCTCACCGCTCGGCCACAGAAAGAGCAGTTGTGCACATCTGTGCCGCGATTTCAGTGGGGCTGTTGGTCCAGCTATAGTTTTCTTTTATAGCAATGTGATTTGAAGCCGTGTCATTCTCTCCCCCGCCACCTGTGCGTTCCGTTACGTGTGCAGCCCCAGCACCTAGGCAGGGCTGCATGGATGCTGGTCCTGCAGGTAGCGGGTAAAAGCGGTGGCTGATGAGTGCTAATCACATCCCATTAGCTGGTTTCAGACTTCGCTGGGTTTCGTTTGATCTGGTTTATCTGAAACTTTATTAGATAAGCTTGAGTTGGCAACAGGGTGTGTGATGCAACAGCCTACGTGATCTCCATCCGAAGAGGCAGGAGGGCAGCCCCGCAGCCATCCTTCGGAGTGTGCACAGCCAGCCCTGCCTGCCTGCAGGTAATTTTATTTAATCTTGGCAATCTTCTGCTATATACTTAAGTAAACAAAGATCAAGCTACTCACAACCTTAATTAGGCTACACATAAATAATAGATTACTGGATTAGCCAGGAGTATACATGGGAGAGTAACAATAACAACGAAAAATGCCGCTACCAGTGTCTTCCTTGCAGCATAACCCTGCAGATGAGCCCTCTCCACTGCCCCTTCCCACCCCACGCATCTCCTTTGCTCACTTGCAAAACAGAAGGAATGATGTGAGCGTTGCAGAGCAACAGGAGGATGGGTTGCATGGAGAAGGGGTGGTGGCTGGTCCAGCAGCCGTGGCGGGAGGCTCGGCTCGGTGAAAGCCCTGCTCTTTTCCCTTGGGATCAGCAATGTGTCCTGCTTCTCTGGGGCTCCTGTTTAGCCATGGCCATGTCTACGGCAAGTCTTGCGAAAGGCAGGTTGCTTTGCTGCTAGCACCCAAGGAGACCTTTTGGGTCTTGTGCAAAGGTCTCGTTTGCTTCCAGCAGACCCTACGGGGCCTCGTCATGCAGCATCCTGGACAGCCCAGCAGCTCTCCAGCAGTTGCAATTTCTGCCACGCGTCATGATTTGCTGAGGTGGCAGTGATTTGGAGAGGTCGGCTCCTTTGGGCAGAGCATTGGCCATTGGTGAGGACAAAGGAAGGGAGCCCAGGCTCCCCCGCACCAGCGACAGCAGGCAAAATTGATCGTGTCCCCAGGCGTGTTACTCACCAGCACCTTCTGTCGTGAAATGATGGAGCGCTTCAGCCCCGTCAAAAATAACTCCCTGGCTGCGGTAGTTCATCCTGGATCAGCAGTCCGTGTGGTCTCTATCTATCAACGCGTGTCCTGTTCTAATGGTGTGATAGCTGTGAAAAGTTGAGCTATTTACGCAAGGTCACTTTATTAGTAGGGAAATCGCTCTTATGATAAATGAGCGCTCCGCAGCCTGTCACAGGCGCCCTCCCGTCCCGCTCAGCCCCACTGCCACTCAGCTCTGCAGCCTGAACAAAAAAATATGCCTTCGGTCAGAAAACACCGCAGAAAAACAGTGTGTTTCTTTGCTTTCTCTTTTCCTTGGCACAGCACAGGATGGAGGGAGGGAGGAAGTGAGGGAGGAGAACATCCCAGCTCTTTACTGGGCAGAGGTGACTGCTGCTCTGCGCTGCCTCGTTTCCCACTCACGGTGACGTATGGTAACTGGGATACATTGCCAAAAGGCATAAAATATTACAAGGAGGTATTTTTTCAGCCAATGTGCTGACACAGCACCATCTTTGTTCCTTAACCGGGAATGATATATGAATTATCTCAACCTAAAGCCTGAAATATACACTATAGGCGGTATCTTTCTGTGTTTTATTTGGGCTGTAAAGTGATACCTTATTATTTCCCCCTCCTGGGCATCCTTTAATGAATCTAGATTTGAAAGTGAAATATTTATTATACTTCGGGAGCTTAACTGTGCAAGGAGAGGAGGAGGGATATGCAAATTTGCAAGAAAGTAGTAAAAAAAAAGATCACCTCTCTATTAGGAAAAAAATGTGCAAGCGTGCATCTGCTGAGGCACCGAATGGCTGCCCTTAAAGGAGATTTAATGGGGATGTGGGGAGTGGGACTCTCCCTGGAAAACTAGTCTATACACGAGCCCCAGGCTAGGGTGATTTTTGGTGTGAGATGCAAAACCCTACCAAAAGGGTAAGGCTTCCAGCGTGGTGGATGCAGCAGCGGGAGCTACTGCCCTGCACGCATCCCATAGCTTCTCCTGGAGATGAAGGGGCATCTTCTCCGGCTCAATGCATCCTGCGGCCTGAGGCACTGCAGAGAAATGCTAAGGAATTGGGAGTTGGAGATGCGTCTCGTTGTTTTCAGTCTTCGGTCTGGTCAACACAGCAGGAAATATTTTCCTGCAAATAAACCGGTCATTTGTAAATAAGTAGATAAACCTGGGTTTATCCACATAGTTAAACATTATCGAAAGTTGTCAGCAGCTCCCCCCTAACTGAACTCTGAGTTTTCAAACCGCAGTGGAGAAAAAGCTCTGCAGCTGCAGTTGTATCAAGATGAGCCCTGGCTTCATTAGAATGAATGCCATTTGTTTAAAAATAGAAATATTCTGCCATCTTCCAGCAGCAAAAATGAAGCAAGCTATTACAGGATTATGATTCTGTGACTTCAGACCTATTGTAGTCTTAATATTTCATGGTGCATTGACACAGAGTACATAATATGCTGAACAGCACTGTTGGCTTCAGCTGTTGCAAACAGTATGGTGCAGAAATAATTGAACTAAAAAGAAATTACAGCTATTCGCGGAGGTGGCAACTCTGCTTTGTAGATGTAAGGTTGCAGGCACTGACTCAAATGTGCACTTTAGAAAAAACAGCTCGCTGTTTTTGATGCTGGGAGGATTTTTGGTGGAGTCTCCTTTTGCAGGAATGGTCATTCAGGGTGGGAGCAGGCAGGAGCCCGTCTCTGCGCTGCGACCCCTGCGGAAGGAGATCCAGTTTGTCGCCGTTACATAAAGGCAACGAGGCTGGAAAACGAGGCCTCCTCTATACGGGGAATTGCGTTCAGTTCAGGCAAGCTGGTGTGAATCTCTGTTTATGCTTTTAAGTCTCAGATGTATCATGCAGTTACCACAGCTTAACAAGTCGCTGTTTGTCAGCTGTGCTGTAAGTAACAGTGGGCGTGCTCGTAACCCAGCGTGGAGATGGCACAAAACACAGCAGGTTACACCCTTCATCTGTTCTTATTTCAGGTCTTTTAGCTTAAACTAGTCTCTCATCATTAAACAAGACCCAAACGAGGCTAGTTTCCAGCAAAATAGCACAGTCATCTTGCACCTTCACCCTGTTGTATCCGAAGCCAAGCCGGCTAAGCCTGTGCCGGCGATTCCTTGGCTATGGCACGCCAGTGGGGAGCTGCCTCCTGCGGCGCTGCCTGGCCGCTCCGGGGAGACGCCGTGGGGAGGAGGGACCCCTCAGCTTGACTGACAAAGGCAACCCCGGTACGACAGAAGGGAGTGACAATAATCATGACGCATCAGACCTGTCTACAACGGCCTACGGCACGAGGGAATAGAAATGCGGGTCTTACTGCTGCTAATGACGGGGATTGTCGGTCCTGTTGTTTCTGCTCTAGTCCCTGCACTGTCCCCTGCACGAGCAAACCTGGTCCTCCATCTATCCCCACAAAAACCTTGGGGCACAAACCTCAACTGCGGCGTTTGCGGGTATTCCCGTCCTATCCTCACCCCCTGGCCTGGCTCCATCAGTGCTCTGCCACAGCTCCTCTGCTGCTGTAGCTCTCGGACAGTTTCGGCTGGCGCCGCGTCCTTCATCCCACGGTACGGCTTGTGGTGCCCTTGCATCGGCCTCCCCATCTATGTCTGAGGCACCCGACGCTGCCGCCCCTGGAGCCAGTGCGTTGGGGCAGACGGACCTCGGGACTGAGCCGGTCTGCCGCTCGCTGCGGTCCTCCGTTTCTTTGATCGTTTCGTGTTCAGCAAAAAAATAAGAGAGGAAGAAGAAGCGTTGCAGCAGTATTGAAACGTTTCAGCGCTTCTGGATCACAGCGTGGCAATATTTCATTCCAAAATAGATTTTTCCCTTGAAATTTGTTAAATGGTGGATGTCAGCCGGGAAACTCGATGTTTTGATCACTGGCAGGCGCCTGTTGAAAGGGGAACTTTTTTCACAGAGAATTTTCAAGTGTCTGATTTCCAGCTCAGAACAAAGAGACATTTCAGCGTGGGGGCATTGCTCCTAACACCTGTCCATACTAAAACTGTCTGTGCTGAAGGCAGGGGGCCTTTTTACCCCCTGCAACCTTGAGGGAGGTAAAATCACATTGAATTTCTCTGGTCCCTAAACACCCCAATGAGATGTCATTTGTTGGTAAGGAAATACTAGCGCTAGTTACAAGAAATCAGTCTTTGCTGGATGAGGTGTTAGTATATTTGTGTATATATATACATGTAAGTAAAACTAGATAAATAATATATATGTATCATATGTAATATATGTACTTATGTATATATAACACGTTTTCACTGTGAACTGAGCTCATTTAGCAATGAAGGGGGCTACCTGCAGCCCAGATTTGAAGGGAGCAGTCTATGGTCTAGAAAGACCAAGTTCTTTAGAGCTTCCAGCTTGTCCCAGGGATTGATGAAATGTTGACACCAGCAGAGCAAGCCCCCAGCCCTTCCTCCCGACTGGCCAGTACCACTCCAGCATGCCATGTGGGGAGGACGTGTTTGTAGCTGTCATGGATCCCCAAGGGTCCCACTCCAAGAGCACGACCCCAGAGCATCCTGTGCCAGCACCGGCGATGTGCGTGGCTCCATGCTCCTCCGAAGCAGAATCGGAACGGATGTGTTTGTAAGTGTTTGTGTTTGCATCAAATGGAAATTTTCTGGTTTTCTGAAAAATTTTCAGCTGGCTCTGGCCATTTGCTTCCCCCTGGAGCGACGCAATTTCACAGCAAATCCATCGTTGCAGCAGTCGCTTGGCACCGTCCCCGCTTCGGCTCCTGGCAGCCCTTGTCATCCCTGCCTCCGCAAACGCCACGTGTGAGACCGGTCCTCTGCTCTGAGCCGATTTCTTTCCCTCTTGGGGGAGCGTCCCATATAGCAGAAGGTGAAACAATAGGAAACAAAACTTCTCAAAACAAAAATTCTCAAAATGCTATTTGGAGAAACAAATATCCCAAAAGTGGGCACGTTGCTAACAGGATCTGCCTGCAAAAGGTGTTACAGGTGAAAAAGTGCTGAATCCAACAGCAGTTGTATGGGATGTAGAATGCAGTTCCTGGGCTCCAGAGGTAAACAATGGTGGAAGTCAATGCACCCGCTTGTCTTTCAGCCAGAGGACTTTCCTGGGCCCTTTGCAATCTTAATAGATCTGCCACGTGGCAATCTCTTCCTGATATTTTGCAATTAAAAATCAAAATTAAAATGCAACTCCTACAGAAAGCCGATGAAGCTATTACTGAAATGCAGCCACCTGTGGCAGGAAACACATTGGCTGCTTAATCTGTGTCCAAAACCTCTGCGTGGCAATTTTGAAGAAGCAGCAAAGAATTGGGTATTCTCCTTGTACAGATGACAAAACAAATCCGGATGCTCAGGAGGTAATTCAACCAACTGGAATAGTACCACATATTCAGGATCGGCATTAGTATTTGCTAAAAAAAAAAAGCCCAGGACAGTAGTATCATCTGCTGCCAAGGGGACCCTGGCTCTCTATTTCTCATTTCTGCAGTGTGTATTCAACCCCTTTTAACAGCTGGAGCATGGCTTCAGTACCGGCAGAGAAGCAAGGGTTCCTAACGGTTACCTGAGGATGCTTCTTGCATGGCTTAATGTCTCCCGGCTCTCCGGGTGTCTCGGTACTGTCTGGCAGTGGAAAAGACTCTCTGCCACCTGGGCAAGAGGGGGGATACCCCTCCCTCCGCCAGCCGCGGGAACGCCGCTCCCAGAAAATGATCTATTTGTTACTGTTGAACAGAGAAACTCGGCTTCGTGCCTTTGCTACTCGACATGATAGGGGCTCTTAGGAGACGGGAAAATTGAAGACAATGCTTTTTTTTCTTTATTTGTTGGGCAATGATAGAGGGAAAGCACACAAGGTCTCCAGGTAACGTAAGACTCTGGATCTTCTCATGGTCAATCACAGTCCTTAATCTTTCTCTTTTCTGCTGCGTGTGCCCTTGGGACTGTTTGCATTTTGATTTCAAGGCTTTCCCTTTGAATGCAAACAGGCAAAGGGGGAGATTATTGTGCAGACACAAAACTCCTCCTGAATTCCCCTCTCTCCTGGCATCATACAGACAAAGGCAGGTTAGAAAATAGTACCACCCTGGGATCTGGTGGTGTTAAAGGTTTTGTTGTAAAAACCTCTCTCCACTGAAGGAGTAAGTGAGATTGTGCTGCTTTACGCCAGATGATGATCTAGCTTAAAATACGTATGAGGGTATGGTCACGTATATGTAATCTTCTAGATGTGTGGCTGTTGGTTTGGGGTTTTTTCCCCCCAAAGAATCCATACCAACCTCCACACGCTGCCGATAAACCGCCAGCAGCATCAGAGCTGGCTGGCTGAGAGGCAGCTGGGGCACGCAGCTCCCCACGGCCCCGCTCTGCTGCTGGACCCACCGGTGCCATCGCAAATGTTACAGCATACGATTGCTGCTGAAAAGGCAGAGGGCAGGCAGGCTGGGAGCGTGCTGGGGTCCCGCCCCGGACCGGCGACCGAAGGGGATCGCCCCGCTCTTTTCCCCCTTCTGCTCCGAAGACACTCGCAACGCTGTATTTATCTCAATGTCATTTTCCTCGAGATGTGAGCTGGAACAAATCCGGAGCAGCTGCTCCATCTCTAAGTGTCCTTTAGGGATCCCTTCAGCAGACACTTTGCAGGATATAATGATGACATTCTAACGAGCGCTAATGCGCATGTTGTCATCTTTCTGTATTTACACTTCCCACAGGAGGCATCGTTCGGAGAAGGAAAAGCGAGAGACGGAAACTTTTATGCAGAAACTTTGGCATCTGAGCCAGGCTCGGCCGGGGAATCCACCTAATTAAGAAAAGCCGTAAGGCAGGGCCATGCCCAGGCTGAGAGGCAGCGGCTGGCAGCGCACAGAGAGCCAGCCGGGAAAGGGCAGCCCACCGAGCAAAGCCCCCCAGGCCCTGCAGTCAGATTACACCGGGCTGTAAGGAAAAAGGGGGGAAAAAAGGATTATTGTAGTGTGCAGAGCGACAGCAGAGCCCGCATCGCTCCACATCTCACAAGCTTCAGTCTAACAATTTAACTGCAAACTCTGGGCGTTATGCATTCTGGCATATGCTCACCTTCTCTCCACTTCACCCCGAAAGATGAGGCGTGGAACATATTCACGGCCTTTGTGGCGGTCATTTATTAGCCACACCATTGAACAAAGCCTGTAACAGCCGCAGCGAGCAACGCTTCCCCATATCTGCCACTGGAAAGAGGATCCTCAAATCACAAATGCAATCAAATCCTCTTCGTCCATGAGGAGACCACTGCAATAGGCTCTTTCCCTGGCAGGAATGTTATATACATATATATGGGTGCCTGTGTTTATATCTAAATAAATAAAGGAGAACGTACCAAACAAAATAAGCGAAATGAAACTGTATATGTATGCTTGGCATTTCATAATATAAGCAGTTGAAATGGATAAGGTCGCTGCTTTGTCCTCTGCTTACTGTTTTTATCAGGGGGAAGATTGTATCAAATAAATAATATATCAAAAGATTTCTCTCTTCATCTTTTTGCGCGCACACACGCGCTCCACCATCCCTGCTACATTACCCAAATCAGGAGTGAGGATCCAGCCGGTATGATAAGTAGTAATAAATGGCTCTGCTTGTCAGTGGAAATTTTGCTGGCAAATTTCTGAACCAGATTAAAAAGTAAATTAGATTTCTTCTGGAGAGTTATTTTCAAGGGTTTTGTCTGTTGATGTTCCCGTGCAAGATTGCGGCTTTGCCAAGGGGGGAAGAGAACAAAAGGGGAGGATAAAGAATCGAGGTTGCAATTATCCAAGTGAACAAGGTTCTCTGGTGGAAGGCACCTAATCAGGAAAGTCTCAAATTTGCTTAAAATACAAGGTGCAATACAAAATTTATTTATAATCTGCCTCACCTGCTCAGATAAAACTGTTTCTAAAGGCAGGCAATTGCAGGAGACAAGCTGTAAAATGGAACAGATGGAATCAAATCGGGTATTAATAACAGCAGAATGAAATAATAACAAAAGTGGGTCTTTTAGCAGAGCACAATTTCTGGTTTACAGAAAAGGCAGATGGAGCAGCGTCAGACAGAGAAGCGCTACCGACTGGGAGATGTGAGCGGGACAAGGGAGATGGGCATGCAGAAGTGCCGTTAATCCCTGAGCAGTGCGAGGAAGGTGGCAGGGCCCCAGGCACTTGCAGGTGAGTAATTAGGTGCACCTAACGAGGTGAGTGATGAGGCTGCCTTACCCAGAGGCAGGTGAAGTTACTTATGGCTTGGTGGCGTGGTGTGGTGTGCCACAGCTGGGTGCAACGTGGTGCTCTCCCTGGGACCCTGGGTGAGTCTCTTGGTCTTTATTTCTCCATTAATGCATCAGAGATGTTATTTTCTTGGTTATTTGATGTAAGCCTTCAGTCCACGTGCTCACAGCCCCTAGCACTGTTGTTGGCCTTGCTTTGAAGCTCAAGGAGTGACTGCAGCAGAAATAAGGTAGCGAAGATAGTGGGTGTAGAGCTGAGGTGGTTTTTACCCGTGTCTAGGAGCTCTTACTCTAGCTAGATGCGCAGGTAAGTCCTGCAGCGTTGTGAAAGTTGGTCATGTGGGTGTTATTCCAGTTTTCTGTGTCTCTCTGTGCTTTATAATGTGCTCTGTGCCCATCGAACGTAAGGTCAGTGCTGAGAAACACGCTGGGACTGAAGCTGGGAACATGTATTTACCCCCAGATGTTTATAAAGCTACTTGCCCTCCACAGACTGGCTTGTTATTGCACTTAGCTGTTAGGGGAAACAGATAATTTGCTGGGTTTGGCATACTGCAGTGTTATGGTTTGACGCAGCAGCTGGGTTGGCATTGCTTATAAGTATTGTCCGGGCGGGTGTTTGTTTAGAGATGTGTGTTTTGGTGGTCGTGAAACTTTCTGCACACAAAAAACCCTTCTGTGTTTGTGAGCGAGGTCTCGGGGAATATGTTTGTTGATCTCTCCTGTAACCTGTGCTCCTAAACGGCTCGGATGCATCGAGAACCCGAAATGAATGAAGAAGGCAATTCCTCCTCCTTCTCCTTCTTGCACCACGCAGCTCTGGCCCGGAGCCGGTGGCAGCGGTGCCCGTGGCTGGCTCCGCACAAGGGCAGCCCCAGGCTCCCTGCAGGCGGCTTGCCCCTTGCTGCGGATCCAGCCCGGCCCCGGCTGCTTCTGCCAACGGCTGGAAACCGGGAAGCGGCTGGGCTTCCCCCTGTGCCTGTGGGGTGGCCGTTCCCAACATCCCTCGCCATGCACAGGACAAACCGGGTTGTGGTGGGTGTCAGGCAGCGTGATCTGACCACGCTGCTGGCTGTGGGGTCTCTAATTCCCCTGGAGACTTACTTTCTGATTTTCCGCTGTTGCAGCGTTACCATGCAAATGACCACGTTGCGTTAAATTCGTGAAAAAGCTTTAAACAAATGGGCACTGCAGGTGGCATCTGGCAAGCGTGGGTGGACCAGGCTGTGCTGGGGTGTGCCCGGGGCCCCCGGGTGGCGATGCGGGGTGTGCACGGGTCTCTGCAGGTACCGGGCTGTCCTGGGGATGCTGCACCGCAGCCGGCATCTGCTGCCATGCCGGCTGCCCTTACCCCAGCTCCTGCTGCTGGTACTGCCCTTCATTTTGTATGTATTTGGGTAGCTGAGTTTTCAGGCGCCGAGCAGCTGCCCAGCTGACACGAGTGACGCAGTCAGCCCGTGTGGGCTGACTCCTGTAATTGGGGTCAATCACAGAAAAAACACTGTCACAGCAGAAAGCGCTTCTCAGCTGCCGGGGCTGCCACAGACAGCAGCGCTCCGGGGACGGGGAAAGAGCCACGCTGCCCTCCTCGCCCTCTCGCTGCCTCTCCTTGCCTGGCTTCTCTGCATGTAGTTCCTCTTTGCTCCCTTTCTCCCCTGCAAAGAGGGGAGAATGCTTGCCCGGTTGCCAGATCTGCTGCCCTCCTCTCCTTCCCTCCCGCCTGGGCTCCTGGAGCCATCCCCTGGGCTGTTCCCAGGGCTCTTGCCACCTCCTCCCCACGAGAAGAGCCACAACCACATCTCTGGTTGCTGTTGCCCAGTTGTGCAGCAAGGCAGCAGCCTCACTCCCCCGTGAGCACCAGGAGGTCCCTGGGCTCCCATAGTGGGGGCAGAAGGCGTCCTCGCTCCCTGCATTGTGAGCATCCCTGAACAGCCTCTTAGGGTAGCTCCTCTGGCACGTTGTTATACAGCCCCTGCATCGTGGCGTTCACCAGAACACCCTCCTGCATCCGCTGCAGGCCGGTGGAGAGGGCTGGGGGCTACGTAGTGGTGGCAATCGGTTCTTATT
>VYXH01012335.1:241067-270226 GCA_013397275.1 Burhinus bistriatus | reverse complement strand
ACCCACCCAAAAGGAGCCTCGGTGAGGGGGAGGGATGGCACGAGAATAGAAACTGGGCCGTGAAATTCATCATTTGGGTCTGAAATTAAATCGCTTTATAGTTATATATAAACTTCTTAGGGTGAGCTCTCATCTTGTGATAATATATCTATAGTCTCTATTTTTTTAACTTTTATGGTCTGAGGGGAAATGTGCCTTCTCACATGTATATGGTATCTTGCAGGAGGGGCCATTCAGTACCCAGGGCCTCTTGGCACCATGAAAATACAAAGGGTGAAGAATAATAAACATCCAGAGCTCCATCTGATGCCTTTCCAACCTGCCCGCACCTGTAAATATAGCAGCTGTACATAAATGTTTTCCCCTAGCAGAATTTATCATGCGTTCAGGGCTTGCAAGATCCAGACCTGGAGGCAAAAGTTGCTTTTTTTCTTTGGCGTTTCTTCTTTATAGCATTGCTTATCACGTTTCGGCGTGCTCACCTGGGATCTGCGGGCAGAGAGGCTGCTGTAAATACACACGGGTATAAGCACGCCCACGCCTGTGCACGCTGGAATGTACACGGAGTTATCCAAACACCTCCCAGCCTCCTAAAAAGTCGTCTGCAGTTTGGTCTTTCATTTCTGCTTCGAGTGAAAACTCTCACCATGCCTTATTTAAGGAATGAAAGTTGCTTATGTCTGCTGTTTGCTTAGAGGGAATAATGATTTTAAAAAAGGAGCCAGACAAAAAAGCTCCAGGGGCCTGGTAGCTAATTAGTCTTACGGTGGCAAACGATGACTACCCGTCAGTAAAATGTAATCGCTCACAAAGAATGAATTAAGTCGGGCAGCAGGCTTTGCAGTGCTGAGCTTTGGCCTGGGCAGCAAGGGCTTTTCCTTCCCAAGGTGAACCGGGATGCTTGCAGCAGGGTATTGCTGTTGCGGCCCCTTTGCTCGGGAATCTTCCCCAGCACGCGGAGACAGCAGCCCATCCTGCGGGAACAGCCCGAGCCTGAAACCCCTGGACCTTTTGCGCTGGCCTCGGCGGGGGAAACTCCCTTTATGGGTCTGTTCACTGTAGGGGGACGGTGGGAAAAGGCTGTAGCTGGCTTACCTGGGACTCTCTGCTCCGCAGATGATGTATCTCGGGGGAGAAGATGAATGCGCAGCGCTGTGCTCAGATAGGAATTAATCTGTGTGGCACCATTTATCTTGGGGGGGATGATCTGAAAGCAGCGTTTAGCAGGGAACGCTGCACTCTGGGGCTGCTTCCCCAGAGATGATATAAATATGCTGTGCAGTGCTTATCTGTTTTTTAGGGGAATAGGTCACCCAGAGGGGCGACGCGGATGGGCCGTATTCTGCTTAGCACGGCTTTCTCTTATACAGGATGGCCACTCTTTGGGGGGATGCTTTAAAGCATCCCCTCGGTCTGGTGCTGCATAAATCACATGTGTTCAGTGATCTGGGGTCTGTGTTTGCTGACAGCATCTGCCCATTCCCTTCCAGCCCAAGGAGGGCCCAAACTCGAATTTACAGGGCCAAGTCATGGAGCTGGGGGCTCTCATCTGATCCCAGAATGAACATCCCGTGGGAATGACCGTGGTGCTGGGGGCATTGCTCGCAGGTGACCGATGGACCCTGTGAAGATGCCTCCCCAATGCTCAGCACTGGGCTGAAGTGCTGCTCTGTGAGATTTTTTTTTCTCCTCCATGGCATCCCTTCTCCATGAGGAGCATAGCAATGACACCGAGCAGCAGAAGAGTGAGGATCAAAGGGCTCCTCCACCATCTCGGTTCCCCTAATGACTGCCAGGCGATGGAGACGGAGCGGGGAGAGGCTTGGCTCCTCTGCTTTCAACTGCGGCACTGATGTGTCAGGTGATCCTCGTTCACCTTTTGGAGGCGAGATCCACTCTGCAGAAATAACAGCAGAGCTAATTGCAGGTTTCACCGTGCATTTTTGTTAGCAACAAAAGCACCTTCTTTCTGCAAACCAGAGAGGAAGTCTTCCCAAACACACACACCACCCCCACCGCCCCCCCGAGACTGCAAGGAATCAGTGAAAAGTCATCTCTATTCCTGTAAAATGCAAATAGCTACAGAGGTATGACATCAGTTACCGTCCCAGGAATATTGGGGAGAAATTAGATTTGCTTTGTGGTGCCAGTGCTGGCCTTTGCCGTGGCATGGAGGAGGTGTTGGAGATGCCGGGGTGAGACCTGGCTGGCTGGGTCGCTTCCCCGAGGCGACTTCACCTGCCTGGTCTGAATCCCATCCCTCCCTGGGGAAAAACCACTCATTCACCCTCCCACCACGGGCCTCTTCTGCCAGCGTGCTCCTTGCACAGGGGCTTCCTTATTCTCCTTCAGGATTTAGAAGGTAACCGTGAAGCCTGTTTCTTTTCAGCTATTAGTGCCTCGAATGTAAGGTGCCTAAGATGATGCGGCTTGAAGCCTCTACTAAGGACTCCTAAAAGCTGGACCCGTTTGACCTCACGGACATGCAGACAACATCTCTACCTTTGCTGTCTCTCTTCTTGCCGTGTCTGCAGAAATATACAGTCAGGTTCATTTCTGGCGCAGGAAAAATGAGGAGTATTGCAAAAAATCAATGTTCAGTGGAGGACAGAAGCAACTGGAGGGCTGAGGGGGAGGATGCTGCTCACGGTTTCTGAAAGGTTATTTTAGCCAAAAAAAAAAAAAAAGCTCTGCAAAAAGAGCAGCTCTTGCAAAGTCCACCTGATCATTGTGACATTCGTGGCGTTTCAGAACGTAATTGTGGGACCACATTGAAAACTATTCTGGTCATGACAATCAGTTCCCTTTTCACGGGCTGTAATGTTGCAGCCTGAGGATTTGCTGCCACCCACTCTAACCCAGTGGGAAAATCCAGTGGGGATGCATTTGCTCTGTGTGGTGGGTATCTTGGCGAGAGCAGGCAGGAGGAGAAATGACCCAGGCTCAGAGGGGTCCCTCTTCCTTCAGGACGCCTTAAAGCATCGCTCCCTTTGCCGTAAGGGTAACAGAAAGTAAATGGAGGGTGCTCGCCAGGAGCTGGCCTGTGACATTTTTATTCCACTCTGGAGGAAGTGCTCTTGGACCCTTGACAGATGAGCATGTTATCAATCCCTTCCTCACAAGTGGGATCAAGAGCAGGAGTCTGCTGAGGGACGACGCCTCTGCCCACTAGAGAGTCTTTTTTTCTGCCCTTTAAAAAAAAAAAAAATTTCTCCTCCTGTAGTGTTGGAAACAGGTGTGAAAACGAGGATGTCTTGAGGGGAGAGGATGGGAGCGCATCGCCAGGTTGGAAGAAGCCCTTGAGTTTTGAAGGGGGAGACTTGCCCAGGTTTGGCTCAGTGACAGCTGCTCCCTTGCAGGTCAAGCTTGATGCGAGGAGTGGCAGGGGCTGGGCCAGGACCTGTCCGAAACCTCTCTAACGAGCAGGAGAGGTTTCTGCAAGTGACCCTCTGCAAAGCCAATCCTTTCAGTTATTTACTGGAAGCAATTAAAAGTCTCAATAACTGGAAAAACTAGTTTGAGTGTCTTTTGTTCGTACTTTCACGGGGATTGATGGGGGAGGCCAGAGAAGTCTGTCCCTGGGCCGTGAATAAAGCCGTGTTTGGGCTTGGTGCGATGCAGTGGCTCAGCCACTATTACAGAGTAATAATGGTCTCATTTGAATTTTATCTGCACGATATAAATTTAATAGTTTCACTGGAATGTGCTATTCACATTGTCATAACATAGGCATGTTTGGGAAGGCTTCAGAGGTGGTTTAATTAGCAAAGTTAGTTGGGAGGGCATTTTGCATTATCTTCCTCCTTTTCTTTCTACTAATGCTCTATAATTTATGTCAGCCGAGAAGCACGTAAGCTTTGCTGCACATAATAAACAGAGGGGGTTCAAAGCCAGCAGTTAGCTTAGCTTCAAAGGACACGGGGAAGGGAGGTCGCCGGCAGGCAGTTTATTAGCTGTCATTTTCTGTACCGCCCTGCGAAAACAAATAAATAAGCGGGAGCAGAGCCCTCCTCCCTAGCGCCGATGGCCAGCGCATGCAGGAGGCGCGTGGCTCGTCCCGTCCCATGGTGCTGACCTGGGCGTCACCACCAAGCCGACAGGGATGTGGGCAGGGGCAGGGCCCACCGAGGATGCTCAGAGGGGTCTCGCCGTGCCGAGTGATGCTGCATTTCCAAGGGAAGGTCTTGAGAGCTTCCCCGCCGGCACCAGCACTGTTAAGGGCTGTGTTTTGTGTCCTCTATGTGGCAAAAACCTCTTGCGCGTTCACGGGGAATGGCACGGCAGCTCTGCTTTCCGTCTGTCTTTCCGTCTCGCATCCTAGGAACTCAATACGCTGCTAACTGTCTGGCTGAAAGCCCGGGGGAGCCGATGGGAAGATTTCCACCGACTTCAATCTGTCTTGGATCAGATCCAGGGGCGGGAGCAGGATTAAGACATCTGCTTGCTCCCTGGACGGCCTGGGTGATGGCCGTCACCAGTGGCACTCCGAGCCTGGCCCGTCGCTGCCTCTCCCGATCAGAGCCACCCTGCCTTCTCAGCTCCTGCGAGCACCGCATCCCTCACAGACAGCTAAAAGCCATGCAGCAGCGGTGCCGCAGACAGTCCCCGTGTCTGCCTTGCTGAGGATGGACCTTCTCTGGAGCAGGGGTTGTCCGCATTCAAGTGTCTCCAACAAAGCAGCCTGCTCCTAGCATAAATAATGACAAGGGATGAAGTTCTGCTGCTGCAGCAGTGGGCAACAAGAATCCAGATTAACTCTCCCACTCCTTTTCTTTCTTTCCCTACATCTGAGAGTGAGAAACACGGCTGATTACAGTCCTATCAAATTAGTACCATGGCTCAGGCTTCAAGTGGTCAATTATGATCAGCAGCAGAATGCTGGAACCGGTCCTTAGCTCATGGGCTGGTTTGTGCTGCCGTGGGAAGCAGGCTGCGAAGACTTGGGTTGAGGACAAAGATGTCAAATCGGAAAAGACACAGGCAGCAGGGGAGGAGCGAGAAAGGCAGGGAAGGAGAGCCCAGAGGTAGGGGACAGCCTGGCAGAGCCTGGTGGAGTCTCCTGCAGCAGGGTCCTGGGCGATAAGCAGTGCCAAGCAGGGATCCCCGATGGTCCCCTGGGCCATCTGAGCTGCTCCGCTCCATCGAGCAAACAGAGCGGCTTTCTATTCCCGAGCAGGGCTTCAGACACCCACGGCAGCCCCATCCAGCACGGGAGCAGAGCCCGGCCGCCCATCGGCATGCGTTTGGTATTCGAGGGTGCCGGGCTGGGCTGTTGGGCCAGCTTGAGGGAACGCGGGCCAGTTGAATTTTGCACTGAATTTGTGCCAAATTCAGTGGATTCCAGCAGATTCATTCAGGGAATGAAATATGCCTGGATTGAAAGAGGAGAAAATATTCCCACCAAACTATTCAGGATTCTCCCCCCCCACCAGCAGCCCTGCATTCACGCCCATCGCTTCCTCCATGAGGTGGTTGGCATGAAAGGCTCCCTTGGAGCCGCTCCTCCAGCGTGCCCAGGTGAGACTCCATTTGCTCCTCACAAACCGAAAAGTCTTTCGGAAGAATGAGAAGCCAAAATCTTTGTTTTTGCAGTGCACACTGGCAACTGTTAGTAAAAGTGGAATTAGAAAAGGTTATATTCTTGAGGGAAATGGTTCTGTTACCTGCGTTACCAAGAGTGAGTCACATTTGATGGAGGATGTAAGTTGATGAGTCCTTGCTGTCACTCAGACCTGAAGCACATCACACATGGCGAATGCAGAACCTGCTACCCTGTGCCAGTGCCACCCCTTGTTTATGGGAAACTGTGACCCATGTAGCTTCAATTCCTGACAAAAAAAAAAAATAAAAAAATCCAGGTTTTGAAGGGCATATCTTAAAGATTGCAGAGAGACATTTAGTTATGTAGAAATAAAATATGAATTTTAATGTGAGGCATTAACATGAGCTCTTTTAGGAATAACTACAGGACTTCATGATGAACGTATTAGAGCACTGCTTCAGCACAGGTGCCTGCCAGTCTTCATAAATCAGCTCCAACAAGTTAATTCTTCATAAAGGAGGATGAATTTGAATCTCGGGGATGGATGAACGGGTACATCAGAAAAGAACCGGCAGAACTTAGAGCACTCGGGTCCTGGCAGGTGGGAAGACTAGGGCAACATTGGACAATGCAGAAGAGAGTAAGAGTTTTTGGGGATGTTCTTTAAACCCCAGCAAAAAGCAGTTGATCACAAGGGCAGCTCGTACCCGCTGCTTGTATCGTGATAGTTTCTAGAGGCACCTGGGCTGACTCGATGCCTTTAGAGGTGCCAGGGCGGCTCCACATCCCACGAGGATGGCCAGCCCCTCAGGAGGCGGCATGCTGCTTGTGGTCTGAAGGCTGACGTTGGTTTGGAGGACGGGCCTGGGGCGATGCCGCTTTGCATGCGCTCGTTTGTTAATTTCCATCGCGGCGTGCTTCTCGACCTCCCCGGTGCGTGGGGATGTTTCTCGCGCTAAGCCTGTTTAAAAGGCAGCTGAGATGTTTCCCCTTGAATAGAGCTCGCTGCCAAGCCGGGCTGCTTTTTATTTGTTGTTGATTTTATTGATGTTATTGACTTTTCCATGGGGCACTTTGGGGACGTTTGCATGATAGCGTGTGCAAGCGCTACAAATTGCTTGATGTTACACAGTGTTTAACTCGTGCTCCGCACCGGCGAGAGAGACACATTTTTATTAAGAACCTGTTGTAGACGTTGCTTTTGTTTTTATGATAAAATATATAATGCAGTCATCACCACTGCCATCCCACTGTGGCTACCGGCTAAGGCAAAATAATGATGTGTCATACAAGCGCTTCCAAGACAGTAACAGAGGTATACAGCGCACAGATTTGTTTCAAAGAGCCTCCTGTGCTGTGCAACGGCATCCCAACAGATAGGTGACGTATGGGGGATTTCAGCACGAGGCAACCAAGACACAGAAGCGGGGCTGCTGCTGTGTGGCGGTTGCCAGGCCAAATTTCCGCAAGCGAGGCTTGAATCTTGCCGAAATCGTGATTACGGAATGATAATTACGAGGGGTGAAGGAGGTCAGATGTAGCCGAGTATTTTGGAGTTCCCACATAGACTGGCTCACCCAGGACCGCTCTCCCCTTGCTGGCTCAGCCGGAGCAAGGCAGGTTGTGCATCCACTGGTGCCGGAGCAGCCGCTCCGGAGTGGTGACATCTGGCTGCCAGAAAGATTGTGGAGTTAGAGAAGGTTTCGCTCAGAGGAGAGAGGGAATAACGTGCAGGTCGCTCTGGTTGCAGCCTCTCCCCAAGGCGTTTCTTTGTGTCCCTGCTGCCCGTACCCTCTGCAGCTCTGCCGTTCGCTTCTCCCGCACAGCTGGGAGCGTAGCCTTCAGTGTTTTGACCAGAGGTTTTATAGACTGAGCGCTGGAAATGGGACGTTAACACAGCGACGCACACCAACACCGTTAATATTTCAATATGTGGGTGAGGACAGGGAGAACATGCTTTCTTTTTTTCCCCTCCCCGTAAATAAAACAGGATCGCTTGTTTTCTATTCCAAGACTCACCGCCTGCCTGAGACAGTAATATTTTAAAGTTGATTGGATCTTAAAATTGTAAGAGGTCCCTGGTGGCCCGACTTTAGCTGGCATTATCAGCTCAGCCATTGTCTTACGAAGCAATCTCCTCTTTGAACCACCCTGTGCTCCCTCATCTTTTAAACACGTGCAGCCCGGAAACGGCTCGGTTCTCTCCGGCTAAGACTGTGTGATGATGGTGAGGAATGAAGATGAATATCATCGTGCCTGTGACCTTGGCAGCAGCCAGCTTTGTCCTTGGGGCTCAGAGCACCTCCGAAGGTTTCTGTTTGCTTTTCTTTATTCACCGGGGACAGGTTGACAGTGCCATTCCTCAGGTTGAAAAACGCTTCAACGGGAAAGAGCTCGAGGAGCGTGACGGAGCAGGTGAAGTCCCGAAGCGTGCATGGGGCAGGCTGGATGGTGCCGCACGGGGTGCGGAGGGGATGCCAGCAGCTGGTGTCCCCTGTCACTCTTGCACAGCCGCATGTTGCGGGGAAGCACCCGCACAGAGGCGAATCGCCCAGTGAGGACCACGAGGTCCCGCAGCCATCAGCAGCATCGTAGCCATGGTGAATGGGGGACCACCCTTCCAGCAGTCTTTAAAGGCCTTGGGGCATTGTGCTTCCAACGCTCTTGCCGTCTGGTGGCTTAAAAACTGGTGATGTTGTCAGGAGGGTGAAGGAGAGGGTCCTGGAGCCGTGGTGCTTTGCCAAGGAAGACACTTCCAGGCAGAGCCACAGCCTTAGGAGAAAGATCTTGGCATGTCCCCACCTGCGATTAAGTGGGGTTTGCATGGTGAAACTGTAAAGAAAAAGTTTCCAGAAAGCGGGAATAAACAGCTCTGGAAAAGTCTGGACTCAGATGAGTCTTCGTGTTGAGAAACAACCGGGAAAAGGGAAGAGCATGGGCGAGGTGTGCTATCAGGATTGGCTAAGGGAGCGCTTGCTTTCTCCGCGGCTACCCAGAGGAGAGGGAGGTTTCTGACAGCAGATGCCTCTTGAGCGGAATAGGGAAAGGCAAAATTATACCTAGTGGTTAGAAATGGAAGTCAGACAAATTCAGGGGAGAAATATGGGACAAATTCTTAGCAGCACGGTCATAAAACATGAGAACAGTTTACCTAGGGATGGCAGCACAGCTTCTTGAAGTCTTTAAATCAACACCAGATATCCATGAGATCTCCAGGCAGAGGGCACAGAAGCGAATTTTCTGAAGGCTGCCTTCCTTTTTGCTATGTTAACTCTGCTCTTAATTAGTTGTTTTTTAAAAAAAATAATAATTAAAAATGCTACCGGTTGATTGGCCTTTGCAGTGAATTTTCCCTTTGGTTTTCAACTGATCCCCATGAAACCAGGACTGTGTGGCTGCAGTTTTTATTACCAGCTTAAATAATTCTTCCAAAATACTCTCTTGCAAAAAACAAGACCAATACTTATGTGTCCGTGGTATCTAGGAGACTGGCAGAAATTGTGCTCTGCGTGATTATCCAAAGCAGTTGTCATGTTATTCTCATCGCTAATGGTATATAATTACGTATTAAGGCTCTCTCCAGGTAGAGCATCTCGGGGCAATTAGAGTACACAGCAGAGGACACGACGAAGACCCCAGGCCAAGTGACTCTGCCCCTCTGGAAAGGGAAATAATTGTCCCAAAACATATTGTCTGCATTTTTGCTGCCTGAAATTAAAGTGGATCCATTAGAGAGAGCTGACTTTCTAGAAGGATCTCATCCGAGATTATCTGAAAGCTCTTCCGCTGGCTCCAGCTCTGCCACTGCCACAGCGAGCCGGGTGGAGGAGCCTGCGCCGACATGGAAAACTTCAGCTGCGTTTGCATTGTTGTGCTGGGAATCCCAGGAAGGGCTGAACCCCCCGGCCGGCTCTGTTTTGCCGATGGGTAATGGAGCCGAGCAAAGCGCTGGGGATGTTGGTGAGGCCAGGCAGGGCAGGGCAGACCTTTCAAGGCTGCCTGTGATATTTGACTGGGTGGGTTCTTGCGAGTGTGAGGTGCAAATAGGATTACATGTGAAGCGCGTTTCTCCGGGGGGCACGGCTGCGGAGCTGTAGGCTTGGCTTCTCAGCAGGTACCTTCCACCTGGGCACTGCATTCGCATGGGATGCTCTGGATGCCCTGCCAGGAACAGCGGAGGTCTCGTCTCACTGGGAGCGTGCCAGTGGCTTTGGTGACAGGGAGGCACGCGCGGAGAAGTGCTGGGGGGGCGAGTACCTGGTGGGTTAGGCTGCTCTGCGGTGTGCAGAATGAGGGGAGAGAAGAAACCCAGTGAGCAACACCAAACCTTTGCCGTGTCCACTTCGAGGAGAGCTGCAGCTCTGCAAATAGAGGAAATCTCCTTTTATTGGGAAAACATGCGGTCCTCATGTTCCCAGGCCAGTTCCCTGCAGGGACAGCAATAAGGGGAAGAGGCACCAGATGCCGGTTCGATGCCATACTGGAGGATAGAGCTGAGAAGTCAGAGATGATACATTTATTTTAAAAAGCTTGGGAGATAAATCACCAGGTTCTGGGATGAACAGTCCCTTAAACAAATGGCACAAGCATGACTGTGTCTCTCACTGAGCCCTTCCCAGTCTATCCCCTCCCAGGGGAGCGCCAAGGAGCCCTGGGGTGCCTCCAGCACCCGGGCAGCCTGTCCTCTGCAGAGGCTCACAGACAGAAAATATCACCCAAAACTGCGTTGCTCCCTTGTGTACGGGCCCGAGGTGGGGGAGAAGGCAGGAGTGACAACGCCAAGCATCTGATGCCCATCATGCGGGAATCGGAGAGGTGGGACACTTGCCTTCCCCACTGACGCGTTGCACGAGTCCCAGGCTCGTGCAGACACCTACACGGCACGGGGGTGCAGCCCGGGCTTCTCTCTCCTCCTCCCCTTTGCAAGTGACGAACAAAACAATCTTCATTCCTGCAGGAGATTCTCCTTTTTGGAGCAAAGGGATTATACCTGGAAAGATAACACGTACCTTTCGTACCTCTCTTTGACCACAGGAGCTGTGCCTTCTGAAAATAACCTCCCAAGGGAAAACCTGTGGGCTCTGAGCAGTGTTTCTGTCCTGGCTTCATCACCATGCTCCCTAAAAAGAGCTGCTTTTCTTCCCCCTCCCTCGCTCGCCGCTCTGCAGCTCCCTGTATTTGGGAGACACCACAAGACCAACTGCAGCAACAGCAGCGATGCCATCGGGGCGGCTGCAGCTCGGGAGGGGACGGGTTTGGGGGGTGTTTTGGGGTTGCGTTCGTAAAAGCAGCAGGTCCAGCACCGGGGGCGGAAACACGGGGGTGTTTGCAGATACGCCTTGTGGGTAAAATCTTACAGCCTGTGCACCTGCCTGGTGAAAAAAGGCAGCTCCTGCCCCAGAGGCGTTAGTGGGTAGAGGAGAGAAAACAGAAGGACGCAACAGGTTGGAGGACTCGGGGGGACGTGAGCGGGTACGACCTGGTGGAGCCAGCAGCAGGCGAGGCAGGGGAGCCTTCCGCCGGCTGTTCTCCTGCCCTCGGGTGCTGCTGGGGGCTGGCTGCGGGTAACCCACGCAGACATTTCATCTCCAAAAACAGGGCTCAGCACCCGCCCTGCAAACGCACCGGCGTCCGGGAGAGCCTGTCTGCGCAGAGGAGCTGGCGCGGCCGCAGCTCGGGGAGGGCACAAGCAGAACCCAGAGCCCCCGGGAGGGATTTGTGTGCGAGGAGTACTCAGCCCACGGGAGCCGACGGTGCACGTAGCACACACCTACCCGTGCGCCTCGGAGAGCGCTTAATTGGGCCCACAGCAATCACGGCCGATTGTTTCCCCAACAAACAATGTCAGCGTGAAGTTGCGACTCGCTGCCAGCCGTCCCCAAAGGGAGCTCCTGTCCGGCTCGCGTGGCACGGATCACACCCAGCAATCAAAGCCTTCATCATTTTATTCTCCCCCGAGTTGTGAGGAGGCTGGCAGCCGGCTCCCTCGCATCCTAACGCCAGCAGGCTTTGCGTATGTGACAGCGTCGGGAACCGAAAGCCTTTTTCTCCATCCATATCGGAGGGAGTTTTATTCTGACTGAAGGGAACAATGCGGATGGGCGCTGCAGAGAGCTGGCTGGTGATGAAAATCTCTGAACCGACAGAGGTTTGCTTCAAAGGGGCCTATGAAGAGGTTCCGCTTTAATTATGGGGAGGAAAGGGCCATGTAACCTAATTAGCATATGCACACAAACGTAGATATGTATATCCACGTACACACGCACACATCCCCTGGCACATACAGCGCAGGCAGCATCCCGGTGATGCCGCGGCCCAGGCAGTTCACAGACAAGACTTCTGCACTGGAGTCACGTTGCCGCCAAAGGGAAACGCAAGGCGGTTTTATTTTTAACTTGGCTATCTAGAGGGAAAGGGGAAGGAATATCTTGTGGTGGAAGAAGTAGATGAGGACTCTGGAGATCTCAGCTCAGTTCTTGGCTCCGCTACAAAGTCCCCATGCGACCTTAAGCAGGTCACTTCATCTCTCTGCGCTTCATTTCCCTTCTGCAAAGTTTGGAGAGCACAATCCTCCCTCCGGTCTTGTCTGCCTGGGTTGGGAGCACACATTTATTTTATGTTATTCCAGTGCAGCGCACGGAGTTGGCACAGTGCAGGAGAAGACTGGTGGCCAGGGAGGTGGAGGTTGCAGGGCGACTTCTCTGGTTGCTTCTTCCCACAGGCTACGCGTTTGTTTCAGAATGCATAGAGGAAATATTTTCTTTTTAAATCAGTAAAGCATTACATCGGATTAAAGCAGGTGTAGAATGGCTGTACTTCTTGCAGCCTGATTCGCACAGACAACCTCTTTTGTTGTTCCCTCTCCTTTATCTATCGGTCTGCCTGTTCACTCTGCAAACATTGGCTTTAGAGGAAAAGTGAGAGCCTCGGCCACGCTGGGTACAGCCGAACACATGCGAATGGTGTTAGAAGTGTGCGGGGGGGGTTTCACCCCAAGGCATGCTGTGGGCAGCCCGAGGGAGGGAGCACAACCCTGCTGGGGGGGGGGCACCGGAGGGACCCCTGGGGTGCGATGTAGTGGGGGCACCCAGGCTGCTCGGGAGCAGCTGGGACTCGTGTCCTCAGCCGGGCACTGCTCTCGGGTCTTTTGGGAGAACATCTGCAACTGCTAAACTTCTCCCCATGCTGAAATTCTTGATTGAGGAGGAGGATTGGGGGGCAGTGTGTTTGTTTTTCCAGTGGTATTACTGTATCAAGCAAGTAAAACTAACTTCTGTGATAAAATGCAAACCAACCGCTATGAAATGCCCGGAAGAACGCCTTTCACCATGCCCTTTTGAGTGCAAGTAAGGTTTGGGGGGCCACCGTCCAACAGCGTCGTTCTCCGTCGCATTGCAAGCGTGTTTTAGGGGGAACGCAAACTGTCTTTAATTAGAAAAATGGAGAAAGAAAAGGGGCTTGTGGCCGGGCACCGGGCAGGCTGCGGGGCTCGGCGCCGCTCCTCTCCGTTGGTCTCGGAGCTCCCCCGCCGGCGGGGCGCCCGCAACTGCAGCCGCTGCGGGACGGGGGGATCCCGGGGGTCCCCGCTCCCAGCCCAGGCTCTGCCGGGGATGGCATCGGCGGGGCAGGCGGCTCCTTGGCCTCGGCCGTGCCTTTCTTCATTCCCGTTGCTTAATTGCTTTCCCACACACCGCCGGCCGAGTGAGCGTCGTCGCCGTGCGAGGTACCGCAGGGAGCAGGACCCACTCCCCAGCGTCCTTGTCCCCAAAAGACACCCCCGCGCTGCAAGAGCAGGGCCTGGGGAGTCACCCCCGATACGGGAGTTCTCCCCAGATTGCTCGGGAAAGGGGAATTCCATAGTGAAGGGCGCAAGCTGTGTCTTAGGGCAGCAAAAGGCTTTTCATGTGAATTATTTGTTAGTTCTCCCAGCCCTGAAGAGAAACCTTCCCTTGGCGCAGAGTGCTGTGGGGGTAATTAGGGGCCGCTTAGCTCACCAGCTAATTGTTTTCTTTCTCAAAAAACTTTCTCTGTTAGGCTCTGGCACACTCATTATCGGTTCTGGCTGATCACGCCCGTTTATTCCCTTTTCCCGCTCGTGCTGCGAGCGGATCTCCGGCTGACTGTCACCGCTCCCTCCCCATGTCACTTGGCACTTGACTGACAGTCGGTGTCCCACACGTAGCGCCGAGCCCGCTGTTCCTGGCCCCTTTGGCACAACGGGTAAAACATTGCTTCAGCACCCGGCAATTTACAGCCGTTTGGTTCTCATCCATCACTCGGGCAGCGGCGGTGGGGAGAGGCAGCCCGGCCTGCCATAAACCATGGGTCTTTTACCCCAGAAGGAGCCTCCATCCCCATCGCTCCGGAAGCTCTTCTTCACCACGACCCGTGTTTTGCCGTTTCCCTCTCTTTTTCCTCTGCCCACGCTTTTCTGCTTGCTCATCTGCCGCAAGGACAGCCCCTGGGACGGCTGGGGTGGCCCATCCTCACCGGGGCCCGGGCAGCTGAAGCAGCATGCAAGTTTCTGACAAGTTGTGTTTTATCGAGCACACACGGGATAATTTTGCACGTCCTTGTTTTGTCATTTAGAGCACTTAAAGTGTCATGGAGATTTCACTCTCCTAAAAGCTCATCTGTCAGCATCCATGAGTTACTCCAGTAAAAGGGTATCATCAAGAGCAGCAGGAAAAAAAAAAAGTAAAAAATTAAAAACAAAAGGCATGCCCGAAGGTTTTCTATTCCAGGCTGTCCGCAGCCAGCCTTGAGCCCGTACAGCTGCACCCTGCCGTCTCCCACGGCCGGCGGGCAGCGCTGCCCGCAGCATCCCCGCCGTCTCTGAGCAGCCGTCCAGCTCTGCCGACATGGACGCGTCGGGGGGGGATGGCTCGGAGCTTTGCCACTTCTTTTGCTTAACGAGAGCAGTGTCGTGCCCGTGCTGCGGGCTGCAGATGTGCAGCAGCTCTTTTGGACAGTTGCGGCGGAGCCGGTGGCTGTGTTGAGAAGCAAGGGGGAAAGGGCACGGTGATTTCTCTGGGAAAAGCGGGAATTTGAGGGGGCCGCCCTGAAGCCAAGCAAAAATGAGAAATTCAAAGGTCTAGTACTCTCTTCCTTTGCTTCCGTTTAGCACAAGCGGATATTTTTCCTGATTTTTATGGTTTGCACCCAATAGTACAGCATGGAAGGACGGATAGTGAGAGGTGCGGGGAAGTGCAGAGCGGAGGGAGGGATGGAACCAGTTGCTCTCCCTGCCATTGCAGGAAGCTGGACCGCCTTGTGTCTGGAAAAGGAGCTTCCACACGGAAAAGCCTCCGGCCTGACAGTGCTGGGAGCTGCAGGGACTCTTGCTCTGAACAGCAAACCAGAAAACAAACTCGCCTTCTGCAGTAAACAGGTTTTAATGCGCTGTTAGCTATCTTTATATGGCTTTCTGTCCAAGGAGGTGGATTTACATACACATTAAATGGCTTTCCCCCTGGTACAGGATCGCCGTGCCTGTATTTCATTTACTTTGGAAACCCAGTGGCAGACTGGATCATTAAAAAAAATGTTGTACAAACACGCATGAAATATTTGTTCCAAGCGCAGAGGCAAATAAAAGAGTTGATGAGATGGATTGGGAGCCCAGGGGCACATCGAGCAAGGGGAATGGGAGGGAAATCACACAAGCGCTATTTGCGACTTGTAGTCAAAATGAAAACATTTTCTCTTGCCATCTGATCAGGCCTCCTGCGGATACCCCTCGGTCCAAGGGCTTTTGCCACTTGGCGCAGATCAATCCGTGTCCTTCCCGCTGTCACAAGAGCTTTGAAAGGCAGCGTGAGGCTCTTCTCTTGGCACGTGCTTCGTGCCAGGAGCAGTAAGGGTGTGCAGCAGCCCCCGGGCAGAGGGAAGGGGTGGTCTCCCCTCCCCGCGGGGCACATCCAGGCTGCCCTGGGTGGAGAAACTGCACGGAAAGAGCTGGAGAGTAACCGGGAGGCAGGGAAAGACCTTGGCTGACTGTCGGCTGGGGCTTCCCGGACAACCGGCACCACTGCCCCGTGGCCTTACGAGAAAGCCGTGGAGGAAAATACTCCATCCCAGCGCCCGACGATGCTCAGAGGTGGTTGTGTGCGAGAAGGGTGAGGATGCTCTTACTGAAGCGGGCAGAGAGCTGGCGTGGGACTTCAGTGGGATCGCTGCAGCTCCGAGCTGTGCTGAAAACCCTCCTGCAGGATCTGGAGCGAGCCGGCAATCGTTCTGGTTTTGTGGGGAGGGTTTTTTGCCAGATATAAATAATTAGAACTTGATCGAGCGTAGGGGGAAAATGTTGACTTATTGCTGGAAAAGGAAAGCACAAAATATTTCCAAACAAAGCGGGTGATTTATCGGCAAACCTCCTCTGCTGGGGCGCGCTGCGGGTGCTGGGAAGAGCGGAGCTCGAGGGGCTGCCTGTGCCTTGCCCTTCGCAGGAAGGGCCCGGGGCTCTCTCTGCTGCTAGTTTTGGGGGCATCAGGGCTATTTGCTGTTTTAACTATGGGATAGTGCTTTGCTGCACCTTTCGGTGCTGCCGAGGGTGGGTGTTTCTGACTCGAGCAATTGCACATTCAGGGCCAGAACGGCTTCAGAACCTGGACGGAATAAGTGATGCAGCTTTTTAACTTGCTTTAGAATTGTATCAGTAATCCGTGGTTACATTATTAATGTAGTATTAAAAGGACTTGAGGCCTCTCAGCAAATTCCTATTTCAAATAAATAATTACTGGAGCCAAGATAATTTATTAAATTAAATTGAAAAACTCAGGCATACTCTATATTTGCCTTCAAGTGATTTTTTTTTAACTACCACGTCCAAAAATACACTGTTATTCACATCGCCGGACCCAGAGGCTGCGGATGGGCTGGAATGCCGATGCGGCAGCAGACAGTTTCAGCAGGACCCAGGGTCCGCAGCCTGGGTACCACATTGCTGGGTGAGGCCCCAATCTGCATTTCACGTCTTCAGGCAAGGAGGTAGACGTACTTGTCAGAATTTGTTCAAAAGCAAGCAAACAGCAGCCTTTATCATTTTTTGGTACCTTGGCAGGAAGCAAAGGGATGCGCTGCACGTTCGGGGGTGCGCATCCCATTTGCCTTTTAGAGGAAGGAGAGAGGGAGGTGAAAAGGAGGGCTGTCTGCTTGCTGGCGCTGCAGGAGGGTCCCTGCGCCCGAGCACCGGGCATCCCCCTCCCAGGGTGGCTGCACGGGGCATGAAAGAGCAGAAGGGCAGAGACCGCACGGGTTCTCCTCCGAACTCGTCTCACACCTTCACTTACGCCAGAATAATTTAACCCTGACGTAGCTGCCGGGCTGCAGGACAGCCTGGAAAGCTTTCCTCTGGTAGAGGTGTTTCCATGGCAGCGTGTGTGCAAGGTGTGGTTGTGTCTCGTTTGTTGGCCATTTCCGAGCAAGGCCGTTCCAAACAGTTGGTAATTTTTCATAAGGCACTTCGATTAAATAGATAATGAGGCTGCAAGCGCAAAAATGTTATTTCACTGTTCAAAACCTCTGCGATCATAAGTGCAATACTGATCGAGCTCTCAGAGCATCACCCACGGAAATACCGACTGGTGTAAGTCCTGCTGGGGAAGGGGACGGTGCGAGGCTGCGGGAGGGTCTGCACCCTTCACCCCCCGCAGCCTCCGCACGACTGGTGTGGGAGAGAGCTGCGTTTCCAGCGCGAAAGTCACGCCTGCTTTGGGGGGTTTTATCTGCGCTTTGCCAAGACGCGTGACAAATTTGTACTAAATCAGAACCTCAAAAGATGCCAGCGCATAAAAACAGGAAAGCTATTGCATAATACAGGAAAATGAGATAAAAATCCTTCATACGGCACACTTACTTCAGAAGCAAGAATAAACAATATTTAAAAATGTATAAACACAGATGGCATATTTTCCTTTAAAAAATGTTCTGAGAAAAATAAAAGCCTCTTAAAAAGGAATAAAATATGAAAAGGAGGAGAAGTAGGTCAGAAAGAAGAAGTCAAAGGAAGGGGGGAAAACCAACAAAACCAAAATCAAAGGCAAAGCCCGTTCCGCTGGCGCATGGCCGTGGCGTGGGTCCAGGCAGCTTTCCATGAGCATCTGCTGGGGCGATGGTGAACCGCACATCCTCAGGTCTAATCCAGCTCCATCCCAGGGTGCCGGTGTGTAATACACCTTGGGCAGGCTGGCTACAGCACTGGCTGGGGCGAGTGGTCCCATGCAGCCTTTCGGGGCAAGGAGACCGCCTGGCCGCATGGGCAAAGCAGCAGGTGGAGATGCCCTGCAGAACCGCCCTGCCCAACGGGGTCCGAGCCCACCCGCAGGTACCAGTGCACAGTAAATAAAGAAACTACATGTAAATTGCCTACTTCCCCAGGGATCGGTGAGAAAGGAGAGAGACGTTTGAAAGACTCGTTTATTTGCCCCATTAGCCATTTTAACGGCCTCTCTCCGATAACGATCATTCCCAGGGTTAGAAGAGCAGGTGTTCAAATAATAAGGGTGAGTGAGAAGCCTTGTATGGTCGTTATTATTAATACCTGTAACAACAATGAACCGGGGAGACGTACACCCCATGTGCTGTGTGACACCCCACTGGTGTGCAGACTGGGAGTTCTCCTCTCTGGGACACCTCGGGGGGAGGCCGGGCAGCTGCAGCGCCCAAGAGGCGAGACGCTGGCTGTGAAGGGATGGCGTGAAAAGCACGGCAGGGACCAGCCTGTACCTGCAGCGCACGCAGGTACCTCCCAGCTGGCCCTACGGGGAGCAAGGGACGCTTTTGGGTTGGTTTTGTCCCGTTTGTTTTCTGCTCGTACCATGCAACCTGGGTGAAGGGTGCGCAGTCTCCTCCTGCACGGTGCCGTGCCAGCGCCCCGAGCAAACCCTGCTCGGTGATGGGCAGCAGCCAGGCAGCAGGGGCAGCGCTGCCAGCCGAAAGCACGCAGTTAAGAAAATACGTTGCTTGGTCCAGACCTCAGCATTTCGCTCGCCAGGCTGTGTCCACAAAAGCTGTGACGTGCGGCGTCTGCATCCTGTTTGGTATTGCTTGCTTTGGGTTGCCAGACCAGAATTAGCTGCCATAATAACCAGAGCTGTCTGGGCAGGACCGGACCGTTGTAGGTCCCTTCCAGCTGAAAATTGTCTATTCCGTTCTACGCCAGGCACCTCGCCTGCCTGCGCTGCCTTGTCTCGCTGGTCTCCGGGGCTCTGCTGGATTTGGGGGCTGCCGCTCTCCTGGAGCCCGCTCGAGTCCAGGCTGGTGGGCTGGGGGGGCTCCCGGGAGCACTCGGGGTTTGAACTTGCGTTTCCCCACGTGCTACTCAGCAGGAAATTTGCACTCCAGGAAAACATTTTTAGGACTTCCAAAGTAGGAAAAATGGCTTAAACATTCAAAGGACGTGGTCGGGTGACAACCACCCCCACGTGAGCAGAAAGTGAACTGAAGGTACTTGTGCCTTCACTTTCCATGGGGAACAAATACCACGCGTGGCGGTGAATTATCTCACGGCGAAACCTCTGCAGTGAGAACTTAGTTGATTCCAGCCATAAAAATAAAAGTTCATTTTGCTGGTGTTAATTTAAAACTATCGCTACATCTCAGGGAGAAATAAACACAGGCGTACTTCCTAAAAGCAGCGATGGCTCCGCAGCATCCTTACTCCTCTGGCAAGGCGAGCCTGTACAGCCTCCGCACATCTGCCTTTGGGGACCGTACCTGTTACGGTGGGGATCTCCGAACGGGAGAGGGGGATGTGACGCCCAGCAGAGAGTGGGGAACCGAGCCAGAGAAACGTAGATTGGAAACAACACGTACCTTTGTAACAGCAGGGTAATTAACCGCTGGAACACTTTAACAAAGGAAATGATAAATTCACCGTCGTTTACTGTCCTCAAGTGGAGGTTGGATGGGTTCTTGGAAGATAAGCTTTAATTCAAGGATGCGATTGGACTCTGTAGTGTTAAATGAAGCTGCAGGATGAGTAACTCACTCCGTTGGAGGACCAAGAGGGTGAAACACCCTGCCCTGTGTTCAGCAGTGGATTAGGAGACCGTCGCGGTGGCCTCTCTTGGCCCCAAAGCCTATAATTATTCACCCTCCGTGTAATTATTCCTGTTGCTGCTCACACTCACGTACAAACGCCGAAGCTCTCTGAAGCAAATCTCACCCCGCTGGAGCCCGAATGGCTTTTGGCAGGGGCTGGGGTGGGGATTTGGGGTGCGGTGCAGAGCCCAGCTCGGGGACCTGCACTGCTCCCCACTCCAACAGCCAGAGCAGGGGAGGCGGGTGTCAGGGTGCTGCTCACGGGCCTCCATGGCACCGCGTCGGCTCGAGGACCTCCATCCCCTCTCACCCTCAGGCTTTGCAAGGGAAAATGGAAGCTGTGGCTCTAAAGCTGCCATTTATTCATTCCCACTTAAGCTTGGGGGCTTAAGGTCTAAGGTGTGCTGTGGCATTGGCAAAGAGCCCTTCAGCAGCGGTTTCTGTCAGAAGAAAACCCAGTTTCCAAGGCTGGCAGAGGTTTCGGGTGGTGGAGAGGGGCAGGTAGCCAGTCCCGTGCCAGCCCACGCCAGGCAGCGCAGAGACACTGCTCCCTGCCTGGGATGCTGCGGACATGGGACCCCGGCAGCACGGGATCCTCCAGCGCATTCAGGGCTTGGAAGCATTCTGTTGTTGAAATCCTACCAAGGATAAATACTGATTTCCAGGATTTTCTGGCAGCCGAGTCCTGCTCCTCCATCCCAGGCTGGCTGCTGGAGCCGGCAGCACGTCTCCCAGTAACCAGCTGGGTCCTGGTGTGAAACGCCTCTCCGGGCAAGAGCGAGCGCTATCAATTGTGGTATTTCAGAGGACTTTTGTGCTGTTTATTGAAGGTGGTTTATTTTTGAATGGTAGCTCCAGGTTACATTTTTCTGGGCCGAAGCTGGCAGCAGCAGCCGCCCCTCCAAGCCATTGAGGTCTTGGGTGTCCAGAGAGAGCTTTCTCTGCTCCGGGAACCAGCATTCGCTGGGGCTGGCTGGCTCCAGCAGGCGGATTAGGGTCCCTGTAGGAAACACGGCAGAAATAGCTGGGGTTTTTTTGGGGGGAAGTGGGGGTTATGAGTTGAGCAAATAAGTTGGTGGACGAAAAAGCACGCAAAGGAAAACTCGGGCAAATCATCAAATGTCTGATGTTGGAAAATTGCTAGGTGTACCTGTTTAGTCCCCTATTGTTCACTCTGCATCGAGGTTTTTCCCCACCGTCAGCCTAATCTGCACCGGCACTTGTTTTCACGTATGGATAAGCTCCTCACCTGCCCTCGGTCCTCACTTCCCTCCTCGCATCCTGAGAAGGGCTGCTGTGCGGAATGGTCCTGCGGCCCCCGGTGTTTCTGGCACGGGAGCTTGCCCAGCAGCACCCATTTGGGGGGGGCTGGGGCTGGTGGAGCCCCTCCAGCCACTTGGGAGGGTTTTTGGGAGCAGGTCCGCACCTTGGACCCCGATGGAGAGAGCCTGGCCTGGGAGAACCGCAGATGAGCAAGGGCCACGTTAACGTTAAGGAGTCCAGGATAGGCATCAGTGGGGAACGAGCAGACTGTTTAACTAAAACATGGAGTACGTCTCGGCGGCAATCTGACGGTTTTGCCATGTGCATGGGAGATAAGACATTGGCGTTGTTACAAGTGGGTCTGCACTGTATGAAAGGGCATTTTTATATCCAGATGCCTCAAGACATGATCTTATAAAAGGCCAATATGTAAAACATAGGCGGCTTACATGGTGCCAGTGAAAAGCAACAGGTTTTCATTCTGTGCGGGAAGGTAAATGCGATAATCTTTCCCCCGTTTGCTGTTTGGGTAGCACCGTATCAGTGCGTGCTGTTGCACGAGGGCACGCGGCAGCAGGGAAACAGCAGTCTCCTCTGAAAAACGGCTCCTTAAAAGCAGCGTGGGGCTGCGGGCTGCTTTCTGCCCACCGTGCCTTTAGCTAACACTTACTCTGTTTACAAGGTGTGGGATTTTTTCTTCTGGCTGGACCCACAGGCTGACTCTAGGATTTACAAGCTTCTTGCTGATGATTCTTCAGTTCGAATTTAGCTGGCAGCTTTGGTGGTGCAAGAGGCTGCACCAATGTCAGTAATAGGAGTAAAAGCCTGTTTGTGTCCCACCGGGGATGGGTCGCGTCCTGCACGGCACCTCCAGAGCCTCTCGTCACACGTGTAGTCGTGTGTAGTAACACGTGAAAAACTTTCCAAAGGCCAATCTTTGTTGTCTTAACACCCCAGGAGCTAAGGGCTAGCTGCATCTCTTGCATCGCCGGCTCCTTCTGGTTTTGATGAATTAATGTAGAACGGGTGACTTGTTTTCTAATGTGGCCAAGTAAACGCTGCAAGATGCGTTTATTTGGAAAGCAGATTGGTTCTGCTGGTGTGCTCATACTGCCCAAGGCTGTGACGCATTGTACCGGGGCTGCTCCTCCCCGTCAATCAGAGCGTGAACCCCCTGCCACAGGCTCCATCCTAAAACACTGAACACGCAAAAAGGTTCAATGAGCACGTAAATACTCCCATTAAATCGACGTGACTCCTTGTGCACTTCAAGGAAAGCTTGTACAGCCTTTTGAAAGCTTTTAGCCTATTCGCTTGCGCTGCCAAGGGAGTAATGGAAATATCAGACACCATAAACGGAATTGAAAAGGGGAAAAATGAGGAAATTTTGGTGGAGGGGAGATTTTTCCAATGTCATTCATCAATGAACAATAAAAAGGCACATCCAGGCACATCTTGACCTTCCCTCTAACGGAGCTCGCAGAGATGCTGCCAGCACTTTTGCCTAAACCAGAGGAAAAGCCTCTGCCAGAAGGTTGCAACCTGCCAGAGCTGCTCTGCCTCACCCATGGCACCCAGGGATTTCTGCAGCGAACACCCAGCGTCTCCCTCCCGTGGCATCTCTTCCCATCCTGGGCAAGTGCTGCCGAGACCTGTTTCCTCAGAAGCGAGGGGAAAGGTAGCGCCGCAAGGGTGCCCCAATTCCTCCCCTTGTATTCATGCATCGCCTCTGCATTCAGCTGCAGCCTTTACGCAGTTACAGACAAGGAACACGTCTCTCGTGAACTGACGAGCCGGCAGGGGACAGCTCCAGCCATCGCTGCTCTTCTAGGCCAGCACTTCAGACCCTTTCCCACTGGTATTTTCATTAGCAAAGAGCTTAATGTTTGCAAAGCTCTGCGGTACCTTCTCCTTAGAAGCTGGTACACTGAAGTAATTACTAGTGCAGCAAACACCGGGGACGCACAGACACAGAAAGGTTCAATTACTGGTGTGGTTTTGTCGAACAATCAGTAATACATTTCATTTTTTCAGACTTACGCTTGGGCCATTGATTTCTGGGATATCACTGCTGTCCCTGCTATAGAGGCGTTTACCTGCGCTATGACATGATTTGCATGTAGCTGTTAACTATCGAGAGTTATGTCACGGCTTCTGTTATTAAACTGAGTATTTTAAGAATGCTTTCGTTGTACCTCATGTTCTGAAAAGCATTGCTGAACAGACAGAGCTACTTGCAGAGAGAAGTTCAGGCCCCTCTCCTGACATACAGCCCTTTTAAACTTCACTTTTCCCAACTCCACATCTAAAAGGAGAGCATTTTCTTTCGCAAACCTACGAGAGGCTGGTTCACCTAGCGGCTTACGGCGAGCACAAAAGAAAGGCTGTATGAAAAGGCCATCTTCCAACAGAACTGTTTTTATTGTGTAGTGAAAGACTGCATCTAAAACCAGATGACGAGGAGTATCAAACAGCGTGTTTTACCTAGTACATACAAAGACGCTGCTGAGGCTCGAGTGTGTCGATTCCTTGCTCGCACAGAAAAGAAGCAGTAACTCAGGCTTCCATCTGCATTTTAACAGCTGTTAAGAAAGAAGGTAACTGAAGGGTGCAGCTTCTCGGGAGACTGGCAAACAGAAAAGAACCAGGAGACGCATCTAGTACATGCCACGGGATGGCACGGTACGATGAGAAATCAGCTGGCGGTTTTATCACTCTCTCCATTCTCTATTAGTTTCCTCTTCTTTTCATCCGTTTTCCTCTTGAAGATGCTATCTCTGTAGAACTGAAGTTCTTTGATGCTTTCCCTGATGTCATCGAGTGCTCTGAAAGAGAATGAAGGAGGGTTTCAAAACGCCTGCGCACATCTGCAGCTACATCTGGATTCTAACGCTTCTGAAAAATGCTGGGCCGTAAGAAACCAAACTCTGATATGCACAGATAGCACATCTGTCAGAAATGAAAACAACCCTCGCTAGTCTCAGGGATGTGGAAAGCAATAAAAGTCCACCAGCACCAACATGCCAGGGAGTAACGTACAGCTTATTAGTTTATGTCACCGTGGGACACGGAAGCTCCTGAAAGCCAGCAGGTTCTACAGCTTCTGCTATTAAAAGCAATTCAATCCGAGACAAGAGACAAGGGCTCCAGAGACCTGCTTTCAGCTCCTGCTCTGGCCAGTTTTGCCTGCACAGACGGTGAGGTCCGTACAGTAGTAATCATACTGCGCGTTCCTCCTGGGCAGCACACCGACCCGTGATTTCAATCGAGATCCCTACTACAGTCATCCCTCCTCTTTTTGTACTCCTCTCTTCCTTGTGCCTCCTGTCCTGCCCAGCACAGCCATGTCAGGGCAGAGAGGTACAGGTTCAGTGCCTCCTTTTCACTGTCATTTAGGACAGTCGTAGCTCTAGCTAGCAAGCAGCACCTGGGGAAAATCCACCGCAGACATTTCAACACGCAGGTGTCTTGTGCTTTTTTCCACGTTTAGTCTGCGCAGCTGAAAGAGCAAAATGCATGCACGTACCGTGCATACACTATGCAGTACACACGGACTTAGCAAAGCCTATGGATCGCACAGAACCCACTGTCCCCTCCTTTTGGAAGAATTAGAAAATGTAGCTTTCTAGGAATACATGTTAATATTGCACAGAATCTTTTCTTCCACAACCTCGAGGCAACTGCAACTTTTAGGGATGCCTCAGATGCTGGCAGAAGTGTAACTCAAAATAAATCCCTTCTGGAGAAAGGAGAACAAACTCTCTGACACATTAGGAATTCAGGAAATAGCCAGGAACAGAACTCCCATCTCCCTATCTGCAATCTTCCAATTTCAGCGTCTCTGTGAACAACTCCGCCCAAAACAAGGACAGATAAAACCCACTGTTAAGCTACTGTTTTCAGGTGATTTCTCACTCTGATGTCTAAGAAGTGACAGATGTATCTACCTTGCCAAAGAAGCATCTTGGATTGAATTGTACATAGAGTGAAATAGAACAGATAAGGAAACTTCTGATTCTTGGTATTTTAACAATCCCTTTCCCTACACTAACCAGGCTTCAAGTGGGAAAATACAAAGGCAGGACAGGGAGCAGAAGCATACAGCCTCTGCCGTCGTCTGCATTAGAAGCAGCATGCCTGGAATTCAAAGGAAGCTCCGTATTCTGCTCGTGAAGAGTGTGGTTCCTCCATGACAAGCCCTGCTCTGTAACAAACAAAAGTAGAAGCCTCACCTGTGCGAAGCCGCCTTCTTTGGTGCAAACTCGTATTCTTCTGGATACCAGCGTCTGTAAGCGGAAAAAAGTGCCACTTAAAAAAGGAAACTGGGATTCAAGAACATGTCCGGTGGCTGCAGCAGGTTTGTTACGATTGGTGAAAGAATTGCGGTTTCATTGGCATCCAGAGAAGCCACAACCCTGTGAGTCACCATGCTGCAAACTCCAGAGCAGCCAGGCACAGAGTACTTCACGGCTCATTCTGCGTATCTGCAGAGGAAAGGAGGAGGTGGCTGCAGGCAGCCCTCTCCCAGCAGCCTTTAGCCTTGTTTTAGAAGAGCGCGCGTTAGTGCCACTTAACAGGCCTCTCTAGATTATCTTTCATAATAACTACTTAATTTGGGGAACATTTACCTGCAAAGTTCTTTGACGGTGCTCACATCGATGATCCTGTAATGAAGATGCCTCATGAACTGAGGCATGTATTTGTCAAGAAATTTCTTATCTGCATGAACAGAGTTACCTACAAAGACACAAAACAAGACGTGTCTTCAAAGACATTACAAAGCTACTACGAACGACATCTAAACGAGAAGGCGGCTAAGTGAGCTGGGGAAAGATCATAGGGTATGAAAAGCTATTCGCAAGCAGCTCGCTTATCCCCTTTCCTAGTAAATATGATTGTAAAGGTTTGTCAGATTTCCATGGCAGGATCAAACGCGGTTTACATCCATAATCCCGCTATTAATTCTTCAGTTACTACTCCTACAATTTCTGTCACACAGATAAATATCAAAGTATTATGAAGCATCGGGTTTTCTGCCAAGTGAAAATGGGCATCAGTACTAACTTCACTTAGCGCCAGTCCCAAGACCGTATGTGAACATCCTGAATGTAGTTCCAGGTAGCAGGACGTTCGGACAACACATATTTGGCATTTCATTCGACACACACAGTGAGGAAAAGACACCACTGGCTTTGCTGCTCAGATTTTAGGGTGACAGATCAGCAGTTAGATCGCCTGCCCCAGTTATAACTGTACACGGAAACATTACTGCAAAAAAAGAATTGCAGTTTCCCGCAGTAATGACGCGCAATATTTGCTTTAGGGAATCTGCAGAATGGATGATGCCGTTACTGAACCTGTCCTTACTAAACAGGTTTTGATTTGTATGCTGGATCTCAGCATAGAGAACTAAAGCATCCCCACCACGTGCAGCAGCGAGCCTTTTGGCATCCAGCCGGGAGCTGCAGGAGGGATGATATTGTTATTATTAAGAAAGAACATACTTTACCTGCGAGAGGACAGAGACCCGGCGGTGTCTGTTGTCGTACAAAGGACAGAAACTCGTACTCCGCTTGCTGCAATGAAATTTTACTCTCCTTCACAGCCTTCGTAAGGCCAGACTGCAAAAAAGAACCATCCATCATAAATCAGAAACACACTGCCATAAAAGACACCTCCAGAAATGCTCAAGAGCAGAAGGGCAACCCTTCGAGTATTCTTTGTTCCCCGGTATGCCCAGAAGTACCAACTGAACTCGGTGTTTCGGTATTCTGGGACACCCCCGTGCCTTTATTTCCTCCGGATATCTCCACAAGCAGGCCTGACTGACGTGAAGGGCGCTGCTCAGGAAGTAAAAATCAAGACAAGTAAAGGTGATCGTCACGTATTCCTAACACCACCAATGTTCCTCTGATTTTTTTTGGTTGTGTGTGGTTTTTGTTTTTTGGTTTTTTTTTCTTTCCTGGTTGCTGTACTTTCTAGGGGTTCTCCTCAATTACTGAGACATTATGCAAGCCTCATTTATACACCTGTACATACGTGATCCAGGAGAGTATTACATTTCTCTCTGTCTAAGGAGAGGCATTCACCCCCCCCACCACAGAGCAGTAGGTATAAATAAAGAGAAATAATTAGGATCCCGGCTTAAGTGTTTATCAAGATTCCTATAAATCAGAAAAGTTCCTTCCTTCTTTTTTTTCAATAGTTAAATGTCAAATCTGCTCCAAGTGTTCTCAGTGATTTATTTCCATCTGGCTATGCTATATATTTCCACAACTGTGCCGCAAAAACCTACTTGACAGATCGAAGTGGTGGTTAAAAAATTCATTATGTGGCTGCATTTTCATCTGTATTCTAATTGCTTCTCTTTTCTTAGTCAATTAAAAATAAGTAGCTCCTCAGGAGTAGCGATAACGAATGCTACCATCTTCAATTCACTCGTGAGCTGAAGCTGAGTTTGAGTCCTCAACTGGAGAAGGGGAAAAGCACCCATCACGGTAAATTAATATTCATTTTCCAAACTCCTGCTAATCCTTCCCGGGGAGCATGAGATGCCGAAGGAGGGAGGAGGGGAGGGGTTACAGGTGTCTTAAAACTTCACCCCTTAATTGAAAACTAACTTGAATTTCAATTCGTAATCAGGGATTGGAAAATCCATTCGCTTTCTCGCTACTGGCAAGGAGAAAGCTTTCTTTGGTGGCTGAAAGAACTAAAAATAATCTCTTGCTGCAAAAGTTAAGCTTCTGGTGAAAGAAATACACTAGACTTATGGTGCTGAGGGGACAGGCAAAAATTACAATCCCATGTTTACAGTAAATTGGTTTGTTTAGTTCTCCAAATATCTAAATTTGCTGTGAAAAAATTGTATTTTGTCAGCTCTGGACTATTCTACACTGATCTTGCACCTACTCCACGCTAGGGCTTCAAACCACATCTTCCCCTTCTCTGTCAGAATTATTCTTTGAATTACTTTATGCTACGCGGAACAGCCTTCACCAGGAGGAGCTATCAGAGGAGTCCCACCAACCTGGCCTACAGCCAGAGCTCCTGCAGAGGCAGGCCACGGCCGACAGCTCTGCAAGCAGACCGGGGAGCCAGACCCGACTTCTTAACCTCACATTGAGAGGCAGGATGCTGAGACTCCGCTTTAGGAGACGGGAACCAGTGGCATATATTGGAGCGACGGATCCTGTTCCCAGGCCCAGCGACAGGCATCTTGCCTTGCCTGAAGCTCTCCCGTCAGCTGCTGCTCCAGCCATCTCGGGGGACTGCTCACGAGCTGCGGGCCTTTACTGATGCTTCTGGCTCTCAAGTTAGAAACTACCTTCCAGCACTACTCAAAGTTATGAAAAGCCAGGCTGCAAAGCACAGGCCGCTATGGGGCAATCCTGCAGCTGAGCTACAGGATGAAGACTAGAGATACACGAATGCAATTCGCAGCTGTGCCACGGACGACCTGCGAGACCTTGGGCAAAACGTTACACATCAGCTCCTCGGTATAAAATGAGGATGATACTTACTGTCTCACATTCTTTCTCTCCTCTGTTTGATTGCAAACTGTTCAGCATGGGAGTTGTCCCTTTTTAGGTGACTGTACTGCAACTAATAATTCCGTATTATACGTCATTCTCATCATTGCAAAGAAAGAGAAACCGCAGCATGACTGCTCTAGAAGGGTTACCTTCCCGTGATGCTCCTTGCACCACTCGGACATGCTATCCAGCAGCTCGTCGGGCTGGTTAATAATCAGGTTAGGGCCCTGCCGGGAAGAGAAAAACACGAAGGTAATCAAAAAACGTTTCCATACCAAGCAGTCGTTCCCACAGTTCCAGCCTTGAGACGCCAACGCTGCCGCACGCAGCGACCCAGCGCTTTCGGGGGCCGGAGAAGCGGCTGTTCGGAGGGTGCGAGGTGGCCGCTCGGCCAAGGTAACGTGCGTGTGTCCCCAGGGTGCCCTACGGGCCCCGAGCGCCCGGGCTGGAGCAGCAGGGGCCAACATGGCCAGAGCAGGGCCCACCCCTGAGGCGCCGGGGCCGGAGCCCGGCAGTCACCGCTTCGGGAAGCAGAATCTCCCCGCCGGCAGCGGCCCGGCAGGCCCGGGGTGCTGCGGGGCGCCGGGGGCAGGGCCCGGCCCGGCTGCTCCTCCTCACCTCGGCCAGGACGTTGAGGTCGGAGTCGGTGATGAGGCAGGCCATCTCCAGGATCTGGTCCTTCTCCACGTCCAGGCCCGTCATCTGCCACACAGGGAAGCGGCACCGTCAGCGCTGCCGCGGGCCGCCCCCGCCGCCCTCCTCCCCTCCCCGCCAGCGCC
>VYXH01012335.1:210464-237298 GCA_013397275.1 Burhinus bistriatus | reverse complement strand
GGAGGGCCCGGTGCCGGGGGGGGCGGTAGCCTCCCGCCGCCCCGCGCCCTGCAGGGCCTCGGTAACGCCGGTGGGGTTGAGGCCGGTGTCGCCGACGGCGCCTCGCTGGCACCAGGCCGCGTCCAGGTCGCGCCACGGCCCGGCGGGTCAGGGGTTTTCTCATTTTCCGTGTTGTCTGCGCGCTGTTGTGAGCGTCCCTCAAATAAACCGCGTGGCTCTGAGCCAACGCTCCCTGGTTAAAAACTGGCACACCGATTAAAAACCCCTAATTTAGTTGTTTGCAGATAGGAAAGCCTGCAAAGATTCCTAGAGATTCGTGGTGGGAAGCTGTGGCTGTCCTTTCTGCGGGCTCCTAACCTTTTTTCTGTCTTACAAGCTGCTGCCGGAGGAGCCCGGCCGCACCCCGCAGGGCTGGAGAGCGTCCCGGTGGGAGTGCGGTTTGCTGCGCTGGCGCCAGGCCCCCAGAACGGAGCGTAGACGTTGTTTTCTGTCATAAAAGTAACACAGGAAGAAGGAGTGTAGGTGAAAGTGGCTGCTGAATGGTGCGTCTCGTGCCATCGTTTGGTTTTACTGCTGCAGTGCTCGGTTTGGTGGTCACTGCTGTCCCGATGGGTGCTCCCCTCAGCTGTGCTGGCCGGGGAGGGCTGCTTAGTGCTCCCCTGTCATGCTTTAATGTGAAGGGGACACTTTTTGGGTTCGCGTTTGGGCCAAGCGCTGGGCAGTCGTCTCCCAGCTACTTCGCTTCTCCGTGTATTTCACCAAACGGCTGCCCTGCCCCTGTCCTTTGATGACAGTTCTTCCCAGAGACTCTAATCCCCCAGATACTTCAGAAGGCGCTGGATGTAAAACAAGGATATTTTCCATCTGGAAAATTTTTGAAAGGGGAAGTTGAGCCTTCATTTTTCATTAGATTCCAATGCGTTATGGCAGATCCTATTTTCTTGTTAATTAGCCGCTGTTCATTTTCTTCACTTCATTACTTACTACCGCACCTAGAATTTATATTCATTTGGTTTAATCGCGTTCGCCTGGTTACATTCTAAACAGTTACTCATTCAGAAAGGAAATTATTACCTCGCTCTGCCAGGACTTCCACTTTGCCTTAATTTCCCTGGAGCCTCGTTTACTTTTCTCTGCTTTTTTTCCTTTCTGGGTCCCCTTGGGCTTGGCTGGGAGCGTCTGCAGCATTTGTACCGTTGCTGGCTTGCTCCACGCGTGCTGGGCGCTTCCAGCCAGCACCGTGGCCGTGCGTGCTGGGCCATGCACAGCCACGTTCGGAGACCCACAGAAGGTGCTGACGGGCTCAGGCGTTGCCCATCGCAGCCTCGCACAGTCCAGACCAGAAAAAAGGCACAATGAGAGAATGGGAAACTATTTCAGGTTTTTCTTGCAGTCATGCTGTGGCAATTCTGTCATGTTGTTTTCCCTTTTTCTGTTACTATTTTATGTCCTTTTTGCTCTTCAAAGAAGCAGACTGGAAAACCAAAAAGTTGTTTGCTTTGAGGAGCAAACACGTTCTTTAGCTGCCTATTTTCACTTCTAATAAGCAAGCACTCTTAAATATTTCAGAAACTTCAACCTATTCCGCTCCGGAGGCAAAATGAGCAACTAGTCCTCCTCAGATCATTGCTTGTGCTTGTGCCTCACACCTCTCTCTTGGCCTGCCTTCTGGGCTACTACCCTACGCTGTGGATCCCCACATCTCCCAGCCCGAGGCTGTGGCTCAGCTCCCCATGCGGTACAGGAGCCTGGCAGCTGCTCAGCCCTCTCACCCATCGCATTGCTGCTGTGCCACCTCTGTCCCCAGCGCCGCTCGCAGGCGTCAGCCATGCCTTCCCTCTGGCCTGACGGCGCTCCCACTCCTCCGGTTGTTCAGCCGCCTCCATCACGTCTCCGAGCGGGTGACAGCACTGTGGTAATGGGGCTGCTCAATCGAAAGTGGATGCTTGGCTATCCCAGCAGCCAGAAAGCCGGCAGCCGTACTGACACCCAGCCATTGGAAATGACAGTCCTTTCTCCAGCGAGCCTGGAAGGACGGGTTGCGCCAGCTAATGCAGTAACAGCACACCTTGTCCCACGTGCAGTTCTCATGGCAGCTGTTGAACACCTGGGGGCTGATGGACAGGGACAGAGAGGGAGAGGAACCAACAAAAGTAACAGCTGCGGTTACTGCTGAATAAACCGAGCTTCGGTCATGGGCTTTGATTCGTGTCTTTGCCTTTGTGTTCAGGCACAGGCTGAGTTGGGGGAAGTCCTCTCTGCGAGGGGAGGGAGGAACGGTGGGGTCTGGGAAGCCAGGCTGCCCTCTTTTTTCATGCTTTCTCTGTCATGTCAGCTGCGTCCCAATGCCTGCACAGGTGAGGGGAGAGCTGAGCCGCTCGTCGCCGGAGTCTGTCTCCTCCCAGCACAAGTCTGACCTGCGCCCACCTTGCTGCCTTAGGTGCCGCTGCGATTTCTGTTGGTGAGCAGCAGGCAGAATGCCACCGAGCCTCTTCGCTGGGAAAGGCTTTCAATGACTGCTGGCAGGTTGCAACAGAAGGGTAATTGTAGCTACAAACTTCTCCGTGAAGGGAATCATTGTGCTTTTTAAACAGACCATAAAAATCCCCAGCGATGCCGATGTTCGAACAGTTAAACAGCGATTAAAGGCACCAGCACTACAAGACATGGGCGTGTTATTTCCAGAGAACATGTCAGCAGCTGCTGAATACCTGCCTTTACTGCACCGCGCTGGCAGGCACGGAGGTCTTTATGGAAGTGGTGGCATTATATTCAGCGTTAACTAGCGAGCAGTGCAGGTCCTCAGCTGCCTCTGAGCATTCTCTGGTTTTCAGCTCCATTTCTTGGACCTGAGAAATGGGCCTGTTCCCGGCGCTTGTGGTGGCGCCAAAAACTGGTGCCACTTGCGCAGGGCATCCCAGTGGCTCTGGAGATGGTCACACCAAGCAGAGCTGGAGCTGGCAGTGTTGCCAATGTGGTCCTCATCTTGCTGATGTGGTGTCTCCAATGTACACTTCTGGGGTCACATACAATTACATCTAATAACCTTAGTAAGCCTGTGCGGCTGCCAAGGTTACCCTTCTGTCAGAAGTAATAAGATTTGTGATGGGGCCCTATCTGTGTACACCCGGTGAGAAAATTTCCTAGTTCAGTCTTTCTTTTCACTCTTGACCCAAAGCTACCCCAAAAGAAAATCTGCGTGAGTGAGGGGAGGAGGAATTCCAGGAACAAATCCCACACACTTACTCTAAAACACTGCTGAGAATGGAGGCATCTTGGGGGTGTGAATATTAATTACTAGTAAAAATGTCTAGGTTCGAGTATCTCTAAAATGAATCTCCGTTCTGTCGCAGGTCTGGCTGTCTGTAGTCGTGGGAGAACAACAGAGTACGGCCAGCGGTGCTGCGAGCCAGAGGAGGTTGCTCTGGGGAGAGCATCATTTCCATCTGCCGACCCTTGCTGCCCTGTTCCCGCTTGTGTGCCGGCATCTGGCAGGTACATATTGCTGGGGCTGCAGCTGCTCGTCAAAGAATTTTTACAGCTTTTCAGCAAAGATCAGCAGGTACTCTCGGTTCTGTGAGTGCTGGGGGTCATCTGGGTACAAGCCATGCTGCTCTCCTTGGCAGCATCCTTTTTTTCCCCCCAACTTTTCGGACAGAGCATGGAGGATTTGTCTGGAAACAGGTCTGGGTTTGGACAATCTCACTGCCTTTGCAGCCAAACATTTTTCCCCATAAGAATGGATTTTGGTCTTAAAAAAGCGCATCACGGCTGAAAGAGGGAACCTCGTCAGAAGCTTTGCTCTGACTTGGGAGGATGGCAGGGAAGGGGCTTGGGTGTAATCTCTGTTTCGGGGCTGGGGCAAGCCGGCGCTGGTGCGCAGCTGGGGCTTCAAGTGCTGGTGCTGTGCGTGCCGCATAAATCCCAGCCTGTGGACACCATTAGAGCACTCATGAGTTTATTTGCTGTCAGATAAAGGGGTAAGGGGCTGTGGGTTACATCAGCAGAGCTTTTTTAAACCAGATGCACTGCTGTTTTCCTACCCAGTGCCTGCGTGCTCACCCGGTGATGGAGGCACGCCTGCGTGCCACAAGGCTCAACACGGCTTCACAATCTGTGCGGATGTCACCGGCCAGGTACGTCTGGACCTCGCTGAACTTCACGTCAAATCCAGCGCCCTCCACAGCTTCCTCCACCATGTTTTTCTCCAGGTAGAGGCATGAGAAAACCTGCTTGTTGAAGGCATAGTAGGTTTCCCGGAGGACAGTGACCATCACGAGGTGTCCCCCTGGCTTCACGAGGCCACCGATGTTTCTCAGGGCGCTGCGGAAGGTGGCCAGGTCCTTGCAGGCGGCCTCCAAGCAGAGGGTGGAGACGATGCAGTCGGCAGGAGGCAGGGACACAGGGTCCGTGGGGTTGGCTTTGGTCACGTCGCACTTCAGAACCTGCCTCACCTTCTTTCTCAGTTTCTCCTCTTTCTCAGCCCACTTCTCCCTAGCAAGTAAATAAACAAACAAATAGATGAAGGCTCGTTATGTGGTTATTTAGCATCTGCGCATGTGTACACTGTGGTTGGTAGCAAGGCGGTAGGAAGCCAGCCTCACCTGTCCCCTTCCAGCTCACAAACGTATTTCACCACTGGCTTCCAGTCAAAGGCTCCCGCTTCATTCTTCAGCCACTTCTCCAGCTCCCGGCGGTTCTGGTCCGTGTAGTCCAAAGCGATGATCTCCTGGAAGTGCTCACATGCGGACAGAAGCTGGTAGATGGTGGGGCCACAGCCAACATCTATCAGGGTATCGCCCCTCAGCCCGTCTGGTGCAGAGTGGGGGGAAGACCATTCCGGTGAGGATGGAGACGGTGCCTCAGCACAGAAACACCCCAGAGCCCCATCGGGCTGCGCTTCCCCTAACCCAGAAATGCGATCCCGATTGCCATGGACCTGCGGCACAGCCCTGTCCCCCCGATGCCCGGGGCTCAAGGACAGTAGCCCAGCCCAGGGGCAGCTCCTGCAGTGGGTTCAGAGCCCCCAGCCCTGCCCGTGGGCAGGGGCAATGCCTGCTGCTGGAGCAGAGGCACTCACCCCTACCCAGCCCGAATTGCACGCTATTTCCAGAAACTGGAACAACTCCAGCTGGCAATACCCTGTATGTATGGATATATATTTTAAAAAGTGTTGTTATGGTTTGAGAAACCTACAACAATTTACTGTCGTTTAGACAATTACTCTGTCACCCGATAACCCACACACACCCAGGAAGGGGAATCGGGAAAAACAAAAAGGAAACCCAGGGGTTGAAATATAAACGGATTTAACAGAATAAGACTAGATAATTAACATTATTCACACTAAAGAACCACTATTGATCCCGATACCAGTATAAAATATACAGGGGTTATACTCAGCCCATTCTATCCGTAGGAAGCCGTGCACTCCCAGCAGGGACAGTAAATGTCGGACACTGCGAGCGCTATGGCTTCGGGAGGAAGGGAAGGGCTCAGGGCTCCGGCACCAGGGCAAGGAGTTCTCTGGATCGCCACCATCAAGGGAGAGAGAGAACTTCACAGCAAACTTTCTAATTTATACTGAATGTGCCGTTCATGGTATGAAATAACCCTGTTGGCCAGCTTGGGGCAAGTGCCTGAGTCTCGCTCCTCCTCATCCCTGCACCTGGCCAGCTCGAAAACACTGAGACCTTGAAACCCGCACACCACGGCTGGCTGTAAAGCAAATATTTTCACCAATTTAGACACTAGAGTCTTCCAAAAGTGCCGTTTTCCCAAGCGTTAGAAGAGAAATTAGTCCTGTGTCGCTCAAAGCAGGACGTGTGTGTGTGTGTGTATGCACAGAGCAAATAGCTCGCCCTGTGTTGGAGCAGGCGCCGAGCAGCGTGCAGCCCGGGGGCAGCCCTGCAAATGGCGCCGTCCGACGCTGCCCAACACCTTGGGGGGAATGTACTCACCCAGGGAGAACATTTTAAACAGGCTCCTCAGGTTTTGCATCAGAAACGTGTTTGGCTGTCCCTGGCTGTCGCTCAAGCTGTAAAATTCTTTCAAATACTCCTGAGGGTCGAAACTCCGCTGGTAAACATCTGCGCCCGTGAAGGCTGCTGGAGCTTCCATCCTGCCAAGAGCAAACTCTGCGGCTCGCTCCTCCTGCCCTGCACTGCGTAGCCCCTGCTGTACTTTCGGTTTTAAACTCCCTCCCGCGTCCTCGCTCCAGGTTCCGGCCGGACATGCTCCTGTTCATCAGCAGGGCTTTCTCTTCCTCTCCGTTTTCGCACCCAGCTTTACTTTTTCCATAATAACTCGCTATTGAAATCCCCCCAGCAGCCCCTGAGCCATACAATCCCCTGCACAAACGACCATAATTAATGGCAATCCCTGGGATTACATTACACGTCCCTGGCTTTACAGTAATTGACGGCAATAAACCAGTACAGTGCGAGTCCCTCTTGCCGGCCGTCGCAGCCCGACAGCTCTGTAAACAGTATTAGTGCGTCTGGCACCTTGGCTTCTTAATAGCAGATTGAAGTCAGCGTGTTCGGTCATACAATGAGGCGAGGAAGTTTTAAGGCCATTAGATGCCCTGGCAGAGGACTGTCGAAGTCTCACCTGTAGGAAGGAGGAATCGCTTCCAGTCCATGGAAAGCGCCTGCTGAAATGCCCGCTCTCTTTCATGGATTTTGTTGCTTTTATTTTGTTCAGGTTTCTTTTGGAAAACTGCAATTTCACCTCCTCGCACTGAAAACCAGAAAATTCCCAGCCTCGGTACCCAGGTTTTGGCTCCAGAGCCGGCCCCAGACCCCGCGCCCTGCCTGCACCCTGCCTGCACCCTGCCTGCACCCTGCCTGCACCCTGCCTGCACCCTGCCTGCACCCTGCCTGCACCCTGCCTGCACCCTGCCTGCACCCTGCCTGCACCCTGCCTGCCGGGGGTCCCTGCCTGTGCTGTGGCCCCCCGGCAGCCCCTCGCCCGCCGTCCCGGGTGGCGCGGAGGGGACGCGGTGGTGGCAGTTTCCTTCGCGTCCCCGCCACGAAGAGGCAGCAGAGCCCCGCGCTTCTCGCAGCAGCGGGTCCCCGCAGCATCTTGTCCTCTTCCCGCTCGCCCAGCGGGAGCCGAAATGATCAAACAGTTTCAGGCTCATTACCGACTACCGAATCTGTATAATTGGCCTTTGCTTTTTTAAAGATCTGTTGTGAGGAGTGACAGGTGGATGAGCCGCCGTATCATCCTCAAACTAATAAGCGTTATTTTAGATCCCGAGGTGACTTTCTTAACAAACCCTGCTCGCCGTACCGCATGCATGGCCAGACCTGCTGATGCGAAACCAGCTGCTGAAGATACGAAGCCAAAAAAGGACGTCAGCTTGAAAGGCGAACGCACTAAAGAGGTTTTCTTCTGAGAGCAAAGCCAACAAGACGCGCTCCCTGCGATTCCGGCACTGACACCCTGGACTGAAATGGTCTCTAAAGCCACCGGCCCTGCGAGAGCTGCCGCAGCCACGGCAGAGCCAGGGGCAGATTTGCCACGCGATGTCATCCCCCGAGGCAGACCACGGGCACTCCCGGCCTTGCAGCTGGAAACCCTAAGACAAATCCTATTGATACCAGGATTTTTTTCCCTGCCACCTGAACTCTCAGCACTGCAGCAGGAATGGGAGGTGGAGGAGAGGTGAATTTGCCCCCGCTGTTAAATTCTTGGGGCTCAAGGAACTGTTGGAGGTGACGCATGCTACACCAGGAGGCAGCCATCCAGTCTCACCCCCTCCGCCCCGGCTCAGGCACACCAGGATACAAGGGCAAGCTCTCACGAAAGGGAACATGCCAGCAGCACAGCGCACGCCAAAAATGAAAATTCAGTGACGCTGCGGTCTGTGCCCCCAAGGAAAGTGCTGGGGGTGGGAAGGAGCAGCAGCGCCGCCCTGCCCTGCCACGGGGCAGGGGTGGGTGACCCGGCTGGGGTCAGCTCTGTGCTGCACATCGCCAGGGTGGCAGTGGGGCTCAGAGAGCAGCCTGAGCCCCAAAGCCCAGCTTAAATGCAGGTGCCCTCACCCGGGTCTGCATTTGTTATTTTTTTTTAGGACAGTGGGCTGAGTTATACGCAGCAGCGTAGCCCTGCAGCTGGCTGCAGCTCAGGGGCTTTGGCTCATTTCTGGTGCCGTTTGCCAGCGCAGCACTTGCATTTCAGTGCATAGAGCCTGTTTTCAATCATTGAATGACATGATTCGGGGATAAAAGTGTAAATTGTCAGTACCCAGAGCTCCTTGGGGTATTTATGAGTGGGAGCGGTGGAGCGTCTTGGGGCTAGCAAGCCCCAGCTCAGCACGCCTTGTCACCCATGCTGCCAGCCTGGCGCACGCTGCTCCTGGAAACGGGATGCAGAGCCTGCTGCTGCGTCTCCCCGGGCCGGGAGCAGCCCCGCGAATGGCTCTGCCACTCCAGCTTTCCGTCTCTATTGAAATCTCGGCTCTAGACGTCTGATTTCCATTTTCCCCCATACTTTTAGTTCAATCAAAGTGTGTGATTAGGGCTCTGCGGGCTCCATTGTCATCTCTACCTAAGTGCTTCTCTGATTGATATAAACAGCATTTCGATATTTACACTGTGGAACGTATTGCTCTGCTTACTTTCCTGGATAATGCACAAAATCTGCCATTACAGGGAGGAAAAATAACCGAAAAAAAAAAAAAAAGAAGTCCTTGCAGCAACGTGCTGGAGGGGAGGGGCCCTCCCTGATGGGACAGGACTGTGCCCCATCACCTAAGGAGGAGCACCTTGGTGTGTCCCATCACCGGGGTGAGCAGCTGCAGCTGGGGAAGTGATAAAGGACAGGGGGGCTGGGAGGGTCTCAGCACCTGCAGCATCTCAAGGCGCTCGTGGTTTGGGCTCTGTGTGGCGTCTGCTGGGAGTACAGCTTGTGCTGGTGCCTGGGAGCTGGTTTGAAAGCAGCCAGCTTGTGCAGGACCAGCCCCCCAGGCTTGACCCGGTACCTGGTTGTAAGCCTCAGCAGCCCCCCAGCCTGCTCCAGCCCAACCCTGGTGCCCTTCCCACCCTCCTGCTGCGTCCTCACCCATGGGACAGAGGTAAGTGAGGCACCCGGGCACATCTGCCTGGCACAGAGCCCAGCTGGGGTGCCCGGGGAAGGGAGGCGTGCTTCGAGGGTGGGAACAAAAGCACCCTCATCTCTATTTTACGTGCTTTTTACTGGACTGAGCGTTAGGTGCTCCCCTCCTTCGTGTTTGCAGCAGCACGTGTGAAGAAAGCACCCGAAAAGCGAATATTTCTAGTCTCAGATACTTTGTGGAGAAGGCAGCTACTGTTCTTTTGTTGAAAACAGTGGTTATTTGAAAAAAGTGGAGACAATTGTGCTTTTAAAGGATAAAATGCACTTATTTTCTGAAAGGCAACAGCTCCTCGGGGGCTTCTAGCAAACTCCCCAGCTTTCTCTGGCAAGCGTCCTTGGGCTCCTGGGGGCAGCTCCTGGGGGGGGTCTGCATGCCGTGGGACGGCAGGAGAGACGGTGCGGCAGTACGACAGCTCTTCCTGAAGGGTCTCCCCTGGGTACCGGTGCTTTGGATGGAGTTGGTGGGAAGCGCGGTGGCTGGTTGTTTTGGTTGTTGCGGAAAACATTTCACAGGTGTTTTTTTTCCTGTATTTTACTCGGTCGAAAGTATTACACACCAAGTTTCCCATCAAACTTGGAGGAGTACCCTCTGCTGCCGTGCCTTTCCCTCTGCCCCCTTCCTCCTGGGGGCAGAGGCAAGTGGAGATGCTCGGCTGGTTTTCTCTGTTGCATGTACACCGATATGATCGTAGTTAAATTATCTATAACTAATACACGGGCCCGCTGCTGGGATCTTGCCCGGGTCTCACCCTGTGGCTGTGGCTCCCCGAGAGGCTCCTGCCCACGGCAGGGAGCGGGAGCAGCCGGGGCCGGCCGGCCCGGAGCTGGGAACAAAAGACGCCTCTTCCTCCGCGTGGTGCAGAGGATCCGAACAAAAGGTTCGCGTTCCCCTGCGCTTGTCTCTCTTTTTTTCCTCTCGCTCTCCTTTCTTTTCTCCTGCTTTTCGATGGGGATTTAAACGGTTCTTTTTCTGGTTTCAATTTCTCTGTGCTGCAACAAGAAACTAGCAATTAACCGTTATAAGGCTGTTTTACAGTCCTGTGGAAACCCTTTCCATCCACTTTGTTTTAAATGGGTATATCTTTTATTCCTAGTTTTCGGGAGTGTAAAACTTTACAGCATTTGCTGCAAACCTTCATACTTTGCTTTGCAGTTTATTGCTCCCTCTGCAGATATATCTTACTCATAAATAAGGCTTCCATGTCTACAGTACTTGACTAGGAACCGCAATGCCTCTGAGCAGTTTCGTTAGTGGGACTTTGCCTAGAAATCACGGCGTGATTCACCTCCACCCATGGTCTCTCCCTCGCCCCACAGTGCAGAGAGTTTGGCACAAGAGCCCTGGTTGCTCAGCCGGGTTATCCATGCCCCTGTCGGCAAATGCCTGTGGCTCTAGGAGAGGCGGAAGATGGGTCCGGGAAGTTTGGGTGCAAGCTGGGTTTGGTGCGTGATGCCTGGAGCAGAGGTGCGAACGTGCCTGCCCCTGCGATCCCCGGGGCAGAGCCGTGCGGATGCTCGGCAGCATCCCGTGCAGTCGGCAGCAAGCAGAGGCACGGCGACGGGCGAAGGTCCCCGGGGCACTCGGTGCCAGCGCTCTGCCCCAGGGCTCGTCAGACCGGGCTGCGCCGCAAACCTTTTCTCACGGCACCGTCCAGGGGACGTGGGTGCTCTCCGCTATTCGCGCTCTCCCCTGATCCATCGAGCTGGGTGACAAGTATTTCTTCAGCTCCTCAGGAAGGCGGGATGAGTTGTCCGGCTGCCCTTCTGCGTGCCGTCGGGTGTGATGCCCTTGCTGGGCAGAGCGGCTGGGCTGGCAAGCGGGAGCTGGGGAGAGCTCTGGCGAGCCTTCGCCTCTCGCTCCCCGTCTGCTGGCAGCCAAGCCATCGACCTCCGACTGCGGAGCTGGGATGCGTCGCAGTAAAAAGCTGCTTGTGGGGGCTGATACCTGTGACGGGAGAAGCGTTTGCTCAAACACGTACTCTTCGGGCCAGAGCAGCAGCAGCTGCAGTCAGCAGAGCTGAGCTCTATCGAACTACTCGTGCTGGGTAAGGTGCTTTAGGTGGAGCATTTTCTCTCTTTAATAGGGATTGTTTACAGGTTACTTTTAAAAAAAAAAAAAAAAAAAAACCTCTTTATTTTTCCTCCATTAGTAATGAATCCGACTGTTCTCAGCTCCTGTGGTATGAGGGATAAGGAAAGACGGACTTAGTACAGGTTTGTGTCTGACATGGACACAGTGGTGCCCAGTGACGACCCTGTAGCTTATACTGTGATGGGAGCACTAAGGGGGGCTCTCTCTTAGCCGGCTGCCCATTTTGCTAAACGCCGTAGAGATGTGCTGTGCTTGACATCCCTGCCTGCGGCCGACACTGGTCCCGATGCCCAAAGCGCCAGCCAGCCAGGAGAGCGGGCAGCACGCTTGCCGGTGCTGTCGTTCCTCAGCAGACAAGCCAAAAGCTGTGGGGCGGAAACGGGGACACGACGGGTTTTTATGCGTTGCCAGTTCTGCCCGTGTCGCTGAGAAGAGGACGAGGTGCTCGGCATCCAGGCGCTTGCAGTGGGTCCGAGGGCAGGAAGGGGGGACCGGTCCCTGCTGCAGACCCAGACCAGCCGCTGTTTTTCCAGGACTGTCGTGACACAAAGGATTCAGAAAGGTGTGGGATATTAATTGCGGCTTTCAGACCCCCGCGTGCCACATGGTAATTTCATTGCATTACGGTGATGGTGGTTTTAAAAATCGCCCTCCTCCTGTCCCCTTTTAACAAAATACGTCTTGTTTCGCAAAAATGCATTTAAGGCCAATTTGTTTAGAGTCCAGAATGGCAGCAATTAAAGTAGTGTTGTGCATTTGGCATAAATGGAGTAATACTCGTGTAAGCGTGACCTCTGCCGAAAGGATGAAAGCGGGTGGGGAGATCTCTGTAGCTCAGCAGGGTACTATGCTGCAAGTCACCGAAACCGGCGTGCCTCACACCACGCCTTTGCACATCACCACTATTGCAGTATTAAAAGCTACTTTTCTGGGGGGAAAAATAAAACCTATTAAAAAATGCGCTGGTGGTGTGTGTCCCTCCCTGCCAGCCAGGCGCGATGCTCCTCAGCTCCCCATGCGCAGCAGCAGCACCCCGGCTGCAGGAGGCACCGGGGCGGCCGCACTGGCAGGCGCCGTGTTAGCGGATGGTTTATGGGACCATTTGCCGGCGCCGGTACCTGCTGCCGAGCCTCCAAATGTCAGAGCTGGGCGCGGGGAGGTAGGCACTGGGAACAGGTGGGCTGTGTGGGTCTCTGGGGCCCCACTAATTCACAGGGAATAAATTAATGATGGGAACAGGGACAAAGTCCTATTCTGGGTGCAGGTGACTGAGCAATTCCCTTCTGGCAGGCGGAGGGAGGGAAGGAGGGAGACCTGTCATCATCAGGCTGCCTTTGATTTTATTGTCTGAGCCAGCCTTAAAGGTATCCTGCGTTCAGCGCTGACTTTGCTCTTGCTCGGGGTTTGGGAAGCGGTGGTGAGTCTCGCTTAAAATAATGAGCGCCTCTGCTAATTACACGAGACTGCCTGTTTGCAACACGGACGTCTCTCACATCTTCCCCATAAAGGAACTAAAGGTTTCCTTCTCTCCCAGCGAGACGGGCGATGTTCAGAGCGAGTGACATCAGCCCCTCGGGGAACGGTGTGAAGCCATTTCCACCCACACAGACCTGGTCCCCAGCCTTTGTACCAGGCGTGGGGTGGGGACTGACCCTGGTCTTCCTCAGCCCCCTCCTGTTGCCCGCTCAGGTCCCTCCTGCCTCCAGGAACCAGAGAGCTGGTGCTGTGCAGGAGGGGAAGGTACGGGTGAAAGGGGTGCTTCCGTAAGGAACAGGGCCAAAAATACTGGGAAAAGGGAAAAAATACAGGAGTGGCACTTTATCAAACAAGCTGTACAACAAACTTGTTACCCACAGACCCTGTGTCAGCATGGTTTTGATTTTGTCTGTGCCATCTTTATATGATTCCCAAATTAGCCTTTGGAAAAGCAATGCAGTATTTTCGATGTCCGGTGAAGATTTTCCCATAGCAGCTATACTATATGGATTATATTTTCAACCTGTGACTCGCCTGGGAGGGGAAAGGTTAATGAACGGCTGCTGTGTTCCCCTTACCTTCACCAAACTTGCTTGGAAACTTCATGGGTGCGTTTCTACTCCAGGCAATGATGTCGGGTCTCCCTGACGCTGAAATCATCCTCTCTCCGGGGAAAGCCATGCGTGTTGATAAGCAAAGGTTGGGGTCCCCGTGCTGCAGTGAGGGTACGGTTCAGAGCCTGAAAAGGAGAGCGGCTGTTTTATTAATTGTGTGCCTGCAATTATCACCAGCATTCACAGTGGGAGCGGCCAGCCCTGTTCCAAGGCGGTGTGCCGGGTCCCTGGCGCGGCGCTGGAGCCCATCCAGATCGACGGCTTGATAACCGATAAATTAGCATGCAATAAGCACTGCAACGGCTCCAATTTTTGCATCGCGCAAATGAGATTTTTGTGGGTTATTTACAGCTGCAGCTGGCCATTAAGAATATTGGTGAGTGAAGTCGCTTAGATTAATACGTAATTATTAACTGGGAGATGTGAACCTATAACTGGCTTGGAGGGAACCGGGGCTGTGCCGGCGGGAGGCAGGGAGCGCCGGTTTCTCTCCAGCTCTGCCTCTAGGAAGCACTCTGACCTCAGGGAAATCGCTGCCACGCTCCCCAAAATGGGGAAAGTCACTCCAGTAACTCTGCAGAGCCTGCGCAGCTCTATTAGCATTTGTAAAAGCACCTTCTTGAAGACCCTTAGGCTTAGGAGCGGGTGACAGCATGGTGGAGGCAGGTACCCCAGTGCAGAAGAGCTTGGGACGCAGCAGGTAACTTTCAGCTCGAGGGAGAAGATGCTGGGAAACGCACCGTAGGAGATGGAGATGCCTGGTCCCAGAGCTGGAAACGCCTCCCCACATGGGGCTTCCCCTCTGAAAGGGGGGTGAAAGCCGGTCTCAGAGGCTGCGGTTAGAGATGGGAGCGTGGTGCCTGGAGGGATCGGGGTAGAATCGTTAACAAGGCACATTGAGTGCTGCTGCTGAACCTTCTCACCCTGCAAAAGTGCAGGAGAGATGAGGCTTCCCGGCAGCAGGCTGCTGCTACCCGGCCCAAGGAGCCCGCGCAGATGGCGGGGAGATAAATGACGCCATCTCCGTACTGTAGTGGCTCGGCTGTAATTTCTGAAAGACATTTATTAGAGGCAGCCTTCCCTTTTTCAGGGACTGTGACTCCTCGGGCAGGAGGAATTGCGACGGGGAAGGTGGAAAGCGCAACCCGGCGTTACTGATGAGAGCGGTGCCCAAACCCCCATCCATTCCTCTCCTCCAATTTTCTCCTCTGACAATTTATAGGTTAGTTTGATGCTTGAATAGCTGTGTCTCTCTAGTAATATGTATTCTCCGTAAGTATTCCCCGCTGTGGCATATCCTAAGAGAACTCCATCAAATAATTATCTTCCCTTTTATTTATTCACAGTCTTTTCACTCGATCTGCATCACGATAAAATATTCCAATGGTTTCCTCTTAGCACCGAGCCTTCCCCAGATTGTAAAGTGTATTTATGTACAGTATTAAATCCGCCCTGCGCAGCTCTTTATCTCGGCGCTTTCCCCATTTGCTGCTATCATCGGGTGCTGGCCCTGGCCACCTCCTGCCTCGACACCCTGTGACACCGGGACACGTGCTGCATCCCAGCCACTCGCCCGAAGCCTGGGGCAGGAGAGGTCTGCAGGTGGCCGAGGACAAGGCTGTGGGGTGGTGCGGAGGGATGGAGAAGGGCAGCCCCACTGGGGAACTTTCCCGTCTCCCTCCCTCCTGCTTCGAGCCGGGATGTCGCTGCCTCACAGAGCCGAGTCGCCCGCTGTCAGCAGAAGGACGTGACTGCAGGATGGCCAAGTGCAATCAGAGCAGGGAAGAAACCAATAACCTCTCTTTTTTTTCCCCCCTCCGGAGGGACTGAAAGAGCAGCGCTGCTCTTCTCCGAGGAGTTGTCGGGTCTCCCCGTGCAGCCGGCTCGGCGGATGGCCTCTCGGGGAAGGCTGCATCCCTGAAAGGGCTTGCCGTCCAGAGGGTAGCTTTCTATACACAAAGACCAGGTGATTTAAGGGGATGATGCGCAGAGCCTGAGTGATGGTTCCCAATGCTGGTGAGCGTTTAGGAGCAGTCCTCGGAGGAGGTGCAGGCATGCTGCAGCACGGCTGTCACCCGGGGCAGGGGACATGGCTTCCGCACAGGACAGTGGGTCTGTGTGTGCCACTGGGAGAACTGCAGGTCTTCCAAAATAGCATTTCCAAAACCAGTATATCCTTATCTTCCTGTGGATTGTCATGCGCTATACGTCAGCTGAACTTTCGGTGTCCTGCACCTCCACTGGCTGCTGTAGGAGCAGTGGCTGTCCCCGCCTGAGCTGCATGGTCAGCATCTCGGCAAGCACCCATGCCTCTCTGCAGGCGGGAGTCATCCAAGGGCTTTCTGGGCTGAAAGGGCTCACGTTTTAAAACTTAAAATCCGTAGCAATGCTGAGGATTCCATTAGGCCAGAAGAGCTCTTCTGCTTTCCAGGGCTGAAGGAGTCAAAGGGAGTTTAACTTGATTTTTTTTTTTTTAAGCTTGCTCCTGCCACTCTCTCCGAGCACGCGAGTGCTTCCCAGGAGCCCATGCACTGCGAGGCAGAGGAGCATCTGTGCTTTCTGCCACGTCTGGCTGCCGTGGTGTCAGGACAGCAGTTAATAAGTTAGTCACGGAGGGAAATAGCAGTGACCGTTCATAATCGTGGCTTTTATTCCCCGCTTTGCCTACAGTCAGCTTGGCTGGTAGGTGGAGAGGCCGGGAAAAGGGGTTGCTCCCAGAAGAGGGGGATGCTGGGGAGAGGACCGGTCGCGGTGAGGACGATGACCGTGATGCTCCCACTCGCTTGGCTCCAGTACCTCTTCGAAGTGGCTTCCCAGCAAATCGTGGGGAGGCGAGTTCCCTAGCAAGGGTTAACTGAGTGTATAAAATTGATTGCGATTTTAGTAATTCAGTATAATCACAGTCTACCAGCAGGTTGCTTTTCCAGCAGGAGGGTTTGGAATTATTTTCTGGAGTTTGCAATATAGAACTTAAATTAAGCCTCAGAAGTCAGAGGAGCTCTGCTGCATCTCTAATGTGGTGCTAAATTCTCAGCAGCACATTCTCTGTATTAAAGCCTTTGCTAGCAATTAGGTTCATTAACTATCACAATACCTTATTTATTACTCGGCATGCCATATGGTTTCCCAGCTAAAGAATGGCACCCGTTCTAGCACAGACCATTTGGCATCATAAAAATGTTAACAAATAATGTTATGGCTCTCAAGGGCAAAAGGGCTCGCTGGGTTGCAGGTCTGAACGGCAGGAGAGAATATGAAAACATTTTTCTTCTATGGCAAAATAAAGAATTCCTCGAGACAGAAGTATTCAAAGAATATCACACTCGCATCACGCAAATGGGAGTTTTATACATGCCCATAATGGTTATGTCAATATTTGCAGCAGGCAGCGCTCTCACTCATCTCCTTTCCTTCCCCCCTCTTCTCCTCCCTCTGCGCACGGACCTTCTTGGGAGCACCGGTGGAGAAGGACCCAGCTCCGTACAAGCATGCCTCGTCTTATAGCTCTTGATTTTTATTTTGTCTGCGGGCGCTAGCTTTCTGGTGTCTGCAACTCTTGGGGGGTGGGATTAATTACCAAATACTGTCCTTTATTTTACTGTCCAAGCTTCATCCCTGCAGAGGCGGTTCGGGGCACCGCATCGAGGCACTCTGTGTGCCAGCGTGTGCCCACGGCATTGATTTCTACACTGCAGAGGGACCTGGAAGGGGTGAAGTTGCGCCAGTGGAAAGAGCAAATCAGGAGCCTGACCGTGGAATATCAGGTTAGGTGTTCTGACCCTGAAAAGAGAAAAACCTGAGTTGTATGCTTGTTTAGCGGTGTTTGGAGGAGATCATGACCTGCGCGCAGCCCAGGCTGCGAGTGTTATGCAGAGTACGCTTGCACTTGGTTCCTATTTTCAGCAGGATTAGGATTACGAGGGACAGGGACAGCATTTCAGGTCACAGAGACTTGAATCGTCTCATCTCGGGCAGCGTGCGGCCAACACAGAAGGAACATGAACTTTTCCATTCCTGCTCTGTGACTGGATCCCCCTAGAGTAAACACCTCCAAAAGGAGATTCTGACAAAGTGCAATTTAAGAGTAGTCATGAAAGCACAGATTAAACCAGACTTCCTGAACTTATTACAGTATCCCATGAGAGCCTCCAAATTCCCAGAAATTGGTCAAAAAGCATGGGTGTGAGGCACAAGTAATGCTGCCGGGTTTCCTGGACGGCGCTCACTCTGTGCCTGAGTGAGGTGGTTTCCCTCCTAGCCCGCTCCACGCTGGTTGCTGCCGTCAGCTTTCTGATCTTCAGGATTCGCTGGCAGATGCCTGGTGCCGAGAGCGCGGCTGGTGGGGAGGGAGGCAGCGCATCCCTGGGAGCAGCATCCCGCTCTCCCTGCAGCTCCAGCCTTGCCCCGGCTCGCCAAGAGGGATGGGATGCCCCGAAGCAGCTGGTGCTGGATGCGCTCGAAGCCCAGCACACTGGAGGCGTGTCACACCCTTTGCAGTTGCGGCCCTGGTCGGAAGCCTGAACAAGATGCGAAACCACGAAGAAAACAACACTTTGAGCGCCTGCATGAGCTGAGATATGGTGGCTGGAGTCCTGCAAGCAGCAGCACAACACCAGCTTCCTAACTCCCCTGCTGACGGTTGTATGGGTCAAGGCAACTCTGTGGCTGCCGCCGGGCTGGGGGACATGGTGCCCTCCTGCCAGAGCAGCTCGGCGCCCCAGGATGTAGGACAGGATGCTCTCAGGTAATTACCATGGCGATGACCGCCTCAAAAACACCTCTGATGTACAGAATAACTGCTCTTCCCGTGGGCGGCGGTGGAAAGGAGAGCACTCAGCCCAGCACTGGGTCTGTGTGCGGCGGATGCGGCAGCTTCACCATGTGGCTGATCTGCTGGTGCACGCTCTGGGCCTGTCCGAGTCCTGCCGGGAATGCTCTTCGCAGGGAGGGATGCGATGAGCAGCGGTATTACTGCAAAACTCGCAGGCCTTAACACCAGCGAGGATTATTTCTCATCACCTTGGCTGAACTCCTGAGCAGCGACGGTGAAGCATTTCACTTGCCAGTTCATGCAGCACCTCTTCGTGTCTGAAATAAAGCCATTTCTGTCAGGAGCCCGTGAGATTTGTGTTTTACTGCAGCTGACGGTGCGCAATACTGTATGGGAAGCAATGTCCTAGGAATGGCAGCGCTCGATCGGAGGATGAGCATGGCCAAAGATCGGGCCCCAGAGCTGGGCACTGTCAGCGCTTGAGATCCGCAGGGCTTCCACCCTTGAGGAAATTTCTCACCTGGAAAACTGTACTCAAGGAACACTCCTTGCTCAGCGCCATCATACAGCACCTGCCGATGAGCTGGCTGGGCATTAAACCTTCTTTTCCGTATCCCATTTCTCAAACTGAACCATTCCCATGCCCCTGACATCTGATCTGCTCCAGGGTTAAGCTCTCCCCCCAGACGGTCGCTTTAACGTCCCCCTTCTGCCGGCCTTAGTGTCCCTCTCTGGAGGCTGTAAATTCCGCTTCCCTTCAGCCCCTTTGGTCCCACTGCTTGGCGCGCGCTGCCTGTCCCCCACGTGTCCCTGGGGAGCGTCTCCAATGCGCATGGTACCTGCGGAGAGGATAAAAGGTGCTCGGCTGGTTTGCTGTAGGGGTACGGGTCCTGCAGTGAACGCGTTGCGTGCCTAAGGCGGGGCAAAGGGATGGAGAATGAGCTGCTAGTGCTCAGAAAACCTCTCCGAGGCTCTGAACTCCTAGCTGCTTTCAGGCTTTTCAATTTTTTTTTTTTTTTCCTTATTCCATTTCACACTCCTTCCAGATAATTACTTTTTTCATGAGTTGCGAGTTGGGTTGGTTTTGTTCCGCTTCCGATAGCTTGAAGGGATATTTCCAAAATGTGCCCCTTAAAGCCTCTGGGGCAGGAGCCCCCCCCCGCAAAGCCATTTCGCTTTGTGACTCCAGGAGCAGGCTCCCTGCCCGTCCCCTCGCTCCCTTTGCACAGCACCGAGGGCCCACAGTAACCTGGTGATGCCGTAGCCATTTCTGTAGCGAGAGGACGATGCAAACACTCTGACAATGAGTGTTTAATGGAGAACTTTTTTTGAATGGAGAACTTTTTTTTTTTTTTAAATGGCGGAGAGAAATGAATTTCTGGTCTGTTTGCGGTGGAATTGGTATTTCCCAACCTTAAGGATGAAGTACCTGAAGCGATGGAGGGGAGGCACGCCGGTGATAAACAGCGGGCTGGGTTTCAAAGGGGACTTTGTACCTCGAGAGGAGTCAGGGGGATTTTGCAGGCAGCTGCACGCCCCGTGTCAGCTGCCCGCATGGCAAGCCTCGCCGTCCCCCCCGTTTGCATCCCCTGCAGAAACACGTGTGAACCCCTGGCCCTGGGCAGATAGGTCTTATCCAGGAACAGCTTTGCAGGAGTGTTTACTTTCATTCTTGGGAGGCCGATCGAGCCGTTCCCGCAGGGAACGTGGTGTGGCCGAAGGTGGCCCGTGCCAAGCTTCCTCCAGCCGTGTCCAAGGGCACCGCAGCTCCTGCAAAGCCACCTTCCTCCCTGCCCCAGCGCTGAGCCCATCGCACCGCTGGGCTGCAAAGCCCGTGTCCGCGGGACTCGCAGGGATGGACGCATACGTCGTGACTGAGCTGGAACCACGCCGATTTCTGCCGACCTTCACGAGGGATTCATAAATATCTCCCTGAAAAGGGCGGTTTGCAAGCTGTCTTGATGCACGAATGTTATCTGAGGTTTCAGTCACTTAGGAATCTCTGACTAGATAAGATACTGGGGGTTTATTGTATCTTCTGGCAATTATTAAGAAAATAAAATCAGTTAATATCTAACCTTGAACCTAGACCGTAACATTTGGCCTCAGACTTTATTCGGACTCTCTCATACATTCTGGAGCTGTACAGTTTAGAGGGGCGTTGGGAATGATGGAAGACACGAACAGGAATTTAATCTGACTCAAATACCTTCATTATGCAGCTAGATCATCTGAGAAACATTTTGGAAACAAGATCTGTCTGATGTGTGACTCAGCCACTAGATTATTTTCTTTCCCCCCAGTGCAAGAAAGGGAAGAAGGAGGAGCCCCTTTTGGCAGAAGTTTCCCCAGCTGTGGAGGCATTTTGTGTGAATATTTAGAACTGGTAATGCCTTTTCTGTGCACACACACAGAGGCACGTATGTGTATACCCCTATATATGTGTATCTCCCTTTGGAAAGGGGAACAGATGCCTCATGCAACTGGAAATGGGATGTGGAGCTTTGCCCTTGCTGGAGAGGAAAGGTAAAATTAGGGGTAAAGGTGTTTGCTCGGTGATTGGGATTCAGGATTCGGCTCGCTCCCTCCAGTAAATGGGCACGAATATCACCAGGGCATGAAAACCGGCTGCTTTCAACGGGATGGCTGATGCCACTTGTGGCCCTGAGTGATTTTCAGGTTTTTCAGCTGCAAAGTCATTCGGGGTCTCTTAAAAACTGTCCTGTTTAAAGGCAGGGAGAGGTTTAAGCAATATGTTAATGAGATGTTAATCTTGCGCTCAGAAAAGCATGCAATGGGTATTTAACTCACCGGGAATTCTTGTTAGTGTCTACACTTGGGCATGATCCTTCTGGAGAAGGAACGTCCCCCAAAGAGGGGGCTCCCGGGTGGAGGCGCAGTCCTGCGCCCGCTCCTCTGGGGACCAACCGGCATTCATAATGTCTTGCCACACTGAAACCGTCGCCTTCCCCAGCCCTAAATTGATCCTGGGGAGAACCAAAAACCGACGGGAGGTTAGGGAGACAGAGGAAAAGCAGGCTGAAACTTGGAGACAAACCTTGCCAGAGCATCCCCTGTTTCAGCAGGCAGGGCAAGATCCCCCAGCAGCGCTTCGCTCAGGACCCAGCGTCGATTCTGCTCTATTTAAAAGTGGATTTTTTTTTTCCGAGATGAACTTTACCGAGCACGCGTGTGGCCTCCTCAGCACCATACCGTTAGGGCTGACATTTAAAGCCTTGGCACTTCTTTCTTCTTGTCCCATGCAGGATGTCAAATATTTTAGGTTAAGAGAAGGGGAAAAGAGGAAAAATAATTACACAGTAAATTAAACAAAGGCAACCCCCCTCCCGCTTATTAGGACTTCAAAAGTTGCTGCCTCTGGCTCCAGCTCTCTCGAATACGTACAAAGGGTAATGCTAAAAATAGGTACTGTACAAATGATTAGGTCATAGCCTGCTAGAGGGAGACATTTTTATTTAATTACTAACCCGGCAGCGCGTTGCTGGGGGGGAATACATAAACACGGCGGTTCAAAGCCCGGCTGTAAAGTTTGTGCTCCTTCGCTGAGTCACTGTGGCTAAATTCCCTTTTGTGTGGGGGATTTAGGGGAGGAATGCGGGAAGGCTGGCCGGGGCTGCGCCCTCCTGAGTCACAGCTCCCACTCATCCTCCCAAGCCTTTGCGGGCTCAGGGCCGTAAGCTGCTCATTAGCCTCATTGTCTTAGGGGCTGCGCCGCGTCTATAACCTGGGCAAAGGGGGAAGAACAGAGGGACGCGCTCCTGGAAGAGCAGGAGCAACACGTATCTCCTTCCACTGGTGTTTTGCGCGTGGCAGCCCGTCCCTGCGTGGTCCAGGAGGGATGCTAATCTGCTCCTTTGATGTCAGGGCATCGATCCGGCCGTCCCTGCCGCCGCGCAAACCTACGGCCGTGAGCCGCTGTCGGGTGAGCAAAGTTCTGACTCAGAGCGGTGCTTATGAGCAGAAATGTCGAAATGTCGCGTCGCTGTAAGGATTGTAGTGTCCCCCATTTGTTGCTCAGATGCAACATCCCTTAAAGGAGCCTAGCTTAAAAAAAACCTCACCGCACAAAAAAAACAGAGGAAAGGGAAGATTTTTTCAGGCTGGGAAGCTACCGGTCGCACACAGACGCACGCGTGCAGCAGCCCCGTTCAGCCCGGCGGAGCCGCACAGATGTGCACGGTGACACACCAGGCTGCTTGGGTCACGAGGTGGGTGACGCAGTTATCCTCGTGTCTGCTGCCATGCCTTTTTCGCACGCTCGAGCGCTGGCCGGATCGCATCCCTTGTCGAGCCAGGGCCGGTAGGTTGAAGGGCAAAAGCAGGCGCGTGGGGAAGGGTGGACAAGCAGCGTGCTCGCCCCGTGACGCTCCACGCACGTCTACTTAGCTCCGTCCGAACTGTTAGACTTTATGTGCCCACCTTTCCCACGGCAATGGGAGAGCTCCGACACAGCTCCGCTGGGTTTGGTTAGAGCCGCCCTCCTGCAACAATTCACTTGGGCATCGGTTGCAACCCAGATGACTTGCAGCAAAGCGCCAAGCCGTGCTGCTCGCGTCCCGCCGCAGCCCCCAAACCAGCTGCATCCTCGGAGCAACTCTCAGGTTCCCTTTGTGCGGCGAGCGGGGGCACAATAAAGGGCCTGTTCCCGGCTCCTCCGCTCCCCCGTGCCGCCACAATGCGCTTGGGTCCGGTATCTGCAGGGCTTGGACGGATCCCGGTGCTAATCAATGGCTTTCACAGGGAGCTTAACGCGCCGTGGCTGCATGCTGAGCAGCCTTCCAGGGGCCCGCTGCAGCTTTCCTCCCTCCCCCTGACAAACAGCTTTGTGCGTTTAGGGTTGGGGTTGTTTTGGCTTGTTTTTTTTTTTGTTTTTTTTTTTTTTTTGAAATAAAGTCTAACGCATTTAATCATCTTTTCATAAGCTGTCAGCTTGCTGCATGCGAAAGTAGAGCACCGCGCTCTGCCCCGGCTGCCAGCAAAGCCACCGTGCCTGACAAAATCCTGGTCTGGTGCGTGTGCACGCGAGAGCTTGGATGCTGTAAACTTTACAGTCTGGAGGGACAGCAAAACCCAGTTTTTAAAAGTCATGGGGTTTTGATCTAAGTTAAAACAGATCTTATTTTGCGCAAAATCCTTGGTCTGCTCTTTCACAATCCAGCTCTGCACCAGCGAGACTGGAAAACCCTCCAAACACACCAAAAGCGAAACAAAGCTATTCCTAGGAAAATGTACGAGTTGCAATGTAGGAAAGCTCCCGTGCCCTCACCTGGCACGCAGCTCGGGTGTGTGACAGCCAGCTCCCCACAGCAGCGAGGACAAGAGGTCTGAGGACAGAGCTGGGATGGGGGCAACCGAATTCGGGGCTGGAGAAGTGGGAGCCGTTTGGTTGCACCCCTCTCTGGGGCAGCAAGTGGGGGATGAGGGGTCTGTCCAACATTGCTGGAGGAGCACAGGTGATGGAAAAGGGTGTTTCCCTGGGGGAGAGGCAGAGGCGCAGCTGCCTCCACACGGGTTTTAGGGGTGATGGAGAGGAGCCACTCGGAGGGAGTCCTCCTCCCTTTTCTGCAGGACGGATGATGCTGGGGGACCTTCTTGCTGAAGCTGTCTCTCCTGATGGTTGTTTTGTGGGCTGAGCATCCTGAGCAAGGAATTTCCTTTCTTACTCCTTGTCCTCTCCCTGTGCCTAGCTGGGTCCTGGAGGAGCAGCCTGAAGCCACCGTCATCCCCTGAAATACTTACAGGCCCTTGACTTGCCTTGTCCGTGCTTTGTGGACCTTTTCTTTCTGTGGGCCTGCTGATGCTCACCAGGCTATTTGTGTTGGGAAAGCGAATGCTCGCATCTCCCCATCCAAAATAAACGAAGGGCTGGGGGCTAGAAATGGATCTGAAGGGATCCCTAGGTTTCTCGGGAAGGATGCCGGCGCTCTGCCTGGTCCTTTCGTGGAAGACCTTCCCAAGAAACCACGGGCGTCTCATGAATTTAATGCTGGAGGTTCATAATAATCGCACCAGGCAGCACATCATTGCCCCCGTATCTGGTTGAGAGATTTACAACTGAAACTCGTGGCGGAGGAAGAAATTGCCTCAATCACTTGGAGTAATGGCACATGGAGAGGCACTTGGGCGTGACTGCTATTTAACACGAGAGCCCAGCTTGGCTTCATTTAACGTGCTGGTTCCTTTCTAATAAACACGTTACACTACAAGGTGGGGATTAAGATCAGAAAAGTAAATAAATTGGAAACTGATGGGGAGAGATGGGAGGGAAATGGAAGGTACTGGGGGGGAGCGATGGGTGATTAACTCCCGTGCCGGGGCGCAGGGAAACGACCCCAAAGGCCACGGCGGTGGCTTCCCGAGCTTCGTTTTGGCATCTCCATGGGCCCCACCTGGGGGGCTGCAGGGGCTGGGCAGCCCTGTAACAGTCCCCCACCCCATACGGCTGCTGGGGCTGCTCCGGCTCCACCAGATACCTCCTGCCCGGAGCCACCAGGCTCCAACACCTGAACCTAGGAGACGGTTTTTCTTCCCTTCTCCGGGGCACTGAGGCAAGTGGCCGCTTCTGCTTCTCCTCTTTGGCTTGCAAGTGTGTCCAGATCAGTCCTTTCTGCTCCGGATCGAGGCACCCGACACAAGTGAGGTCGCAGGCACATTGGCCGAGGCTCTGCAGGGAGGAGATGGCATTTCTTTAGTATTTGCCCTGTGCAGCGCGTGGGAGGCATTGCTGGGGGAAAGGGAGTTGATGCTCTTGGGCTTTGGCTTTGTCCCGTTTTATGCACGTCATGATCGCTCTGCTTCCTTGCCAGCGAGGGATCTGCCGGCGGTGTGGGGGGGACTATAAGAGTCTGGGAGGAAACAGGGCTTGGGTCCAGGCAGAGCCAGCGTGGGCTGGCCAGAGGGGTCGGGAGAAAGACCTCCCCGGTGCCTTGGGCAGGTCTGGGGTTTCCAGAACTTGCTGTGGTGCAGCCCACCTGGAAACAGGAGTGGGTGAGGGGAGAAATGCCCGAGCGCAGGGGGATCCCTTGGGTTTTGGCTGACAAAATGTGGCTTGTGGAAAGATGCTCTGGCCAGAGTCGTCGAACCAGCTCTTCCATCTTGCATCGCCTCTAAAAGCAAAACAACCTTCACGTTCAAACCCTCCGCTGTCCAGGGCGGTCTGCAGAGACACCAGCACGCTCTGCCCGGAACACCACTGCGGCGGCACGCGGCGAATCCAGGAGGGATTCGGGCACGCCACGTTTCCCTGCTCAGGGTGGACAGGCCAGTCGGTACCTTTCGGGAATAGCAGCTGCGGGAAGTCAGTCTCTTAAACAACTGGGTAGCTTTTACTATATGTATTAGAGGAGCAACAAAAAGTGCAACGCACCAGTTGACGGGAAGGACTGGGGGGTTAATTTTCAGGATGCTGCCTGGGAATTTAGCCGTGGGATTTCCATTATTGCTAATGGGACTCACGCAGCTTAATTTCATGCGAGTTACACTAAAAACATACCCCTAACCGTCTGCAAAATTTCAGTCCTGAAATCAAGCCTTTTAAAAGTTAGAGGAGGGTAAACAAACACCTGAAACCACACTGTCTCACTATTTCCCCCCTTTCAGTCGTTCGGATTTAAAAGTCAGGGAGGGGGAGGAACTCGAGCAGTTTTAGGCAATTAAAAAAACCACACTGCAGGCACGCTGGCTGCCTGCGCTCCGCGTTTTCGCTGCCAATTACAACGGCAGAGTTATAACCCCCGAAAAAATAGGGGTAGCTGATGCCTTACCCTTAAGTATACTACCGCGAGCGCTGCGTTATCATACGCGTCTAATAACCCGAGCAGCGCCGCCTTTCATTGTGAGGCCTCTGTTATTAGGCTGTTCTCGTTAAATGACTGCTATCATCTGGTCCCAAAGTACATTAAATCCCATTATAATTATAAACACACTTCCCCATAACGTTCTCCTTAGATTACATTTGCGCTGCTTTACCCCAAGGGCATCTTTGTACTAATACCGTCCGTATTTGTTGTTTTAGCTGACGAGGCCGGGCCCCATGCTGGCTGCGGTGTGCCACGGGTAGTGCCGGGGAGGGAGAGGGCTGTGGTGCCGGTGCCGTGCCGTCCCCCGAAGACGACACGGGTCTTTACACGCGCTGAGCGCCGGCACCACGTGCGTCACCCTGGCGAAGGACGCTCCGCCTGGGGAGCTGTGCCCTCGGCACGGGGCATCTTGTGGCCCACGCTCTACCCCTGCCTTTTTCTGTTGTCGTCGTTGGTATTTCAGCGCTGCCGGCGTTTCCCCTTCCCGTTGTGTTTTGCTCCCTCTCCAAGGCTGCCGTCGCTGGCCTTTGCTGGCAGACCTCCGTCCCCCGTCCTCGGCGACCCGCAGCGAGGGTCGGACGTGTGGGGTAGGCGTTTCACCCGGCCGAAAATGAGCCTTAGCGGGGCGACGCACGCTCGGCGTCGCGCCTGGCCCAAAACCCACCGCCGAACCCGAAACTTGGCTTTCCGCTTGGCTTTTACCTTCTCCCCTTCATTCAACCGGGCCCGCCCTCCGCGCGGGCTGAGCCGGCTTTCACCGCACGGACCGCGGTTTTTTTGGCCCCGGAGTGGCTTTTGTCTGCCGTGGGTGCGGGTGAGGCGGGCAGCTCCCCCCCCCTCCCCGCCGCCGGTTCCCCCAGTTGCCCCGGCCCGGCGGCTCCTCCATGTTTGTTGCCGGCAGCGCTGTCCAGCCGCCGCCCCGCTCCGCGCCGCTCGCC
>VYXH01012335.1:191410-201671 GCA_013397275.1 Burhinus bistriatus | reverse complement strand
CCAGGGGCCAGAGCCGCCTGTATCATTTTCGCTGTACTTAACTGATTTTAAGTAGATTATGGTTGGATACGTGCCCCGCTGTGCTGGTTTAGTTTTCCATCGGCCTTCGTTGTCTCGTTGCTGTTTTATTGGCAGGTTGTTTAGCAAGCGCGTCGGTGATACGCAACTGAGGAAATGCGGCTCCACGTAGGCACGGGCGCTGTCAGGCGCATTGAGCCTCACTAGAGCCGCCCGCCATAAATCGGCGTTAAACACCCTGCTTTGTTACCGGTGTCAGCGCGGGAGATGGGCTCTTTATCTGCCTGTATCAACCGGGCTGATAACCCCGTGCTCTGTTTAGCGCCGTGCAAGGAGCGGCCGCCTTGCTGCACGCCAGCATCTCCCCTGCGCCCAGAGTGCCGGGGGGGAGAGCGGAGGATGCTGCAGGGGCTGGTGCCCTGGTACATGTCCTACACATTGCGGAGGGGACCCCCGCACCCTGCTCTCAACAAAGTACACCTCCATCTGTCTCCCCGTGGTGGCGGAGGAGGATGCCTGTTTTCACCTTGGTGACCTAAAAAGAAGACAGACACCGACCGAGCGGAAAAACAAAGAGAAACTAAAAAAACCCCAAACAACAGACCGTTTCCATCACTGACGGGCTCGCAAGGTCAGAAAAGAGAGCACAAATACCCGCTGCGGGAGGCAGGTACCCGGGCAGGCGGACATGGGGTCACTGCTGGCACTGCCGTTGGGAGAGCACCGGGCTCTTACTTCCACGCGAAGTAACTGCGCAACACTGTGAGGTCCGGGTCTGTTTTCCTGCAGAAGGGCAGCAGAAAGCCGTCTGCTCACCAAAATGCCCACCCGGCTCCCAGCATCGCACCCCTTGGCTAGCAGAGCCAACGCCTGGCACGGCAGATGTCCCTGCGCCCAAAGTTTGGGCAAGGCCCCAAAGGCTAAAAATGAGGTTTCCTTTGATGGGGACCGGTGTTGCTTTTTAAGTAATTCCTAGGGACTTGTTTAAAGGCACAATGCAATTCGCGCGCGGGTATATATATATATATATATAAAATTGCATCGCTTTTGCCTATCCTTTAAATTTTGTTTCAGATTTGCATGGACGTGCCATGCACCGATCACGACCCATGCACCTTTCCGCTCTGGCCACCGAGTTTGGGGACGGTGCTGGGCTCCCTGCGCTTTACCCTTTGTCACCTTCCCTTGTTCTTTTCTCTGCGCATTATTTATAGTAAATCATATTAGAAAGGAGTGCTAAGGAGGAAGTGTGATTCATCCTCCTTGAAACCAGCGCTGACATAAATAAAGGCAAAGCGCTTACTACGTGTTTTTTATTATGGTGTTTAGGGACAGGTTGTACTAATTTTGGCGTGCACAGACTAAACCCATGAAGGCTACGACTCTAAGAAATTCAATTTAACCACAGCACAGACTGCACGTTAAAAAATTCCAACCAAACCCCAGCCGGTCTTCTTGGAAGCGCGCACGCGTGGCAGCATGAGGCTTTCGGGATGGCTCATTGCTTTCCAGATTTTACTGCGGGCCTTTGGCTGGTCCACTGGCTTCTTGGGGGTTTGCTGGGACTTGCTGTGGCACGGGAACGGGGACGCCTGCGAGCTTGGGCATCCTCACGGCTTGGGTACCTGGAAAGAGATGCTGGAGTCAGTGCAGGGCAGACCAGTGGGGAAGCAGCGAGGGGATGCACAGAGGGGATGCTCGGTGCAGAGAGACCCAGCAAACGGCTCGTAAATCGGGCATATTTGGGCTGGTGCTGGGAGCTCACTGCCGGCAGCACGGCGTAGCGAGTGCTGGTGACGGATATCTTATCTCCGGCTGGGCACGGGCTGCGGTCGCAGCCTGCTGCGCAACACGCACAAACTGCCTTTGCGTGGGAGAGATAAGGCGCAGGCATTGTGCAATGCCCGCGCCTCGCCGGCCCCCCTCCACCCGTGCCGGCACGGCACCAGCATGCTGTCCCGCTCCGACGATGCTGCGGTCAGCTGGAGGGCGCGGACGATGGCACCGCGTGCATTGTTGGCACTGGGGCAGGTCCTCCCTGCTGGCGGCACACGGCAAGCCTGGTGCACGGTGGCGCTGGGTGGTCAGAGCGCAGCAGGGCCCCTTTCTACGAAACGGCACAGCGTTCAGAATCGAAACCCTCTCTCTGTACCTCCCTGCCGGGTGTTCTGCTATTTTTACCCGTAACGCGGTGATTTCCTCTTCTCTTTCTTCCTTCCCCCTGTTCGTAGAAAATATCCCGAGCACCGAGAGCAGGCGGAAGGGCACTTCTGCGAACGAGAGCGGTGGCTGGAGGCGCTTGTAGCATGCAAAGTCTCTTCAGGCAGCTTTGCCCATGCTCCCTTCGCCTTTTTGGGGGGTGGTGGGGGAGATTCCCACAGCTGCCCCATCCCACTGGAGTGCTTAGAGCCTGGCTCCTGCTCACCTTTCACGGGGAACTGGTGGTGAGCGGTGAAACCGGCAGAAATGCCGCTTCCCTCCAGCAGGAATATTTGGGGGGGGGGGAATTTTAAGTTGGGTGAAAACCTTTCCCATGGAAAAAAGTGAAAAGGAGTTACTATCTTTGCTTTCTGGGTCCTCGTCTCCTCTTGCTCTCAGCAGGGGAGGGATGGAGGAAACGCCGTTCTGGCTTTGCCGTGCCTTCCCCCAGCCTTTCGGCTCGTTGTCACCCTGGCTGAAGGGCAGTGTTTTCTTGGGGTTTTTTGGGGGGTTCTGAGCTTTGCGTTTCTGGGAGCTGCAGGGAAGATTGCGTGTCGGGGAGGGGCCGTGGGAAGTGGGTGCCGCGGTGGGAACCCAGCAGCTCCCAGCCCACAGGGTTCTGAGTCAGCGGTCCCCGAGCCCGGGCGAGAGCGGGGCAGCAGCGGGGCTGTCCCCAACCCTGCCCACGGGGGCTGGGGGGATGCTGGGATCTCGGGATGCAGAGGCCGTCGCTTGTATTGATTTCTGGCTTATCTGACCCTTTCGCTGGAGGCGGCTCTTCCCTCAGCGTCTAACCAAATGTAACTTAAAGCAGCCCAGAAATGTATATCATCCTTCCCTCGCGTTAATTAGGGCTGGCCGATGCATTATTTAGCGAGGTGGGAGCTGCTGCAGGCTGCCCCGGAGCCGGTGCTGAGACCAGCCGGCACGTGGATGGAGGGAGCGGGGGGGCTCTGGCCAGTTGTGTGCCACCAGCGCAGGCATTGCGCTGTGTGAGCCTGGCATGCCGACCGATGCTGCCGCTCCAGCACATTGGGGCGGCTGCAGGCCCGAGCTGGGAGGAGAGCTCACGTTGGACCTCGCCGTGGGAGAGGGACCCGACCAGCTGTGCCCGTCCAGAAGAAGATGTTAAAAGAGAGGACCCCTGGTGATGGGGGGCTGAGCCCCCACGGAGGAGCAGAGATGCATGTCTCCCAAGGATGGCACTTGGGATGTTCTCCTTCTCCTTGTCCCGTAGCACAAGCGATGCATGGCGGGGTTGGCTCTGCCGGGCTAGCGCCGAAGGCTCGGCCGCTGCTGGCATGGCCAGCTGCGCCGCATCCTCCTCTGGCTGGAGCTGGAAAGCAGCTCCCTAATTAGCACCTTTGTTGCTAAGTGAACGAAGCGGCCGTGCGCGGCAAGCTTCCCACTAGAGGTACGTGCGTTGGGGAGGGGGATGCTAAATGCCGCCGCACACAATGCCAGGTCGTGCAGCCGCAGGTACCAGTGCACTGGAGCTGGTTTGCTTGCCACCGCGCAACGAGCAAGCGTCACGGGCCAAGGCCAGCAAATGCCGTTTGCTTTCCTCTCCTCCCAGCCCCACTTCATTTGCTTGTGTGTTTGGTGCCACCCACAAATACGGTTGGTGGGGGCTGATAAGGATCGCTGACCTAGAGCGAGCGATGGGGACTTTCTTCCTGCTAAAATTAAAAGAAACCCACATTGCATTGTGTTTGTACGGACGGGTTGGACGTGCCCCGCTGAGGGTCCTCGGCACTGCGGCTTCTCGCGTGGACGTGCCGTGAGTGGGATTCGCATCCTTGGCGTGCTTGTGGATGAGCGTTTTCAGTCTCCGGTGTCAAATACGCTCCACAGGACCGAGTCTCTTTGGGCTTTGGTGCAGGGGAATGATTTTCCACCCAGCCAAAAAGATGGTGGGTGTGTGTTCGTGTGCAAGTGGGATTTTTTTTGCACTATGTCGTGCCGTGCCAGGGCTTGCTTTGCCCTGAGCCGCCGCTGGAAGGGATGCTCCTCATGGTGCTTCGCCTGCGCTCCCGTGTGTGCTGTGCACCATCTCCTTTTGCTGCCGGTGGTGTTTTGGGGGATTTCACTTCTTCCTGGTTGGGTGTAACATGTGCAAATGCGTTTTTGTACGGGCTCTTTTGTGCTGCGACGGCTCATGCGGAAACCACGTTTTCCGCATAAGTAAGCGGAGGGCGAGAGAAATGACAGCGGCGACAACGCAAGAGCCTGGGCAGTGTCAAGCAGACAAAGAGCGACCGGATGCAGCGAGGCATCCCCCAGCCCGGGCGGGTCCCAGGTCAGCTGCAGCTCCGAGCCTGGCCCTGGTCCCCTCCGTGATGCCCTTGGTCCCTGCAATGCCCTGCATCCCCCCGCGATGCCCCTGGTCCTCGCGATGCCCTGCATCCCTGCTGTGATGCCCAGGTCCCCCAGTGGTGCTGAGCCTTGGTCCCCCCGTGATGCTGTGGGTCCCCCCAGTGCCACGGTCCCCGGGGGGCTCAGCAGGGCACCGCTCTGCAGGCAGGTGGGTGCTGGCTAAGGCTGGCAGTGAGGGGGGACCACGGCCAGGCTGGAAGGGCGCTGGGTTTGCTCCGTTGGGGTATTGCACCAGGCTGCAGCGGTGATGGTGGGGGCAGCCGTATGGTCTCGTGTGTGTTTCGTTGCCGTCCCTCCTCTCTTCCAGCTCATGTACGGTTCAGGGCTGGACGTGTATCGGACATGGGGGCTTTTTTCTTCTTTACATACATTGACTCAATTCTTGATTCGGTCTGCAACCACTCTGTTTTTCCCATGGTAGGGTTTTTGTCACTGTTATTAACTAATGAGCTGATTCTTTTGCCATTTTTAAATAACTGTATTTTTCCTTCAATATGAGAAAAGGAAAATGTCTTTTCTTAATAGCACAGCTCTCAAAAGTCATTGAAGGCATGAATTTGCCATTCTTTCATACAAATGTGTGGATTACCACACTTTTTATTACCAGGACTTGAATTGCTGAATCATGGAAGTGGGGTAATAGGGAATGTTTGCATACACAACGTTGGGAAAAAGGGCTATTTTTAAAGCTGCTGTAGTGGGCTGGGTTTTTCCCTACTCACAACAACATTGTGTGGAGCCTGTGGTGTGGGACATGTCTCAGATGCACAGCAGTGGTGCCTCCAGGGACCGTGGCTCTGCTGCTTCGTACACCCCCAGTCCACCCGGCCATCCCCAAGGTGCAGGCTCAGCAAAGCGCTGATTTACCATGCACCCCGGCTGGGTGCACGCCGGTCATCCTTCGGGTGCCATTGCTCTCGCCTGTTGCAGTGAGGGTCGCTGCTGAGGCAGCTCTTCTGCTCCAGTCTGCGCCGCTTGTATTTTCAATTCCCGTTGGTCACCTCTCGTACGGCATCTGCCCCGTGCTGCTGGGGTCAGACATGAGTTAGCTGCAAGTGTCACCGCGTTAAAAGAAATAATCGTACCGTCTTCGGAGGGATAGTAGTGATGGATGTCAATGCCAGCCACCCACCGGTTCAGAAACAGCATCTCTCCTCCCTCCCCCAGAATGAATAAATCATGAGCTTTGCCAGTCCTGGTCCTTCAGCCCAAGTAGCGGCTCGGCTCTTGCCCAGTGAGATGCCGCAGCCGCGGCTGCTCGTGCTCTGGGTACCAGCCCCTCTCTGGGTCCGGTGGCTTTTCCACTGGGCGCTGCGGAGCCACAGCCCGCGGCGGCGCTCGTTAAACAAAACCCTGTTTGGATTGCCAAATCCCTTTGATTCTTCCTGCCTCATCTTCTGCCACATCCTGGCTCTGCATCCTGGGTCGGGGTTTTATTATTTTATAGGTGCCGTAACGTTGGGATGCCGTGTCGTGCGGCGGTGGCTGGCGTGATCTCCCCACCATCCTCCTCGGGATGCTCTTCAGTGGTGGACAGGGAGCCATTGCGGGGGCCAGAGCCGGGGGGGGGCCTCTTGGCCCCCGCTTGCATTTTGGCACAAGGATTGTCAGCGTTTTGGTGTGCCTTTTGGAAAATACATAATATTTGGGCTAAGGAGTAAGGGTTTTGCCATGCTCGGTGTATGCTGCTGATCACGTTCCCCTGCGCGTATAAACTTCTGCCTTTTCATTAGTAAATAACATTGGGGAAATAAGGGTGAAAAGCAACATGTCTGTGCATAAAGATTCGGTTCTCCCCGCTATCGCTGTCTCTCGCAGCCTTGCTCCTGACAACTGGGCAGCCTTTCAAGGATCTGCAGAGCCAAAGCACCAGCAAACTGGGTGCAAACCTGGCTGCCCTTATTTCCAGCGCAGCTCCGAGCCCATCGCCAAAAGTACATGCTAGGGAGTGGGAATAGTACAGAGAATAATTTTCACCCAACAAATCATTGGTCTTGTGAGAGCAGATTTGAAATCTATTTAACTTTTCAGTGTCCCATACCCCTTTAAACGTTTCAAGTGTATTCTCACTGATGGGTTACCTTTTTTTTTCCCCGCGGGCTATAATTAGTGTCCTTTACACAGAATTGCCTGAGAATTGGATTTGAAGAAGATAAGAATCAAATTACCAGTATTTATCTTGTAAATTCCAAAAGATCTACTGAGAGGCAGTGTATAAAGAGGATTTTTAAAATTTTGTACCCTGAAAACGCAAACCTCCCAGAGGTCCCAGGATTCCCTTGAGCATCGCAGCTGCAAAGCGCCCTGACGTACAGGAGGTGGCTGGAGGTGCCAGGAAGGAGAGGACGGCTCCTTCCCCCGCCAAAACTCCGCTCCTGGGAAGGCGGCTTGCTGGTGAAATATGTACAGAAATAGATGTATTTCCATCACTTGATGGATGGTGACTTGTTTTTTGTTAAAAACACAGTGCAGGTGGCGATGGTTTGGATGCTGCAGTGCCTCCGGGAGGGTGATTGCCTCCTGGTTTTGCTCTTGGGCTGCAGGGGATGAACTGGGGCGAGCATCCCCTCTGCCCCGATGGGCTTTGCCGGCGGGAGGCAGGTAGCCGAGTGCAGGGTGGCAACGTTATCTCAGGCTGGGCGTATAAAACAGGCTGACTTCGGTCTTCGTGGCTGGTCCCCAGTAGGCTGGAGGAGAAAAGTCTTCCCAATGCAGCTGCTCCCCCTCTTTTCCAGGCTCCTGCCCGGCTTCCCTCCATGCTCTGCCGGGCGGGCTCTCAGATGACAAGGCAAGTTGAGCACCAGAAATGGATGGAGGTAATTTCGGTGGGCTCTGTTTTGACAGAAATTAAGCATCTGAATTTAAATTAAGGAGACGGAGAGCCCAGGCAGCTGAGACTATATTTTCATAGCGTAAACAGTTGCAGAAGAAGATTAATAGCATCTGTGTAAACACTCCGTCGCAGCGGCGAGGTGGGGTTTTTTTAATAGTTGGATAATACTGAGGATGGCTAGAGGCAAGGGGCGCCGTACCTGCCCTCCTGCTCACCCGCAGCACGGTGTGGCCGAGCCCTCCGCATGCCTTCCACCTCCCCGTCCATCCCACGGTAAATATTTCAGCCGCCCTCAGCCCCGCTCTCCCTTCTCGCAGTAAATTACATATTAAAGTAGCCTGGTAACTGAGCACTGGTTGCTGCGCGATAAGCTCCGGGAAATCGATATGTTTGCCATGTGCCTGCTTGTTTATGACACCTGCCTGCAGAGCAGTTGAGCAATGCTCGGCGTCCCGGGCTGCGCTTTGCAGGCTCACCACCGCATGCAACCCAGCCGCCTCGCGCAGGAGAGGGTGCAACATTTTGCGCTCGGATTTTGTGCTCCCCGAGCGTGACGTTGCATGCCGGCGCTGCCCGAAGCCCCCCCGGCGGCAGCCCGTCGCCAGGAGATAAAACAGCGCGAGCGATGATATTTGATGATACAGAGTGAGGAGGGGCTGGCAGGTTGAGAGATGGGGTCACGTCTTCATCCATCTGTCGGGGCTTTTCCCAGCCCCCCTGCAGGTTTCTGCTCCGCTCCCATTTATCACCTCCCCGGAGCAGGTACGGGGAGGGGGGAGCCTGGGGGTTAAATACTCATTTCGTGCACCCAGGAAGGGAGGCGGCCACATAAACATGCGATGCTTTATGGGAGGAGGTCCGCGGCTTCAGAGCAGCATGCCACGGGAGCCAGCGGCGCAGGGACCGGGCGGTTGCCCGCACGATGCACAGGACCCATCAGCTGCATCCTGGCGCACAGGGGATGCCCCGAGCACTCAGCAGCGGAGGCTCCCACCCCGCAAGCAGCTAAGCCCAGTTCGGTTTAGGGACCAGGACTTAGCCCCGAGTCGAGAAAGCTCTTCCCCTTGACTTTAGAGCCCAGATGCTCCCACGGCTTGAGCGGTTCCCCCACGCCGAGGGTCAGTGCCTGCCTGCGTCTCCCCTGCGCCCGCGGGGCTCGGGGTGGGACCCGATAGAGGGGTTTTTTTAAAATCCAAAGTTAGCAAGCTGCAGTAATTGACCTTTTGACCCAGATATGAAGTTGGGAGGTAAAAGACACGGCTTGCAAGATTTCTGTAAAACTGTTGACCTCTCGCAAGATTAACTTGGAGATAACAGTAATTATCAACAGATTACGGCAGGTCCAATCGATAGTGAACTTTACCTCCTGCCTAAAACTGAAGGTCGGTGTTTGACTGCAGCAGAGAACTACTGCAGGTTTTCACGCCATCACAAGCCACTAAATGTCCCTCTACGTAGGAAATCCATGAATGGAGTGCATGTAGTTTCCATGGGCACTTTGGGAGGGGGGAAAGGGACCCAAGGACCGGTCCAGCGCATCGCCCCAGCGTGGGGTTTTGTGGTGCTGAATCCCGTAGGTGAACTTCGGCACGGCGCGCACTGGCTGCCCGGGTGCCGTACCAGCACGCCGGGACAGCGGCTTCCTCGAGGTGCTCGAGTCGGAGGCGTGAGCACAGCGGAGCAGTGCCCAGCTCCGGAAAGGCACTTTCTCTTTGCCTGGCTTTTAACTGCTTGCTTTCACTTTTTATGTATAAAAGATTGTCCATTTAATTAAGTTGAGAATGCAATTTCAAAAACACTAATGCTTTACACATGACGGCTCTTAAAATAAAAGTAGCATTCCAGTATTGCGCTGTGCTTCCGTTGCCTCCGCGTTAACCTCCGGCAGGGTATTTTGGAGAGAAACGTTCCCCCACTGGCAGCTCCCAATTCTTGAATAGGAATCAAAAAGATTTGGGTTGTTTGATCCTGGGTTTACCTCGTTAGCATTTCGGGACAGCGGGAGCCCTCCTTTCGCAAAGTCAGCGATTCCATGTGTGTCCTTGTCTTTCCCTGGGTCTCACCTGTTCATCTCTGGCCAACGGCACTGTGAGCATCTTCTCTCCGGTGGCTGGAGCGAGCAGGTCAGCGTAGCTCACCGCCCAGGGACGGCGTGGGTGCCGGCCAGGGTCTGTCCTGGGTGCTCAGGGACCCCGCGCTGCTCGGTGGGCAGGGGTGGGGTTTCGCCTTTCTGCAGCACCAGTGAGCAGGTTTCATTTCTGCAAGCGTTCCTCAAACCCACGCTCACCTTGGGTTTCTCTTTTTTTACCTTTTTTTTTTTTTTTTTTTTTTTTCTTTTTTTTTTTTTTTTTTTTTTTTTTTTTATGGAGTTGCTTTATAAGGGATGTGCTTCTGTGCGGAGTGCACCCTCGCTGCGACCCCTCGCTTAAAACTCCCCTTAGGGCCTTTGAAGGTTTGTCAGCTTTTACCAGGCACCTTTAATCTGTACTGAAGGGATGGGGTGGGGATGCCCCGAAGGCTGGCGAGGTGGAAGGTGGTGTGCTTGGTCCGGGTGGCTTCTTCGGCACCCGCCTGCCCTTGTTGGTTTGGAACCCCTGGGCTGCCCTCGCCGGGACCCCAACCCCAGCGCACAGCCAGCCCGTTAGCACTGACGAGCCCCAGAGCTGACTCCTCTGGGCTTCTCCTGCTATCCAAGGGGGTTTTGCAGCTGGCTCTGGGGAAACCTCCCGTTTTTCCCTCCTCTCTGCATTAACGCATGCCTTTCCCCCAGATTGGAGCCGGGAAACCTGGTGGGAACTTTGAGGCGAGTCGCTGGGTTTGTTTTTGTAAAACTGC
>VYXH01012335.1:178116-191376 GCA_013397275.1 Burhinus bistriatus | reverse complement strand
CCCCCCTTTTTTTGCAGCTTAGAAACCTCTCTTTGTGGCAGAAGGCTGGGAGGGTTTGAATACCACATACAGGCGTAGGAGGCTGACTGAGACCATACGGCTTTATCATTCATTAATTCCTGTGCTCATTCATCCCCCTATTTAAACTTCTCTGTAAAGACGGGAGCTACAGATGGTCTTTTGGTACCCGCTTTAGCCTGCAGACCTTGGCCCCGACAAAGGGGTACAGAGGGAGCAGCAGAGTGTACAAAATATTTCCAACCATTAGAAATTGAGGTCTCATTCACTGGCGGCTCCTGTTTTGAAAGCGAATTTATGCGAGAGCATCATAACCCGCCAAACGGGGCATTGCCAAGAGTCGGCCTTAATTGAGGGGCAAGCGTTAGCCGTGGTTCTGCTGGCCGTAATTGCGCTTTAGAAACCAGAGGAGCAGCAGCGTTTCTTTAGCTGTGTCCTTGCTTTTGTGTTGTGCAATGTAAAACTCCGCTTTCTCCACCGACGGACCCAGCTCCCTGATCAAGGGAAATGAAGATCGCTTTTTTTGCCTGCGTTATTTTGATGCCAGATGGTTGTTATCCTTCTTTAAGAATTTGTTACCGTTAGGGCACCCCCGGGCGCGACACCGCATCCTCACACAGGAAATAACCCGGAACGTGCTTCGCAGGGATGCTGTAGTTTGGGCATCCCCTGGTACCTCGGGCTGGCCAGGGATTTTCTCCTTGCGCAGTGGCCACTGCATTCCCAACGTGTTTGGGTGTTGTGTTTACACGTGGGTGCGGTGACGTGCTGAGCCGGGACACGCTGGAGGTGGGGTGCCTGGCATAATGCCGGCAGCTCCTCTGCCTGCGCGTGCCCGAATTGCCATGGGCGACTCGAGTCCCACGGGAGCGGGGGATGCTGAGGGCTCGCACGGTCCCCATGCTCTCCCCGAGGTTCGCAGGGAGGTGCCTGGGGATGCCGGCGTGCAGGGATGCACCCCACGCACCGGTGCATCCCCCCCTCCCCAGGTACTGGGTGGTTTGAGGGCAACCCCCCGCCTGCCCAGAATGCATCCTGCCGGGATGGGGTATGGCCAGGAACCCCGGCTAACGTAAAGATCCTTCTCCCGCGGTTACCCACCGAGTGGAAGGGGACTCCTGCTCCCCAGCCATCCCACTGGATTAAAAGGCTTTCATTGCCCACTGGTGCGGCAGAGGTAGGGAGACCCCGGGAAGCCTCCCCCACTCCTGGCATCACGGGGGATGTGGGGGGATTGTAATTGCACCCCTTGGCAGAGGAGGAATTGCTGGTCCCACCAGCTGTTGGGGAGCCGCTGGGGGGAATGTGGGTTGTTTCCTTCATGAAAAGCCCCGTTGCTCGTCACGGAGGGGCTGTCGGACCCAGCCCCGTGGCAGCACTCACCCCGTGCACTCGATCCTTTCTGCGGGCAAGTCGGGAGCAAAAGTTTTCTGGTGGAAAATCCAAATTCTGCGATCTTGTTTTTGCACATGCTGTGCTTAAATATTAACACCAATTGAGCAAATTGCCTTTTAACTGCCTTTATTTGCTTTCATTAACGGTATAATTTAAAAGCTCCCGAATTTGCATGGAACCTGTTGTGCATGTTGGGGAGGGGGCTGAGGCTGCTCATAAATGAATTAATCGTGAGCAAGGCTCCTTGGAGAGGTCCCGAAGCGCCAGGACGGCTCAGCAACGCCCGGGCTCCTCGGTTCGGGACACCGCGTACTTTTGGCTGGGGCTGGGGGGAGCAGAGCGTGCCGTCAGGGCTGGCGTCCCGCTCATAACTTGGCTCGCCCGGAAGGTATTTATTTATTTTTCAGCGAAACATGTTGTAGGCTGAGCAAAACTAATTACAGAGAGCTGAAGGCAGTGCTCTTCCTGTTAACGCACCAGCATTTAAACTGATGCAGAAAGTGAAAAAAAAAGGAGAAAGCTGCCGGTCCCGTGCCCTCCGTCACCGGTGCAGGGTCCCGGGGTGCGGCACTGCCTTGCAGCCAGCGGCATCTGCCCACATTGTTATTCCATGAGATGACAAGTTTCCAGCGTGATTTCAGCCCATGGCCCGCTCGCTCCCCTCCGCGCAGATGTTTGTGCGGTTTCGGGAGCGAAGCCAACTCGGACGCCGCGGAGGCGATGCAGGCAGCCCCGTGTGCCGTGCCGTGCCGGCAGCCCCGCCGGGACTCAGGCTGCGCGAGCTCTTTTGGCACCTCCCGCTTCCATAGTCCTTCCCAAAAAATAGGTTTTCCATAGGAGGGTTTTGCTGTCAGATGGACAGCGATGGCCTCGGTCCAAGCCCTGGCTCCCCCCCATCATCCCAGCCGTCTGCGCAGACACTGCCCCGCTCCAGCCAGTCTCCGCTCTCCCCCACGCTGCCTGCACCTCCCTTGTTCTTAGCAGTAGTAAATCCTGCCCCTGAATTGCTGATCATAAGCGTTTTGTGTCTCCACCTTGGGAACTTGGGTGGAAAGCGGGGCGGTTTGCACAAACAGCCTGGGTGAAAGCGCTGCTTGTTCTCCGGGACGGCTGTCCCCACGTTCCCGGGAATCCTGGTCTTTGCCATCGTCGGAGCATCCCAGGAGGGCACTTGGTGATTTCAAGGGGAGGGAAGGGCTGGGGTGAAACGCCCATTTCTGCGCGGCGCTTCTGGGTTTGGGATATGTGTCTCGCTCGTGCGTTTGCAGGGGGAACCGCTGGTTCCTTGAGGCTTTGGGGTGCCGGTTGCTCCCGGCACCCAGGCTCCTGTGCAGCAACCCCAGCCCGCGCAAACCAAGAATCAGCCAGATGCATGGGTGCCATCGCACTGACCTGCCTTGCATCGCCGGCAGTAGCATCCGTACCCCTCTGCCTAGTGCAGGACCCTCCGCAGGAGCCCTGCAGAGATGCTCCCCAGCTCAGTGCCAGTTATTTGATGCCAATGCCGGACGAAAACCTGGCCATGGCAGGGCTCGGCGTGCCTGGCTCGCTGTCCCTGGGCTGCGGTGCCTCCAAGTCGCTCCTCGTGCTGCCACCTCCTTGCCCTGGGCACTCTGGGCGCTCGCCAAAGCCCAGCACAGTCCAGATACGTTAATTTACTGGCTTGACAAGGTGCAGAATGTTCATCTCCCACCTTCTAATTGGAAATAATTAGTTCTTTGTCAGCCCTGGGAACTCCTGAGGAAGCGGCGCACACCCGGACGAAGGCAGCGGTGCTGGTGGAGGGCAGGAGGAGACCAGGCTGCGGGTTGGGAGGCGGCTTTCCCGGGATTCCTTGCAGAGCCCGGTGTTTTCAGCCTGTCCGAGGGCATCTCTCTCTGCCGAAGAAGGGCTGCGTAACAGCCGAGTGTTACGGTTTCATTAATCAAAGACACTTCCACTGCCCCTTTACAGCAACACAACCGCTGCGGCTGTCCCTCGCTGACAGCTCCCTAATTCATCTTCCCAGGAAGGAGGGGGGGCACCTGCTGCTGCTCCCTGCTCGCCCCGCCGAAGCCGCAGCCGCCGCGCGTTTTCGGTGCCACGGACGTGTTTGTCGGAGAGGTTCAGCCCTGGTGCTTGGCAGGGTTTTACTTGGAGGCAAGTGTTATCCCTTGGCCCCTGCACCTGCGGAATGCCCCAGGGAGAGCGCAGGGTCTGCTTGTTTGCAGGAGGAGTGTTCGGCAGTCGCTAGCCTTCCTCCCGAGGCGGGGGGTGTCACAGCATGTGCGAATATGTACTTAGAGGGGGGATTTCGAGCAGCCCTTGCCGTGGCTCTGGCAAGTCGGTCCCTTTCCATCCTTCCTAAGCTTTTTGGGCACAGCTGGTGGGGGGGAATGCTTTGGCAGGCTCTCTGGGAGCCGGTGAGCCAAGGGCAGATGGTTTGCATGGCACCAAAGGCGAGACCCCCAGCCGGGCTCGTGCCGGGCAGCGCTTGCAGCTCTTCCCATCCCCTGAGCGAGAGAAGCAGCCCTGCCGATCCCCAAAATACAGGTGGGAAACCTGCTCGTGCACCCGGCGGTCACCTCCTGGGAGCCTGCAACATAAACACCCCACCAGGAGGGAATGCTGCGACACGCGGAGCCGGGCGGCTGTGGATTGCAATTGGGCATCCTTAACTGTAGCTGCAAAACCACAGTATTTTGTAGTCGCTAATAATAAGAAAGTGTTTTCATCAAAGCACTTTATTCGTCTGTGTGCTGACATCTGGAGAGAGGAGATAGATATTTTCCTTAAGACTGTATTTCCAAGCCACGAGCTCTTCCCTGGCTGTTAATTAATCCTTTGTAGTTTAGCGACTGATGAAATCATGACTCTATGAAATTTTAATCCTTGCGCTGTATAGGCACAACCGACATTATCAGAGGACCCCAGGTGTGTGCTTGAAATTAGTTTGTTGAATCTCTTGCATATTTGATTACCTTATAAAACTCCTCGGGATCTGGGCCGCTTGCTGGGAAGATGGTGTTTGCCTGGGGTCTGTGCCCGTTCCCAGCCGGGCTGGAGCAGGGGGCTGGAGCCAGGGATGCGGCAGGGAAGGGGACACCGGCACCATCAGCAGCATCTCTGTAACAAGGCGAGGGGTGGGAAGCACGCGTCTCCCTGGCAGGACAGAGCAGCCGAGCTTCTGCCGTGGATTTATTTCCTCCAGCACCAGGGACCCGAAGGAGCTGGAGGGGAGGGGAGGCAGGCGTGGACGTACCTGCACCCTCCTAGGACTAGACACAGGGGGAGAAACGGGGTTGGGAGAAGAGGATGCTGTGCAAAACTCACTGGGAAAATAAAACAGAGCGCAGCACCAATGTAATGTCATCAGAGGGGGACCCGGGGCTGTCCCCTCCTTCCCCGCTGCCCTGCGGAGGCTGTTCCCTCTCCCTGAAGATGAGCTCAGCCCAGGGAAGTGGCTCCCAGGCTCATCCCAGCTCATCCCTGTGGCAGCCCTGTGGGTACCACCCTGTTTCTGACACGTATCCAGCCTCATCCCTGCCGTCGGGTCACTGAAGAGAGTGGAAATTAAAAAAAAAAAAAAAAAATCCCTCTCCTGTAAAACTCTCCCCCTTATTGAAGTTGTTCTTTGCTCTAACCTCCCATTAGTGTCTCCACTCTCCCCTATCTCTCCACTTTTGGCTCCCTGGGGACTTTTGCCGTATCCTCGGGGCCCCAGGAGCTGCAGACCCCTTCTTCCCTAGTGACGATGCTGCCTGGGTCACGCTGGGACCCCTCCCCAGAAAGCACCCGATGCGCCGTGCCAAATGCTGTGTCCTAACCATCCCGTTAGGTGAGGAGGAATGAGCGGCTGAGGCCGGCACTTCGCCGTTTGTGGACTGCGCTGATGCTCCAACGGCACACGTGCTGCTAAGGAAACCAGATGATGAATGTATTTTTAAACTTGGAATCCGTGAACCGCTTATTATTTCTGAATTAGGAATCAAAACATCTGAATAATCACGCCGCTGCTGCGGCAGATGTACTCGGCGCTAAGGTCACTTTGCTTGTTTGTCGAAATTTGGTATTATTTTTAAGAAGTTCCGGCAGTGCTGTGCCTGACGCCGCTGACACCCGTGTCATGTTTGCTCAGTGTCCCAGCCGCAGCGGGTGCGATGCCAAGCGCAGCCCCGCAGGGTCAACGCCGCCCTCGGACGCAAACGCGCTGCTCTTCTTCGTGCTCAGGACGTCACTGTCACCAGATGCCCGAAGAATGGGGATGATGATTTTGGATGGCCGAATTAGCGCCGGTTATTCTAAGCGGGGCTGCCTGCGTCGCAGCGCGTTAACCCCTTGGTGCCTGCGCTCCAGCCTGCTGATGACAGTGTGACATTTTGGACCTCCTGGCGTGGGTCGTGAGTGTCGGCGGTGGTGCAGCAGAGATGCGGGGGCCGTTCCCTGGACCAGCAGCAGCTGCTGCCAGCCGGTACCGTCGCTCAGTGCCCCTTTGGCACAGGCGGCACCGTGCTGCGGCTGCGTCCCACGTGCCCTGCTGAAAGGCGAGGTGGGCAGACCTGGAGCTGGGGAAGTGCTCTCTTGGATGCATCCAGTGGCTTCCCATCATTCCCGCTCATCCCATCCAGCACGAGCCCCGAGTGCCCCTGGAGCCCCTGCTCCGGCAGGCAAGGACGGAAGGTGCTGGGGCTGAGGTGCACCGAGGGAGTGCTGGCAGGGAGGAGGTTCCGTCCTGGGAAATCCCGGGCAATAATGGTTATTGAACGGATAGCGCTGATCTGAACCCAGGGCATTGCACGTGCTCTGCTGGGCTGACAGCGGGTGCGGAGAGTTGCTGCCCTTTTGCAGCATTGATCAGCCTTTCTCTGTGGGCAGGGTCTAAAAAGAGATTTAAAGGGTGCTTTTGGCGTTTCTTGCTTGGTTTTTGTGTAAGGTGAGGCAAAACAGGAGGGATGCTTTCTTCAGCTTTTTTTGGAAAGGAGAAGCATTGGCATCGTGCTGAAATGATGTCACGCCACAGCATCTGGTTAAAGCTCATGAATTAGCTCACGGTAAATATAAATATTGTACAGGCAGGGAGTTTTAGTGCTCTCTATTGATAGCTATCCACCCCCCCCCTTTTTTTTTAAACTTCAGAAATAGTAAAATCTTTATTTCCAGGCCCTGTAAGATTTATTTCATTTTTTTTAGGAGCAGTGGTGGTTTGAGCGCAGGTTAGGCGTTTTTTTTTTTCCCTTCTTAATTTATTAAACCGAAAGGAAGGTCTCGGCTCCCTTCCCCCCTTCCCCGTGCCCTTAATAGCTCTCCCTGCTATTTTAATCCGCCGGGCTGGGAGATGAGGGCAGAGCGGTGACTGTGCAGGAGCCGAGCCTCCCCAGCACCGTGTCCCGCGCCAGTGGTCCGATGTCACCCAGGGCTGTAAATAACCGTGGCGGGGGGAAAATCACCCTCTCCGCCGCGTGGATGTAAAACTCTTATCGGAGGATGTATAACGTGGTTTTTGCAGACGGCTTGCTGCCCGCTGACCTTGGCTTTCCACGAGATCCCCGCTGCAAATGAGATGTGGCACCGCCACCTCTATCTTGATAAAATAGATCAGGGGATGAATTGATTTTCATATCGATTTACCCGGGTGAGGGAGGCGCGGGTGGAAATCGGGCGGCGGGGAGAGGGTTTTGTGAATTATTTAACCCGGTTGCACTGGGGATGTGAAGCCGCACCGGTCCCGGTTCGCTGCCCAGTGCCTGGGGCCGTGCTTCACGCGGGGATGTACTGGCCGGCAGCCGCCCCTCTGACGGGGCACCGCAGTCATCGTCCGGTATAAATAAAATCAGAAGGCTCCTATAAAACTCTGTTATTGCTGCGGCACAAAGTTAGAACCGCTTGAGGTTTCTGCTCCCTGGCTCTCGCACGCGGCAATGAATATTTTATAGGAAAGGAAATACTTAGCGTCTGAATCTTTTTATAGTGCTGCTGCTCCTGCGGGCGGGAACTGCCCCCTCGCCCCGTGCCTGCCGCAGCCCCCTCGCCCTTCGCAGCTCTGCACTGGTGCTCACGGCTCCGCGGCACCGGGAAATGCTGTGGGATGGCAGGAAATGCCACGGGATCGGGGGGAAATGCTGCGGGATTGGGGGAAATGCCGCAGGATGAGGGTCTTGACCTGTCGCACGGGCACCAGGAGGTTCCAGCCGAACCACTGCAAAATGCACGAGGCCAGATTTCTGTCTGTGCCTGCCGCTTTCTAGTCGGCGCAAGACTCTTAAGGTTGCACTGATGCCTGTTTTCGTCTTTCTTTTAACTTACGAGGACTCTGAGGCATCGCTTATGTCGCGATTCCCCCGCTGCTGCGTTTGAACCGGCTGCCAAAGCGCGGGGTGCGGAGGGCTGCGGGGCAGCCGGGTGCGAATCTGCGCAGCCCCTTGGCGTCGCTCCGCCGAGGCCAGGCTGGGTGGCAGCAGCACTCTGCGGCGGGCTTTGCCGTGGGGTCCATGGCTCCCACAGGTACGGAGCAAAACTCTGCTGCGCCGGAGCTTTGCCTCGGCAGTAAGGGGGTTGTTGCCCTTCCCCGGTCGCCGTGTGCCCTGCCAAGCTGCGCCCCAGCCCGGAGATGACAAAGTGCCCTTTAGTTAATTGCAGAACGGATCGCCTGGAGTTAAAAGTTCTGATTTATACGACTGTGGCTCTAACTGCTCAATAACACGGGCCCGTAATCTACTTTCATTTCAAACAGAAGGGTGATTTATGGGGCAGCATGCCGCTTTAGCTCAGAAATGAGGTGTTCAACATATGCTCTGTTGACATAAATTTGGAATTTATCGCTCCTGTCAAAACTGCCTGTTGGACAAAGGTGCGCATTAAGGCAATAAATGGCTCGGAATAGTTTTCTGTCAAATTTCCTAACCATTGTATTCACTCCGTTTGAGGGGAAAAACATACACTTAAAAGTAATCAAACGGCCAAAAGCCATGCGTCTTGTTTGGCGCGGACGGGAGGGGAGGGGGTCTCCTCCCCGCTTCCCAAAAGGGGCGACGGGGAGGGGCCAGGCAACGAGAGCTCCTTACATAAAAATAGCAGAAGGCACTTTTATGCAGGTTTTTAGGTGGGCAGAGCAGGAGTTTGCTTGCAGTGGGTCACTCACAGTGGTCTTTGGGTATCGCAACTGCGCCAGTACCCACAACCCCGGGATGCTCCGCGGAACCCCTGCATCCCCTGGGATGCTCCACCGAGCCCCTGTGTCCCCCGGGAGCGGGCAGCGGCGTTTGCCACCAATCCCAGCCCTTTCACACAAAGCACCCTGTTGAGAAAACTCATAATTTTTACACCGCGCGGTCTCGCTGGAATCGCCATCCCTTTGAAGTGCTTTTTGCGGGGCATTTACAGGCCTTTTTAATTACCAGCAGCTTGTGAGGGGCCAGCCTCCCGCCCGGCTTTTGTTTGCCGGAGCTGGGTGGGGAGGGGGGTATCACCCCTCGGCGGTTTACATCCCGCCTGGAGACGCCCTCGCCAAACCGCTGTGCCGGGGCTCGCTCAGGAAGGTCGGTCCCGGTCCCGGCCCGGGATGTCCCGCCACCAGCATCCTTGCCGCCCTGGGCAAGCCTCCGTGCTGGAGCATCCTCCAGCTGTGTTTCACTACCTGGGGGCTTCGGCCGGCTTCATGCTTGCATGCGCCTCGAGTGTTGCATCAAGCAGGAATTGCAGAGGAAAGTTGTCTTTTGACAGAAAAGGCGCTTTTCCTACTTGCCGCTGCTCTCCATCCCGCAGGCATCGTCGTCTTGGCTGATTTGCTTGTGAGGATCTTGCAGGAGAAAAGAATTATGTGGAGTGTAATTTCAGCATCAGATTGGAATAATAAAGCGCAGTTTATTTTTTTGCCTTTGAGTTTGGGCAGCATCGCCGAGCAGTGATGTATTTTAACGTCCTTAACCTCTCCCCTCTTTCTAGAGGCACAACTTTAGAAGCACATATTGATCTTTCCCCTCAGATCTTAACAGCCCGAGCAGCCGTAATACCTTGCTTACATCTGCCAGGTTTTTGTGCAGTTTTGCAACATCTCCTTAATCCGGCGAGCAGAAATAGAACATTTCAATCATATTTTGCTACCGGGAAACCGAGCAGATAAAGCGCTTTAAGACCTTGTTGAAAGGGACCGTGCAAGATGGTGAGCGATAAGATCGTCCTATAAGCAGGCGCCCAATGGAAAACTTTTGTTGCCGCTGAAATTTGTTGATAGAGATACTGCAAGTAAATTACTCAGCGAGCACCCCGGCGCGTTAAAACAATGAGGAGGTCACGCGACGAGGGGAAGTCGCAGCGCCCGAGTCGGGTGGAGAAGCGGGTTTCCAGCAGGCTCCTCCTCGCTCCCGTGTTTTCCCCGCTCCCTGCCGGGGAAGGTGGGAGAGGAGGTCTTACCCGCACACCCCTGTCTCGCACCGCACTTAGCATTGAGTGCTGTTGTCCGTCTCGCCGTTAGAGGGGCAGAAGGAATTCCTGCCCCCCGGGAAGGTGGTCTCAGTTTGACCCCGCTTTTGGGAGCAAGGTTTGGCAGTATTTCTGTAGGTTTGAGCAACACAGAGAAAGGAAACTTGTCCTTTTGTGTTTCTCCTCTGTTTCTTGAGACCCACTTTAAAAAAAACCCCACAAACCTCCCAAATTTTACTCGAACTAATTATCCAATTACACTTTAATTCACTGAAAAGGCGTTCTAGCCTCAGAGAGGCGAGTGCTGCAACGCGAGCACGGGGGATGCTGCGCTCCTCCTAGCAAAGTGGTTTAAACCCGGCGTTAAGTGCAGAAGTGAGCTCAGCCCAAGCCAGGGAAGTGTGACAGGCGTGTCCCTAATTAAAAATGCAAAATGAGAAGGTTGTCACTTATTTAGCTGACTTCTTGGCAGCAGAAGTCTGTCAGGAGGCTGGTGCTTTATTTATTTTTGCAAGGCGGATAAATCCTTTGGATTGTAAACCTTCTTGGCCTGAATTCGTGCATGACTCTTAATCCTCTGCTATGACACAGTGAATTCAGGACAAGCCTGATTAATAATTACATTATGCAGCAAAGTTGAGAGTCGAAAGCAACTCCTGCTCTCTTTCTCTTCGCTCCCATCCTGCTCCGCAGCCTTTGCTTGGTGCAGAACATCATCACGGGGTCAGCTCCTGCCGTCCCGGCACCTCAGGCGTTTGCCGCTCAGCATCCCTGCGGGGCAGGATGCGGGGTGGGATGCTTTGCACGCGTGCACCCTTGTAAGGGAACCGGACCCCGTGCGCCCCGGGGAAGGTTTGGGGCTCCAAACCTGGCAGCTGCAGGGGATGCTCCTGCTAGGGCTCGGTGCAGCAGCAGCTTCACGCCAGTAAAACTTACACTGGGGTGGGGGATAAAGCTCACGCCAAGCGAAATCTACCCCCACCCCGGGCTCTGCGCAGAAGGTGAGCGGTCCAAGCCTGGCCGGGGCCGAGCCCTCCCACGGGAACGGCAGAGGGAGGAGGCTTCAGCGTCCAGCCCCGGACAAGACCGTTTCTGTTTTGTCTTTGGCAGCAAGGCAATAAAAATACGCTCATCTTCTTGCAGAGCGATGATAAATGGTGGATGCGAGCAGAGGTCGGCATGCAGCGATTTGCTGTGTTACTCCTCAAACACGTACAAATACTTCTCTGTTTACAGCATCCGATTCTGAAACTTTGCACGTGCTGCTGTCGCCAGCCCTCCCCGGCCGTCGCTGCGAAGGGCTCGCAGGAACCGAGGTGTGGCTGGCGGGCAGCAGCCAGCGCTTGTGACTCGGGAGCTTTTTATCAGTGCTGCTCTCGCGCGCAGAGCCAGGTCGCTTTGCAAAAGCATCCATTTGTCACCGGCTGACACGGTGAAATAACAGCAGCGAGCACCCATGCCAGGTGTTCCGGGTGCTGCGCGACATCCCCCCCCAGGCGCTCTGGGAGCAACCGCGGCTGTTTGAGGGGAGCGAGCCGCGGGATGCTCCTCTGCCATGGGGGGAGCAGGTCTGGGGGGGATTGCCCTGGGGTGGCAGGGACGGCTCGTGGAGCGAGGTGGAGGGTGGTCGGTTGCCGTAGGCTGGGACGGTACTCCTGCCCAGGTTTGTGCAAACGCTGGCTGGTAAAGGAGCTCCAGCCTGCCGTGGGTCGCCTGCTACCCAAAGACGGAGCATCAGCGTCTCCGCGGCAAAGAGAGGGAGGTAACCTGGGTCTGGCCATTGTGGCCAAGCCCAGCATGTGCGATGGTAACGTGGGGGAGATGTGCCCGGTACCTGTGAGCAGTGCCCTGGGCGGAGGAGCCCACCCCTGCTCTGAAGGATGCTCAGCCCCTTGGCGGGATGCGGGATAGGGGACGTGGCTGCGCCGCCGCAGCCGGGAGGTTGTGCAACGCCGCCCGGGCGTAGCTTCGTTTGTGCCTTGTGGTGCCAGGAAATGGTGAGTGGCATGTTTCCTGTTTGCTAGCTGGCAGTTAAGTTCTTTGCTTGTGATTTGTGTCACGCTGAATTTGGATGGAAATTGGGATTCAGTTAGAAATGCATACAAACAACCTCTTAATTTTATTTTATTTTTTTCTTTGGAGTACAGTACCTTTGTCAAAAGCACTTGGTGCATAGGGAAGAAGTTTGCCAACACATACTTTGCATTAACTCTAAGGTTCAGATNGAAGATGCTCTCCGTGCCCACCCAGAGATGCTGCGACCGCCTGGCTCACGCATCTCCTCTGGAGGAGCTGCGTGCAGAGCTGGCTCTGCCCTTCCCAGGACAGCACGTTGCAAACTTGTTCTCCAGTGCCCAGTAATTTGATTTATTTAAATTTTGCTTTTTTGGAGCTTGTTTTCAATTCCTTAATTGGGGAAATATTTTCCGGGCTAACAGCTCGGAATAACAAACTCTACGTACCGCGTGGCTGCTTGTTGTCCAGCCCTGCTCGCAGTGTGAGCATTGCCTTCGCTTCGGCTCCTGTGCCCGTCCCGGCACCACGTTCCTCGTGTACAGGCGCCCACCGCAGTTTCATTAGCAATACTGCTGTGGAATTAGGCGTTCTCTGCCTAATGAATCTAACTAGCAGGTTCACATGATGCAGGCCCTTTAATTAAATAGATAGGGAAGGGCTGGAACGCTGCACTGGTGGGAAGACTTGTGCTCTGCAAGTCAATGTAGGCTGATGTTCCCGTTGGGCATACAGCCCCTTATACGGATGGGGGTTTTAATGTACAAAACACGCAGGTGGCCACTGGACCCCTTTGCTCAAATGCAAGTGGCAGTCCTTGTCCTGCTCCTTTGAGGACAAATCACTTGGCGTGGCAGGTACGGCAGCCAAAGCTGTGCTTGCAGGTAGCTTTGCAAGGAAGCTATGTTAAAAAATGTATGAAAAAAATATAAAATGTATCTACTTTTTTCCCCTACGTTCATATTTCTTTTTCCCCCTCTGGCCCTTGTCCTCGCCAAGGGGCACGGGGCAGGGACATACCTTGCCCGTACCCAAGCAACTGGCACGGAGCTGCCTTCCCCACTCTCCTTCTGGCCAGGCAGCGGGTTCTGCATTTTGGGGTGTTGGAACTGGCCCCNGCCCGGGCGTAGCTTCGTTTGTGCCTTGTGGTGCCAGGAAATGGTGAGTGGCATGTTTCCTGTTTGCTAGCTGGCAGTTAAGTTCTTTGCTTGTGATTTGTGTCACGCTGAATTTGGATGGAAATTGGGATTCAGTTAGAAATGCATACAAACAACCTCTTAATTTTATTTTATTTTTTTCTTTGGAGTACAGTACCTTTGTCAAAAGCACTTGGTGCATAGGGAAGAAGTTTGCCAACACATACTTTGCATTAACTCTAAGGTTCAGATTTATTGGGTTTATTAAAAGAATCCAACCGTAGTCATGATAACAAACATT
>VYXH01012335.1:146638-162099 GCA_013397275.1 Burhinus bistriatus | reverse complement strand
CGGGGGCAGGAAACCAATTAAAATAAGATCGGTTACAAGGCTAATGAAATGAATTTATGTTTAATGATTTTAAAAAAAAAAAAAAAAAAAAAAAAAACAGCCAAATATTTAATTTCTTCCTGGCAAGCAACTCAGTATTGTGCATTGTGCTGTTATGTGGGAGGAATTGGGACCGTGGGGTGAAGCAAGGCGGCTGCTTTCCGTGGCTGTGTGAGGGGTGTCAACCACAGAACATCGCCATTGCACAGGTCCCACGGCTTGAACGATGCTGGCGGCCGCAGCAACGTCCCTGTGCAGATTTGGGCGGGCAGCCCTCGAATAACCCTCCTCTCCCCTTTCTCTCCCCAGCGGGGGCCAAAGCCCTGGTCTGCGATCAGTGCGGCGCCCAGTTCTCGAAGGAAGATGCCCTGGAGACGCACAGGCAGACGCACACTGGTACGTGGCCCTCCCTTTTCCCTTCCCCTCCTTCGCTGAGGCGCACATTTAATATCTAGGCTGCCTTTGGAACCTTTTGCCCAATGGAGAGATTAACCCTTTGCGGTTCCCGCTTCTACCCTGCCCAGGTCCGTTTCTTGACTTTAATTTGGCTAAGGTAAGTCGGCTGCCTTTTCTGCTGAGCTCTTAATTGGAAATGGTTTTGTTCTTGTGTTGAAGTTTGTGTGCGGCGTTTGTGCAAGGGCGTTTGCCGTGGACTTATTTTGGTCTGGTTTTGCTGAGCTCATAACGGGGGATGTTGGCGGAAGGGGGACCACAAACAGCATCCTCGCACCGCTCACTGCTCACCCTCGGTTCCTCAAGCTACGTGCACCAAAATTTGACCAGCACGCCGGCACTTGGCTGCCGTTTCAGGTTTAAGAGAAGCTTCTCAAGGGAAAAATACCCTTGTCATGAGTGTTTTGGATGCTCGGAAGCCAAAGAGCAATGAGCTACAAATCATGTGCAAATCCCAGCCTATGCCCATAGTTGCGTTCCTGTTTTTTAAAGCATTTATAGGGATAATTGTGTTGCGTCTGGAGCTCTGGGAAGGTTTCGCCGTGCAGTGTGTGTGTGGATGTGTCTGCTGGACGGTCAGACTGTACAGTGGATGTGCAGCCACTCATCCGAAAGGATGCTCAGGGATCTGGGACCCGAGAACGGGGCTTTGGGAAGGGCTGGACCCAGCTGTGCACAGAAAACCTCTTTCCCTGGTGCTCATACGGGTCTGAAACCCCAACCAGAGCAGCTGCTGTGGGTGAGCCTTGCCTGGCTCTGCAGCTCGGGCAATTAATTCAGCGTGTTGGCCCCTGTGCTTGGCCGGAGCGAGGTAGCCCCAGCTGCTCTTCCACTAAAACGCGGGTGCGAGGCACCGCTTCACACAGCGCTGTTGCGCTTATTGCTCAGCCTTCACGTATGCACGTGGGAAACGATGGTGCAGCAAATGCATGGTAATTTCTTCCCTCTGCGAGCAAAACGCCGGCCCTTTCCGAGCAGCTCTCAGCAGCTGGCTCCTGCCACGTTTCTGCTCTTGCGCTTCCCGGCCCTTTGGCGTCGCCGCCCTCGGGGAGCACAAGGAGCCCTTTATGCATCTTGCAAAGCTACCTTGCCCAGGAAGGGTTTGCTCCAGGGCACGGGGGAATTCGCGGCCAGGCCATCCCAGGTGGAGCCTTTCAAACCCCCAAAGCTCCAGCTGGAGCGGGGAAGAGTGCCCGCTCCTCCCCGCGCTATATTGGGAGCAGTGTGACTGAGCACAAGCTTGTCTTTCAGGGCTGAAAACCCTCCTAAATGCCACTTGTGGCCGAGTTTGCGTTCCGAGGTGGCAAGGCTGGTGTGGAGAGCCTGGCCAGCTTCACACCGGGGGTTTGAGGACCGACGGGCAACACAAAGTGCTGCGTCAGCGGGTGGGAATTGCTCCGGCCAGCATCTGAACTGGGAGCTCTGCTGGCCAAGCACCAGTTCATACGTGGTACAGTACTTGCCCTCCCTTATCCCGAGTCTTATGGCTGGAGGCTGGGCTTTACCAATCATGGACTTTTTACAACTGGTGGTACTGCAGGTTGAGGCGGAGGAGAGGGCGGCAGCCGGCAAAGTGAAGGGACGGGCTCTGCTCAGGGATGAGCAAGCCAAGCCCGGGCAGGGAGTTAAAGGTAGCCGAGCAAACAGCAACTGGCTCCCCAGTTCCATATATTTTCCAGACCTGTTGAGCATCCCAGGACGGTCGGTGGGAGCCCAGCTTCCCTCGGTACCCGGGGCTCCCTCACCTCAGGTATGACACTGGGAGCAGGCGCTTTTGAGCAGCTGCCTAACGATGCCTGCCCCCGAAACCATCCCGCAGACCCAGAGCAGCGACACAGTTGTGCCACCGACCTTGACGCTTCTGCAGGGATTAAAGCCCCTCTGGTTGCTGCAGCCTGGGGGCTGGACCAGGCCAAAGCTCAAAGGGCGACAGGAAAACAGCGCGTGGGGGACGCAGTGACCTAGGCAGAGCAGGTTTATCATCACCGCCTCCAGCTGTAAACACAGGCACCCCGGGCAGGCAAAATGAATCGCTTCCTCTCCTCGGGTGGCACACAGAGAGCCCTGCCCTGGCACGGCAAGCATCCCTCCCCTGCCGTTGCTATAATTAACCCCGCTCCCAAATAACGGCATCTCCCAGAAAAGATTTTTTTGGGGCGTCCTCCCTTCGCCCTTAGCAGCAGGTTGGTTGGTTAAAGACCTTCCAGCTTTCCACACAAAAAAAATAGCCCTTTTTGGTAGATGCGCAGGTAGATTCCTTCAAGGAGGGCATCCAAAACTGAGCAGGGTGTATCTGGTCCAGGCTGACCAAATGTACCCGCTTTGCCCAAAAACACAGTGTTTAGGGACCTGTCTGCAGGCAGTCACTGCTTGACCACAAGACCTACAGCTTGAGAGCTTTTCTGCAATGGGTGGTCAAGATAAAGGACTCTCGGGGTTTCTTTTCAGCATACGGGGCTGTATCTCAGGTGAATGATCAGGATCCAGGACCCCCCCCCCTTATCTCACTTATTTTTTCCCCCGTTGCCCTCGCTGCTCCTCCAAATGACAGCGCAGCATGTGAAGCCAGCCCGGTGTTCGTGTGCTGCTTCGAGCAGTGCCCGTCTCTTACAGCACAAAGCCTACGCCCTGCTTTCTGATGCAAGGTAAAAAATAATAAGAAATAAAGAATAAATAGTTTCTGCTTGTAAACACAGAGCCGGCTGAGCGCTGCCAACAGCCCCATGGGCTGGGGACTGTGCCGCCCTCTCCGGGTGTTCGCTGTCCTTGGCCCCCGTCCCGCAGCAATAGGAAAAGCAGCAACTGTTTTGGCTCATCTTCCAGCAGCGCAAGCTTGGTGCCACGCCGGGGGGAGAGCGTGGAAAATTCCTTACCCTTCTCTTAAAATGTAGAGGAAAAACCAAAATGCATTGAGAAGGTGGCTCGAGTAGCCCCCAGCACGCACCGCTGGGGCTCGGGATGCTCGCACAGCCGGTGTTCGTGCTAACAGGGCTCGGGCTTGCCGCCCACTTTTATAAATATCAGAGGTGACTCCTCTAGAGTTTCCTGCCCCGTGCCAAAGCAATTAACGCGTGAGCCTGTGTGCGCTGGGCAGCCGGTGTCAGTCCGCGGGCCAGCATGGATTTACTCCTGACCCAATTTCACATGGGCGTTCTCGACGCCCAATATAGAGCGCGCTTTCTTCGGCATGTAGTTGGCTCTGTGATTTGTGGGGTCGGCATGCCCCCGGCTGCTCCGCCGAGGATGCGCGGGAGCCTTCGCCCTCTCCTGCTTGCGTCCCTCGCATTCCCTGGCTGGCATGCTGGCACCAGGACGCAAGTAGCAGAAAAGAGTTGATAAAACCAACATGTTATTGAAAAGCTATATATCTCCACCCCCCATTCCCCCTCCCCCTTTTTTTTTTCCTGGGATGTTGGTAGCATTTTGATTTAATAGTTGGCCAAACACAAGGGTCTATTTTATTCAGAGTTTACAGGCCTCAGGGCTGTTATTCCTCCAAATTTAATAGCATTGAAATTGCAGGGTTGGCGATAATTTGCCTATCACTTTCTGCTCTCCCATTGATGTTTATTGTCAGCGGGATGGAATCTCAATCCGATTCACTTAGATAACATGTCTGTTAAACATTTAGATAATTGTGCCATCATTAACTTGTCACATTATTTTAGAGATTCAAAACAGTTGTGCGGTATAAGCAGAGGTACAAAGGGAGAAAAATCCGGCACATGAGAGCAAGAACCCAGGAGAGGAGGCGGTGGATGCCCCCGTGGCCGTGCTTCCACTCGCTCCTGTGGAAAGTGTCGCTCAGCGGCTGCTGGGGAAGCTCAGCCTTCCTCTCCGCCTTGGTGGGGCTTTAACCACTTTTTTTTTTTCCCCAGAAAAAGTATTCTGCTCCTGTTCTAAATGCACACTGAGGTACAGAGCGATATTTTTCATTTTTTTATAACTTTTTTTTTTTAAACACCAGAGCATTTGGTATTTTTCTGTGGAAGAGCATCCCAGGAACCCCGTTATTGCCTTGGGTTGGCAAGGGGGATGCGTGGGAGCCTGGAGGAGGTGGAGGGGGGGACCGCGCCGGAGCTGCACGAGCACACGCTCTCTCTCTCTCTGTCTCTGTTCTTGGCAAATTTACATTTAGTCCAATTAATTACGTGTTTGTCTTATCTCCTTTCTTTTGCTTCACTTTCTCTGCCTCAAAATGGTACCTACCTCAAAAATACCAGTGATGCTGTAGACGTATGTCACGCTAACTTTTCCAGTGTTGGAAATTAAGGTTTTTGAGCGAGCAGAAGGTAACATGCAAGTTTGGTGGTAGGAGCCGTAAATTCTGTTGAAACGTAAATTCTGTTTGCCTGACAACTCGGCGTGGTGCCGCGGGCTGTGGCTGAGCCGGCTCTCCGCCGGAACGCTCCTCTGACTCTGCTGACGGCTGGGGCTTGTCTCGGTGGTGGCACTTGCCACCAACAGCCATCTGCAACATCCCTGCTCCAGTGGCAGGCGACTTGGCCTCGGGAGATGCGATTCTTGACTCGTCTCGCTGCATCCTCTCCCACGGCTCGATCGGAGCGGTGCCTGGCCACAAGCAGCCGGCGCACTTCCGTACCGACACCAACCCAGCATCTTCCCGGGCTGCCTGTGACTTTCTATTACTGTTTCACGGGGCTCCTGAGAGTTTTCAGAGAGCGGCTCGATGAGTCTTCTGGGGGAAATACCGCTGGATAGCATTTTTCTCCATAGCTAGAGATAATGCACTGTAGTATTAAGTACGCTTGGAGGTAATTATCCCTCCCATGGTCGCTTCGGTTCCACGGTCCCGGCTGGGGGAGGGAGTGCGGGCGATGCTGAGCAGTGATACCTAGACGATGCTTTGCGAGTTTTCTGTTGGATGTGAGCACGGATTTTGGATACTCAGGTATGGAAGCGCTCCTCCAGTGTGTCGCCCTCCCCTAACGCTTCTGTCGGATGCTGCGAGCAGTGGACGTGGGGCTGAGGTGGGTTCGGGCGCAAGGATCACGGTTCCTGTAGAGGAGGCAGGAGTGTCCTGTGATGCACCAGAATGGAGAACATTGGTGCTGGGTTCAGACAGTGGCTCCTGAGCCGAGGAAATGAAGCTGGTTATGCATTGCACATGGAGAGTGCAGAGACGTGGTTCCTGGCACCTTCAAACACGGGCAGTGCCCCCCGGGAATCCTTGGCCAGCCTGGGAAAACTGGATTGGGGGCCAGGGGAGCTGCTGCTAGAGGGACCTCCCAGGGGTTTGTGGCTTCAGTAGCGACTGAAAATGCGAAATGTCGACAGGGAACATGCTTTCGTGGCTGCTGTGACATTTTTGGGTACGAGCATCCAACTGGAGCCAAACGTGCCATGCGCAGGCACAGCATCTTTTGTGCAGCATCGCCTCTAAATGGATTTATAAGAACCTTGGAAAAAATACTCCGTGCTTCATTTTGGCTGCTCGACAGGGAGCAGGACTCGCTCGCTCCAGCCTTCAGCTGTGGCAGAATGAAATGAAAGTGGTGAGCTGAGGAAGGGCTAAACAGAGCAATCTGAATGCACCCGAAATGCAGAGCCTTGAGTTTTTTAAATACTCTCGCAGCCAAGTTTCTTTGCAAAAAGGACTGAAAACGATCCAAGTGGAAGGAAGGACGAGTGCGTGTGTTCAACTCGAGCCTGTCGCCTCTCCTGTGCTTCCCAGCTCGTGGCCCACATGCCCTTCCCACGCCAGCCGCTGTCTTCAAAGGAAAGCAGGTTTTGCAAATTATTATTTTGATAAAAACGAGGGCTGGGACAGCTACACTTCCCATCGGAAGCCTCCATCATTTCGCAGCATAATTCACGGCGCAGGCGGCTGTGCCACATCCGCCAGCTTTGCCCCTCTGAGTGCGGCATGCGGCCGTGGTGCACCGGGAACTCGCTGGCAAGCGTGCGGAGCGGGGTCGGCGGTGTCGCCTCGTTAGCACCATCCCCGGCCAGGTGGTGCATGCCGCTGGCCCCAGCTTCAGCGGGGTCTCGGGGCGGCGGGTCCTGGGGGGCGCAGGACAGAGCCCCTTTGTCTGACAGTAATGTCCTGTGACAGCGCTTGAAATCCGAGTCCCGGCGCGCATTCCTGAAACCGGGAATCTCCCTGCCTCCCACACCACGGCTGCTTTTTCCACCTTTGCAGCAAACAGCAGCGAAAATTCCCCATGCTTCGAGGGGGACCTGTAGGGAAGCGCGACAAGGTCAGGCTTCGTGCGAGGAGGCGGATTTGCCGAAAACAAGCCTGGAGATGGAAACGTGGTGGACCTGCGCGTCCGTGTCCCCAGCCGGCAGCCAATGGTCGGCCTTTAATTTTCCTGTGCAAATACTATTTAAAGCACGATGAGAAAAGCCCTCTCGCTAAGCTACGGAGAAATCTTTCTTGTCCTTTAATTCTAGATGAAGGGGATTAGTGTGAACATATTTAACCTCTGACCCGTGGACAAAAGCATTATCAAATTTAGTTGCCGAGTGGCTCCCCATTTAACTGAACCGGTGCAGTATCTCAGCAATTTTTTTTTTCTTCCCTCCCATGAAGGCTTTGACGTCCATTGTTGCCCCCAGAGCACGGGGGGACTTAGCAGCCCTCCTCTGCCCACATTCGAGGAGCCTCCGTAAGGGAAACCAGTGGTGTGCAGTCGCTGCTAGAACCCGCGGAGGCTTCAAAAAGCCAGCGACCCCCCCAAAAAGCAAAGCTTGCTGTAGGTTGGGACTGGTTTCTCCCCGGTCCCTGCACGACCGCCTCGGCGCTGGCCATGCTTGGAGGATGCTTGGGCATCGCTGTGGAGCACAGGGAGATGCCCCTCATCCCCCTTCACTCCTCCTTTGGCTCTGAAGCCAGAAAGAAAACGCGCTCCTGGCTATCGTGCTCTGGGGCGAGCTTGGGGATGCTCGCGGGGCTTTATAAAATGTGGATGCAAGGCGGGCAAGGAGGCGGCCGGGGTCTCCTGGTCCGGCGGAGGAATGCCGAGAGGGGCCTCCCGTCAGGAGCCGGTGTCCGTTTACAGTGCATCTCTCATAAACCCGGCGGCGGGGGCGAGGGCAGGGGGACCGGCCCTCCTGGTATGTGATTGATTATCTGGTATTTATGCCATTGAGGACTTTTCAGCGGCTCGGGGTCAGGGGGTCATCTCGTGTGTCTTGCTGCAAATCCGCTTCCTTTTGTACAGTGCGGGCTGGGTGAGCAGACACACAAAAACAGCTTTTTCTTTTCCTTGGGAAAAAGGGGAGGGGGGCGGGCTGGTGTCAATGAAATTTTTTTTTCAGCCTTTCCTGAATAGTGTCCTTTTTAATTCCAAAGAACTTTTAATTAAAAGTAGCAGGAAAGTTCATCTTGACAAGGTTTAACTTACCTTAGCAGCTACTTTTGTCCCCCCGGGATTCGCATCTCCCCGCTTTACAAAAAAAAAACCCCACAAGAAATGGGGGAGAGGCTGCTCGCGGTACCGTTTCGCGTCTCCCCGGGTGTACCGAGAGGGCCTTTTCATCTTTTCTCTTTTTTTTTTAATGATGGGGGTGCAGGAATAATAAGTGGACGCTGCGAATCCCAGCTTTGTGCCTCGCGGCAGCCAGTCGCTCCACTGGCCATGCTCGGCTGGGGGTGGCCGCCCGCACCACCAAAAGGGTCATTTGATGGGCTGGGATGCTGAGGTGCCCCGGCATCTCTGTGGGGCTGGGGGCTGCCAGAGTGGTACCACCCTGGCCGGGAGAGATCCAGGAGCGGGTGGTCAATGGGCGCATGCTGCTCTGTGCTGGGTGGGATGGTGGTGGCGATGGGGATGGTGGCAATGGTGATGCTGGTGGTGGTGATGATGCTGGTCTCCCATGGGGTGGGATGCCACAGACCCATAGGCGAGCACAGGGGCACCGCAGAGGGCAGGACTGGCTGGGGACATTGTCTGCTGTCCCCCTAAAACCCTTCTGGAAGGGAAAATCACACGCCTGCTGTGATGTGCCAGTTGGAAAACGCTCACCAGGGAGAGCAAAAAGAGGTGGAGGGCAACTCTGGGTAGACCAGAAATGCCGGTGAGGGCTTCATCTGCTCGGTGAAGCACTTTGTTTAACAACAGAGCCGTTTCGAACACATCAGTTTAACCGTCACTGGGAAAGCAATGGGGAAAATATGTTAGGTTTTCGACAGAAAGTCAAATTATTTTTTCAGCTGGTTTCACTCCAAATTCCGATTGGGAAGAGGAAATCTGGGAAGCCGGCACGGTGGCAACAAGCAAGCAAGTAGACGATACCTTCCCTTCTGATCTGGTGGCCAGAAATGCCACCACAATTTGCCTCCAGTTGCCCCCGGGGGAAACGCTCATCCTTGGGAACAGCAGGGATGGATCCAGGATCCTCCAGGATGGAGAGCGCTGGGACAGGCTTAGGGGAAAATGTCACCGAGGGGAGATGGTGCACATAGATACCCAGATACCGACCAGATTAATGCATTTTGGTCAAGTGATGTTGTGCCGGGAAAGAGGGCAGCTTTTCCCTCTGTACCTTCAGGGGTTGAAGGAGCTGAACACCGGATTTTGCCAAGGGTGATCAGGAGCAAGGGGGTTTGGATGCACGAGGCACGTCCATGCATGCTCAGTTCGACAGTGCCAGCATCCCCAAGCATTGTCCCCTGCTGCCAGTGTGGAGCCCGCTCTGGGGCACGCTCCATCGCTGCGGAGGACAATTGCATCCCCCTGCTCATATGCACTTTTCCCCTTCCCAGGAGAAGTTTCTTCCAGCTCTGAGCTTGACATTTTTCACACCCGTGTTAAGGCCAAATCACCATCGCCGGCTCCTTCGGACATCTCAACCGAGACCCGTTTGCGAGGGTGCAGTGTCACCCCACTCTCCCGGCTTGGCTGCCTGGCCAGACGGGGTTCGAAGGCGGCGTTCGTCCCCCAGCTGACGTGCGGAGAGGCCTTTTGTGACGGCCTCCGTCTCCCATGGGCTTTGTTGGGCAGCGGCAGGGCGCAAACACCACCGTCCTGCACCCTCCCATCAGGGCACCCCGGAGCAGGGTGTGGATTCCTGCTGTTACAGGGCGTCCTGTGACCGTGAGGCAGTTAATACCAAAATGCCTAATGATGCTGAAAAGGGAAGGTTGTCGCCATTGACGCGCTCCGTTTTTAGCCACCTGAACTTTTTTAATATTTATTGATCTATTTTGATAGATATTTAGTACAATGGAAAGGCTTTGGGGGACAACAGCTTTGCAAGGAGCGTGTGCCTCCAGCTGCAGCCAGAAGGCTTTAGGGTTTGCAAATGTCTTCAAACAACAGTTTGACCTAAAAAAAATAGAAATTAGGCTCGAAAGCACAGCGTGCCGTAGGTGCAAAGCCTCCACACTGTATTGCCAGGCTCGCATGGTGGTGGGAACTTGGGAAGCTCTCGCCTCCCCCCGCCGAGGGGTGGAAATGCAGCAGAACGGGGCTTGCCCCTAAAAAGGTCATCTAATTTTTGTTTCCAAACGCAAGGTTTGCGCGACGCTCGGGTTTCTTCGGGAGGAAGACCCGCTCGTACTGTGTTGGTGCCGGTTTGGGTGATGCTGAGCATCCTTCCGGGGCCTGGGGACCACGTTCGGGGAGGGCAGGATGCAGCTGGATGCTGCAGCAGCTGGGGGTGAAAGTGGCCCTTTCCGGGTGCTGGGGAGAAGGACTTGGGCAGGAGATGCTCAGGGGATGGTTTGTCCCCTGTGCTGGTGACAGGGACAGGCCTGGCCTGATGCTGTCCCCTGGGGAGCATCCCTCGCAGGCAAGGAGCCGCCCGCATCCCTTGGTTTGCAGGCAGGTCTCCGTGCATGGGCTCAGCATCCTGCCCCGGAGATGGGGGCATGCCGCAGTCCTCCTCAGCAGCCGATATCCCCTCCCCAAAATGCATCCCTTGATCAGCGCCTGTTTGGGCCGGCGGCTGCCTGGCAGTGCTTCACCCAGCGCGGGTCCAGCTGCCACCGTGATTGACGCAAAGCCAGTCTATAAATAAAGTCTTTCTCTCCTCTCATAAAGACTTTGCGGTTTAGTTTGCTTTCAAGGTCAAGATCAGACCTTTCTAAATAAACACATATCAAAGGATCATTAGCGGAGCAGCACTGTTAAATTGAGATATTAACTTCTGTCAGCCGCGCGTTTCCTTTTTGTTCTGTAACTCGCGACTGCAGCGGGTTTTTATTATTTTGGCCCTAGGCGGTAGCATCTGGCTTCTGTAGAGACTGTAAAAATTAAAAAGCAACACAAATCATTGCGAGAGAAAAGCAGTAAATTCAATGATAAGAATTTAAAATTAAAATGTTTCGGCGCTTTTATATTCCGCGAAACATGAAACGAATGAGTTGTGTGCCTGTTGCCATAAAGCCGCCGCCGCTAATAGTCACTGGGCTCTTTCCCTCCCCACTCGCTCTCCCTCGTAATCGTTCTTGCCTGAGCAATCGCAGAAAAGCGCAATGAAAGGAGGCGATGATGATGATGATGATGATGATGGTGGCGGTGATGGAGATGTAGGGTGGCAGGGAAGGGGGCAAGGTGCTGCCAGTGGGACCGAGGGGAGCAAAGGGCCCCCCGAAAGGGAGACGAGAAGGGGATGCTCTCGTCCCGCTGCGCTCAAAGGGAGATGGAGAGGTCGAGCAGGGAGGGTGTGACTAATGCGCCGGGTCACTGGGATGCGGGACCGCATTGTCCCCCGGGTCCAGATGGCCCCCGGAATAAATCACCCCCAGCGGGCGCGAGCTGCCCGTGCCGGAGCCACAGCTCGGGGCTTGCCGCCTGCTCCCCCGGGTCACTGCGGGCACCGGCACTTGGAGCATCCTCCTCCTTGTGCATCCCAGCCCGGGCGGCGAGGGGAACAGGGCTGCAGCCGGGCAGGAAGCAGCCCCGTGCATCCCTGCGGGAGCACAAAATGAAGCACTTAGGTTTGAGGGGTTTTTTTAATCCCCTGTGCTTGCAAGGTCAATGTTGTACATCTGCTCTGAAACACTTGAGTTCTTCTAGGCGTTGGTAGAGGCGGCGGGCAGTGCCGGGGAGGGGGGAGCATGCCCTGCCCTCCTGTTGCAGCCGGGGCAGCCACATCCAGCCGTGGAGGAAAACCGGCAGCAGAAGAGCAGGCGGCGCTGGCCGCTTTTTAAGAATTAATTTCCCGTAGTCGCTTGAAGTTGGGAAGAAAGCTGTGCTATCTCCAAGTAAATAATAACAATCAAACAAATGCCCCCTTGGGAGAAGTTGCCTTCCATAAAGATGTTAATTAGCGCAGAAGCAGAGTCGTGAAGTCCGGAGGCAGCCTTTGAAACCGGGATGATTTGGTGACTCCGGCACAAAATGTGTGTGTATCATTGGGGGGTTGTTTTCCCCCTCTCTCTACTGAACCACGAAGGTTGTAGGGGCTGTTGGGCTCCAGCCAAGCAACCCAACAGCACCTTTGTTCCAGCGCCGCACCAGAGCGGCCGCGGGGTCGTGAAGGGCTGGCTCTGCCACCCTGGTGTGACACCCTTAAAAACCTGTGTGTCCATGTCTGTGCACGCAGGCGGCGTGTATCCCGACAGCAGCGTTCAGGGAAGGGCTCCTTTGCCACCACCCCACGGGTTTGCTTCGGTGCCGCCACGAAAAACACCGCTTTTGGTTTCATAATAATCCTGAAAACAGACACTGAAACTGGGTTAATCTTCTTACCCCAAGCAGCAGGCATTCACCCTCCTCCCCGGGGCAAAACGCAACCTCAGTGCCGGTGCCACTGGCCAGCATCCCCAGGGCCCTGCCAGTGCCCACTGCTTCCGCCTGTCCTTCATCAGCCATCCTCCTCCTCCTTCTCGGCTCGGTGCCAGCGGGACGTGCGCAGCAGCCCCCGCTGAGCCTGATGCCTTAAGTACATCCTTAAGTTCCACCGGCTCCAGCGGCTCTCAGTCCTGTCCTCGCACACGTCGTCCGAGCAGGGCCGCCAGCGCCTGCCCAGCCCCTGCCTCCATCCAGGGCATCTGCTACCAGGCAGCTCCGGGGCCAGCCTGTGCCCTCTGCGGTGGGCGTCCCACACCGAAGCCGGCGGGAATGTGTAACAGCAGCGATGGGGTCGTGCAGGGGGGATGCTCCAGGCAAGGCAGGGCTGGAAAGGAGGGCTACCCGCAACTCTCCTGCAGTTGCCAGTGGTTTCATCCACTTGCCTCCATGGCCCCAAGGATGCTAAAAACGTTGCCCTCCCCTAACGCTGCTTTTCCTTGCAGGCCTGCAGCCTGCCTTGCAGCTGCAGCCAGCAGCATTGTCCGGGAGGTGGAGGCTGGTAGGGAGCCCTAGACACGCTGACAAAAACATGTCAAACGTTCCTCAAATCTCATCTGGGGAGAACCAACAGCCCTTGGGCTCCTGCTTTGTGCAGCCGGAATGAGCCGTCTGCCTCGGTCCTAAGGATAGCGGCAGTTTTAGTGCGCCTCTTTGGCACGTGCCTCACATAAGTGATCACGTTAAATACGGAGATTGAAGGAGGAGTGAGTCTTGTTGAAGACCCTGAATTTGCAGGACACAAGCTGAGGGCTTCCCAAGGGTTTTACAGTGGGTGCGAGAGGCAGCAACAAGCTCCGTCAGTATCCTTCGATGTCTGCGCCCTCGTGCCTGCTGTAATGCCGGAGCCTTCCCGGTGTGCCCCTCCGCAGCCTTTGATTGCGGGTTTCCAATGCTATTGATCATTGCAGCAGCGCATGGACACATCTGCCTCGTTTTTCGAGTCTCGTAACACCGCTCTGAGGACCGACAGGGAGAAGATGGCAGCATTGCAAGGAGGGTTTGGGGAGGGGCAGTTAGGTTTGCGACGTTGGCTCTGTGTGCCGGTGCCGTGCTGCTGCAGCTGGGGCTCGGCAGAGGATGCTTCACCGGCGCGGTGCCTTCGGTGCCCCCCCTCCCCTGCTGCTGCTGCAGCATCCCCAGGTCACCTGTGTTGAGGGTCCGGGCGCGGTGGTGCTGCCGCGGGGTCTGGGGGCCCGGCGAGGAGCTGGCAGGACGGCACACGCGCCCATGCACACGCACGGGGGGAAAAACTTGAAGTCAAATGTCTGAAAGTCAGATCCCTTTTTAGTATGAATTTGCTGTATCTCATTCTGAGCACTAATTCCAATTTAATTGCAAGTGGCCTGAAGCCTCTTCAATAGGAGTAACAAATGGTTTGATTTTGTAAACTTCATCAGACTGCATTTTAAATGCGACACACTAGCCCGGCTCGAATGCCAATGAAGCACTGAAGTAGCTCTCTGTTTACTAATTATCCGTTTTTACTTCAAGCCACGCTGGCTGGCTTGTCTGATTAAATCGGATTTGTGGGATAGAGAACAGCTAGCAGAGTTTTCTCTATAGTAAACGAGATTGAAACTATGGGCCGCCTGGCTGCACACTGTAAATTATATTTCCTTTTAAAGGGGACGTGTCGCCTTTCTCCCGCCAGCGCACCTCCCGCATCCTAAACTTGACAGCACGGGAGTGCACCCGGCTCCGTTCCGAGGGGGACCCACCCTACCACCCTCGCCCGTCGCCACACGGGGTTTGATTTTAATTCCTCCTCTGGCGGAGGCAGCGGGTGGGAGACAGCACTGCGCTCAACGCCGTGATGACTGCGGCATCCCTCACCAGGAGCTGGACCGGGGTGGAAAAGCCCCCGAATATCACGTGTCACGTCTTGCTTGGCTTTGCATCCCCGGCGATCACACTGCTTTGGGAGCGAGCCACCAGAGAACCGGCTGGCGGCTGTAGGGCTTTTCGTCCCTCCAGCAAGTATCCATCCCCTAAAAACCAGATTTGGGACCACCTGCTGTTTAAAACTGCCTCGCCCCGATAGAATCTGAAACCCAACCTGCTCTGGCTTCTGCCTCTGGACCATGCGGCAGCACCGAGAGCTGCCCCATTCATGGTCACGGCTGCCGGCACCGGCTCTGGCGGAGATACATATAACCGGGGAAGATGGGCAAAGGTGGCTGCCGAACGCGGCGTACCGGGGCTGCCCTTAAACCTCCCCGGTTGCTAAGACTTTAATTCCGTGAGCTTGACCTACGCCGCCCCCTCCCTCGGTATCTATCTTTGTGCCCAGGGGCTTTTTATATTTTAATTTGCTTTTGAACGTCCTGCAAAATTAATGGCGCGCTCGGGGCCATTGTGCGGCGTACAGTAGAGGGAAGGGCCAGCGGCGCCCGCCGAGAGCCACCGCGTTTCCTGGGGAATGAATTGCTCGCCCGCCTTCACCCCTTTTAATTGTTGACAGTAAAAAGCGTTTAAATGCTGCTTAATTTGTAATCATCTTCCCGCAAAAAGGGGAGAAACCATTAAAACGTCAGGGAAATGAATAAATCCTTCTCTCACTGGTTTGGGGCGGCGGCGTTTCTTTATCGGGGGTGATTTTTCTTCCGATGGCTGAGGGCTGGCTCGGGGCTGCTCCGGGTGGAAGAAGAGGAATGCACGTGGGGTGGGAGCCCAGGATTGTGCTCGGGCTGGGACACTGGGGCCAAGTCCCCGCATCGCCCAGGGCGGCTCTCCTTGTGGCAAGTCTGGTACTGCCAAGGGACGGTAGTGACCCCAGGCACCCTCTCATGACCTTTCCCATTTTCCCCACATCCCATCCCCCCCTCCAAAGATGGGACATGTCTGCATGTGCAGCTTGGAAAAAAAAAATAAAAATTAAATTCAAGTTAATTGAATGCTTGCAGCGGGACAGTGCCCAGCAGGCCCTACTTGGTGCCGCAGTGCTTGGCTGCCGGAGAACCGCATCGGGGCTGCGAACATGCAGTGCCCGACTTCAGTCCTCCGTGTCCTGCTGCTGGGCTGTTTGCAGGGATGCAGGGCTGCCTCCTGCATCCTCTACCTCCGCGCCAGGCTGGCATCAGCCCTCGCACCCCGCGGATGCTCTGCTCTCAGAGGGCGGCTAGTACGAGGTGCCTCCGCAAGATGTGCCAGTGCCTGTTGACCTCCCCATTTGGGGTGTTTATTTGTTCACTAATGCGTTATTAA
>VYXH01012335.1:122363-136100 GCA_013397275.1 Burhinus bistriatus | reverse complement strand
TTTTTTTTTTTTTAAAGAGGAAAATCCAGGCTCCACTCGGAGAGATGCCTGGAAGTTTTTCCTGCATGCGGTGCTTCCCAAAACAGCGAGAGGGCAAAGGGAGAACCTGGATCCTTCCTCCGGCATGGGCAGCCTCTTCTTCCACAGGGAAAGGACCACTGAGCTGCACGAGGGGGTTAGGTTGGGCACAGGACAGCTTCCTAGCACGGGCAAGGACAAAGGACCGAGCACCCACGTGGCCACCACTGTGGTCGATGGGCTGTGGTGGCACAGGTGAGCATCTCACAGTGGGTCCCCAAGGGACGTTCAGGGTCCAGCAAGCAGGAGAGGGATGGCGAGGCTGGTTAGGGGGTCCTGCCACCCTGTCGCCCCTTCGAACGCGTGGGCTGGGCAGCATCATGCACCCGGGTCAATGGGCCCATTGGATTTGTCTGTTGGAGCGTTTGATGTTACACGAAGGCGGCTCATTCCAGAGGGTGTTAATTGCCCGCTGCAGTGATCAGGTCTGTAGCACCATCGATCTCGGCAGGATCAATGGGCTGATTTAGTGTCTCGCGAACTCTTTAACTGGACACCTCATCAATAGGCAGCCACTTACAGACCATCAGCGCATTAGCGCGGGCCGGCGCCGGCAGGAGCCCGCTCCACCCGTCCTCAGCACCCCTGTCACTCAGCGGGGAGTTTTCCTGCGGGTGACGGCTCCGGGACAGGGAGCAGGGCCCTTGGTCCGGGGCCAATGGGCTTGGGGGCAGATGTAGGAGAGCTGGACTCCATCCGCCCACTTGTCCCCCACCACCTGCAGCCCGCCCGTACGCAGCAATGCTCCTAGAGCCTGGGATGGGCCTTCCCGTCATCTCCAGCGCTTTCAAGGATGGTGTCCACGCTGGTTGCTCAGGTACGTTACTGGCGTGAACGGCGGGCTGTACCTTTGCAGGATCTCAGGCAAGCACGGCAGGGCTAGGGACCACCCTTAAAGCACCATCAGTGTTTCTTGTCACGACCCCCTGACACCCCCAGCTCTGAAAGAAGGGCGGGTACTGTGTTGGGCAGCCCTGCTCCTTGCAGTTTGGGCTCAACTCCCTGCTCTGGGATGCAGCCAGCAGTTCTTTCCACTCCTGTTCGGAGGCAGCCTCCTGCCTCTGCCCGGGTGGGGATGGAGAGAGGCAGAGGGGGGGAATCAACTGGAGCTGCGGCGGCAATTGGTGACCCCCCGGCTCTCTGCCAGCACTGCATGCCCAACAGAGGCAGTCCCATTTGCACCCTGGTTCATTCGCCGTTGGCTGGCGCTGGTTCTCTCCCAGTTCCTGTACTACCGGGCAAGAGCGGTGGGGGTAAAGGGGCCCGGTTGGGGGAATAAAGGGATCCGGGTGGGGGGAACAAAGACCCGCGTGGAGCCTGGTGAGCAGCTGGCTCGCAGGGGAGTAATGGGGAAGGGGCCACAGGCGTGTGGCCAAGGGCACTTCATGCACAGAGGTGGGGGCTTCCCCAGGGCAGCCAGGCTGAGGGGCAGGGGAGCCCGGGGGCGACGAGGACCCCCGGGGGACGGGGGGGGCGGGGACCCCCCGGTGCCGCGGGGACCCCCGGGCGGGCCGGGTGCTGTCCGCGGTGCTGAAGTGGAGTCCAGCATCGGGGGGAAGCATGGCACAAGGCTTGGGCAAGGGTCATCGGTGCTCGGTGGTTCCTCAGCCCTGTCTCCCTGCTCGGCTGCTGCTGCTGCTCCAGAGCCGGGGAGGGGAAAGGTGGTGGATGCCCCAGCCTGGGTCAGCAAACACCGGTGAGTCGCAGAGCCGAGGAGGGGCCTCTGAGCACAGCAGCGCCTGAGGTCTCCACCTCTCCCGCCCTCAAGGGCGGGCGCCGCTCAGGCATCCCGCCACACCGACCAGAGGGTGCCCAGCGTGATGCTGTAGGCCAGGACGGCCACCAGGTAGGCCCGGAAGAGCAGGACATCCAACACATAGCCCACTTGCAGCCACTCGCGGGCGACATCGCGAAACTCCTCGCGTTTCTCCAGGAACTGGCGGATGGCAGTGATCTCTCGCAGGACACCGTGCATCAGTGAGAAGCCCTCCACATGGCCCGCAGAGGCCGGTGCAGGCCTCGTGCCCCCCACCGTCTCACACTCCCGGGGGTCCTCACAGCCATAGTGGTTCAGCTTGGCTGCATAATCAAGAGAGGCAAGTGTGAAAAATCTCTCTGGACGGGAAGCTGAGATTTCTGTGGATGACCCGGGCATCAGATCACCATGCAAACTGAGGCTACATGGATGTAGACGGCTACGTGGGGCTCAGTCCCCTTTGGTTCCCGTGGGACCTCTCCATGCAGCCCTTACCTGTGCTGTCATTGTTCTCCGCCTGCCTGGAGATGTCTGAGCTCTGTGTCCTGCTTTGGCTGAATTTCTTCCTGTCCCGGATGCAGAGCAGGACGGTGGCTCGTTCCAGCAGCAGGCGCTTCACCCACTCGGGGACATGGGGCTGCAGGTCTTGCTTGTGCACCAGCCGCACAATCAGGATGGTCTCCGTCAGGCTGATGACAAGCAGCGCCATGCACACCACAAAGTAGATGCCTGCGGAGATGTCAGCAAGGTGAGTGGCCTGCAAAGGCTCAGGCACAAAGCATGGTCCTGAGCAAGTCCTCCCTGCCCACCTCTCTAGGGGACCTGTGGTCTCTGTTCGGAGCAGCAGCTCCTGCTGCTCCAGGCCCAGCAGCTCCTGCTGCTCCAGGCCCAGCACCACTGTAGCAGCTGGCTAAGCAGGTAGTGCCACCGTACCTATCAAGGGGGTGCCAACTGCAGTAGCTGGCAGCGTGTCAGATACAATGATGAGGAAAACCGAGTAGCCCAGCAGGAGGGTGATCTTGAAAGAGACCCTCTCGCCGCTGTTGGGAGGTAGGTAGAAGCCCACGATATCCATAACCATCAGGAAGATGCTGGGGAGCAGTAGGCTTACGGTGTAGAAGAGGGGGCGTCTCCGGATGACTACCTGTGGGGCAGAGAGACAGGAAAGGCTCAGCAAAGGGTTGAAACCAGGGCTTGAGCTAGTGCTGCAGCTCTCCACCAAGGCAGGCAAAGGTGGTGGGATGCACTAAGATGAGCCAGAGGAGAAGGGCTCAGCACTGGGAGCCTGCTGCCCGCAGGCAGGAGCACCATGGTGGGGAGCAGCTGGGTGATCAAGCAACAGGAGCCGGGGCAAGACCCCTTCCCTAGTGCCCCATGCCAGAGAAGCTTGGTGGCTAAAGAACCTTACGTAGAACTTCATCTCGGCATAGCTGTCACTGCTCTTGACGCTGAACTCCTGGAAGTGGCTGAGGACGTAAAGCAGCTCCCACTCGCCCTGGTTCATGAAGACGCTCCGGTCGAACTTGACCAGCTCCGGCTGCCGCCACAGCGAGAGGTTGATGTCGCGGACTGGGAGGCGGAGGAGAGGTGAGGACCAGGGGTGTCTGACCTTAAGCACCAGCAGCCGCCGGCACCTCCACGCCGGGCTGGGTGCCTGCCCTCCCCGCACGCATCCCCGATCCGCTGGGGCCATCTAGAGGGACGAGACGCCTTCTGCACGGAACTCCAGCCCGGCGGAGGTCCTGCGCGCTCCCCCCGAGCCCCGCGGCCGCGGGGATCCTGACACTCACCGTGGTGCAGCCAACTGGTGAAGGTGAGTGAGCAGTTCTGGACGTCGAAGGGGAAGTTGTAGATGTCCAGGCTGCAGGCAGTCATCACCTGGATGGGTTTGAGGTTCTGCACCTCCCCGTGGTGGCCAACGTAGACGTAGGGGACATGGGGGGACTTTCCGACATCCACGCTGGGGGGCACGAGGGACAGAGACATGGGCTGGGGAGCACCTTTGGTGGGCACTCCTCCAGCCCAGCAGCATTTGGCACAGGAAACACCCAGGAGCTGGAGGTTTATCCCCCGAGCTGCTTTTATGGCAGCACCCATGCAGGCATGCCAGCCTGGCATCACCTCTGCGCTGCCCAGGCTGCTGCCCTCTCCCAGCCCAAGGAGCATTTGTGTCCTTGCCCCGCAGCTCTCTGGAGCCAGTGGGAACACCTTAAATCCCTACGGAGCGGGAAGTACGCTGGCTGGCTTCAAGGGAAGGGCCAGCAGCTCTGCAGCTGCCCTTGCATTGTGCTGCCTTCACAAAGCCTTTCTCCACGTATCTGGATCCCACCCCCGGCACGGCGCGGGTAATTACCGATGGTTGCGGTTAGCCAGCATTGGAAATGGCCCAACTGTCGAGCCGTTCCCCATCTGCAGCTCGCCCGATGCGGGGAGGCTGCCAGCTCTGTGCCGGGAATACAAAGCGTGCGGTGGCACGTGCCCACAGTGGGCAAGAGGGGTCCAAGGGTCTCATCTCACTCACAACTCGTTGATGAGGATGTCGGGCACCCAGATGCTCTCCACGGGGAGGGAGATCTGCGTCAGGTTGTCGAACTGCTCCGGGTCCCACCTGAGGAACTCATCCGTCCAGTGCTGGGGCACAAGGGAGAGGGGGCTTGGAGGCCAAGGTCCCTTCCACCCCACCGGCACCCAAACCCCATGCTAGCACCCTGCCACGGGAACCAAGCTTCAGTGCCACCCATGGGAGTGAGGAAAGGCTTGCCCTCCAGCTACCGCACCACTCAACGGTGTGAAGCACGAAGCATGAAAGCTGTGCCTTGATGTTCGTGCCCTACAGAAGTCTTGTCATCCCCTGGGATGGGCTCAACCTTGCTGCACTCCTGCAGGGCTGCACACCTCTCCCATGGGAAAACCTGTGTTTGCGTGGGTGCTCGGCCCCCACGAGGGAGGGGGGAGGGTGCACAGTCTCATCTGCTCACCTGCCTGTACCAGATGTAGGTGGTCAGCACCTGGTTCTTCTCATCCTGCAGGAAGACAAGGACACGGTGTTGGTACAGGGGGTGTTGGAGCTCTGGAAGACGGGCAGAGCATGCCAGGAGGCCACTGCACAGCAGGTGACATTCCCCTTGCTGAGGACACGCAGAAGCTGCCCACGCCCGAAGGCAGCTGCCTCTGGCCCATGCGGGGTGGGAGCGGAGGACTCACCACGCTGAGGATGGCGTAGACCATGAGGTCGATGGCCACGTTGGTGGTCGTTCGCCAGTCCCGCACGGGCCGGGTGCCCTTCCGGTAGTGGGCCAGCAGGTAGTGGGACAGGCGGCGCAGGGCGGGCTCGGTGGGCTCTGGCGTCTGGCCCCCCCACCGGGTACCTGCAGGCAGCAGGAGGGAGGGATGGATGGATGAAGGGCTGCTCACACCGGGGCAGCGGCTGCGATCACCCGGGGGGTGCCACGAACTGCAGGACACTGCTGGCTGCCGTCCCTCGCTTACCGGTTGGGGTTTCCCACCAAAGTTAAACAGGAGCCAGCCAGAACCATCACCTAATGTTTCATTAACGTCTTCTGCCGTGTAGCTGGATGGAGCTGTGACCTTCCCCCCGGCCTCAGAGGGCAGGGCTGCCTGGGATGCCAGGGCAGTGGCAGCAGGGGACCACGAGGGACTCGCTGCCCCCAGGTAAGTTTCCTACCGCTCGCTCCTTCCAGGGGCTTTTCTTCTTTGCTGTGCAGGTGGAGGCAGTGAAGGTTAGAAGTGAACCAGGATGCTAAGTTCATTTATGAGGTATCTTGGTATCTTGGCGTTTGCTTCCTGTGGAAACAATCCCTCGGCTGGTGCTGGCAGCATTAATTGCAGAGCACATTTCTCTTGGCACCCAAGGCCTCGCTGCATGGCAGCCAGCGACGCTGCGGCCGCACCACGCTCGTGGCTTTGCTCTGCAGCACGCCCAGCCCCGGAGTCCAATTCCCGCCTAATGAAAGGGACTAATTGGAATAGATCTGCGGGATCTTGGGAAAAGCTGCTGGGAAGGGAACTTTAATCTGCCTTTTAAGCTATAAAATAAATAAAAAAACCAGCAGCCTCAGCCCCTCCAAGTCTGCACGCTATCGGTAATGCCGGGGAGCCGGCCGGGCGCACGACCCTCACCCAGGCAGGCGTGCGCCGACGGAGGCAGCGAGGGGGGGCGAGAGGCAGCAATTAAGGCGAGGGGAGGAAAACAGGTGCTGTTGTCATCGTCATCGCGGCTGGGGCCAAGTGGCCTTTCCTGCGGCAGCTGGTGGCAGCTGGCTCGCGCCCGCGCTCCTCCTCACACCCTCTCCTCCTCCTCGCACCCGCGGTGCCGAGCTCTGGGTTGGGATGCTCGGGCTTTGCAGAGGGAGGACTGGGCTGGGTTTGCCCTGGCCGCTCCGTGTGCCTGCCACGGACAGCTTGCAGGTCTGCCTGGCCCCAAACGTGTGCCGGCAACTCACCTGGCACAAATCGGCACAGCCCTGGCACACGGGTGTGCATCTGCATGGACCGTCCTGCTCCCTTACCTCCAGCATCCCTAGGCCAAGAGCGTCACTGCTCCCGCTCCTCTTCTGCCACCGCTGCCGGGCTAATGGCGGGAGAAGGTTTTGGAGTTGGGAATGATGCCCCGATGAGAGGGGCTATCTATCTGACCGGTCCAAAGACTTGAGTTACAAACCTACTGAGAAAGCTTTTAGCTGCGCTGGTGCAAGACAGCACAATGATTTTTCTACTGTTTCCCAGGAAGGTTAAACAGGAGAAAATAATAACGATAGCTGGTGAATGTTTTGGCAGTCAGTTTTGTGCTGTGCAGAGCTGAGATTACAAACCACAGGCACAGCATCGCTTCTGCGTGCTGCCGGCCCCAAAACACAGCTCCGTGTTATGAGGGATGAAACATTATATTAGAGGAACGCCTCTGTCAGGTGGAGAGCTCAGGCAGCAGCTTCCAGAGAGAGGGATGCAGGCAGGCAGGAGATCACCCTGTTTCTCTCTGTTTTCAGGGCTGGGACCCTGCACGCTTGCAGAGTACTTCGAAGCAACACCGAGCTGGGTTCAAATGCCACGTTACCTTGCTGTGGCATTCAGCCTGCATCGCTGAAGCCCACACTCAGGGCTCTCCCAGGTAGGTTGATTTTCAGTAGCATCAAGGTCTCTCTACAAAGCAGCCTTTGCATGCCGTACGGCGCTGCTCAGGTTTTAGGAAGGTCTAGCACCGTGCCTCTCGGCACCGGGGAGCCTTGCTCTCCCCCAGCCCCCCAACCCTGCCCGCAGGTCCCCCGCCTTACCTTGGCTCTGCAGCGTCAAGGCGAGAGGCAGCAGGGCCAGAAGAGCCCCGAGAGCAGCGGGCGTCATGGCTCTGCCGGCTCCCAGCCGCTATCTCCCTCCTCTCCACCTCCCCAGCCCGCCAGCTCCGCAGAGGAGTGAGCCCGAGCAGGGAGGCAGGCAGCACTCCTTGCTCACTTTCCCCCCGCCGTTGGGTTTTTGAGAACGCCCAATTAATCTCGCGATCAGCCTCTCCCGCTGCATCAAGTTTCAGGCTGGGAGGATGCGAGGGGAGCGCAGCCAGCCACCCCCTGACCCCAATGGCTCCCTCGGGGCATCCCGGGCACCTGGCTGTGGAAAAGCAAGTTTTGGGGGTGCAAGCATGATGCCTGCGTGCAAGCAGGAGTGGGGGGTACAGCGGTGGGAAGAGGATGCTGCAGGCACCAGGGCTGCAGCAGGAGCTCCTCAGCCGGAGGAAGCCCTCAGAGATGGGGTGGTCTGTCCCAGGAGGTGATAGAGACACAGCACCGTCACGGGGTGGTTCTCCAACGGCAGGGGAACAGGGGGCAGCAAGCTTTCCCCAACCACCTCCACCCTGCACCAGGACTGGGGTCTGTTTCCATTGCAGCATTTCGCATTTGCGTGCAAATGTCAGCAAATGAAAGTGCTTCTTACCAGTTTTGGTTTCCCCAAATGTTCAACACCTTTGTGCAAACAGGGCCACGAGCAGAGGTTGGTCCTGTATGATTGAGAGCAAAAAATGGGTTCAGCGCCTGCCTGCACGCTTGGTGCCCTGCTCAGGCTGGGGCATCCTTCTCTCCATGCCGGAGCACCATGTCCTTGGGGCTAGGCAACGTCCCCCTGCCTGGCAGGGCAGCTTCACCCCGACCCCCACTCCCTATAATCTTATATATTCACGTACATATGTCTGCATTCGTATGTGTCATAGGTGCCCGTGCCCCCACAAAGCTGCTGGAAGTGCTGAGGAAGCGGTGGGCAGAGACCGGGGCCCGCGGCGGCGCAGAGCAAATCGCATCATATGGCAGCGTGGAGTCACTTAAACGAGATAAGAATTAGTGCGCGGCCCTGATGAACTCCCCCTCGGCTGCCAGCAGCGGTGTCAGGGAGAGAGCGAGAGCAGAGCCGGGGCTAATTTGATTTCTCAGCTCCGTTAGCGGCTGGCAAGTCACCTCCCGGGGAGCGCAGGCAGCTCGGAGCTCTTTCCCCTTATTGAATCTGGGTAATGAAAATCACGGGCAGCGCCGCCGCGGCGCTGGGGACCGTGCCCTGCTCTGCCCCCTCTCCTCTGGCCCCCGCATCTGTGGCGGGCAGGATGCGGCCGAGGGGGCGAGGACCGCTCAAGCGGAGCCTCTGCTGCAGCATCATTAACTCTGAATTTTCTCCCTTGGGTTTTACATCTTCATCTTAAAGAGATTTTAATGTAGTTCCTATCAGCCCTCCTGTTATCGGATATCTAATTAGTGTGATCTATTATAGCCTTGTATTACGCGCGCGCGCGGGGGGCTCTTGCGGGACTTTTTGTGGGACGGCTGATATCAATCGGCAGTGCCCGGATCAGATTTACTTTCCGAAATGGCGTAATGGGATTTTATTAGCCCTGTAATCTGCTGCGCGGTAATTGCTTTTCTGGGAATCGAAGCGCTTGGCGTCCGGGGCTTCCCATGGCTCAGCCCCGCGTCCTGCCCGGGCTCTGCTGCAGCAGCAGCATCTCTGCACTGGGATGGAGACCTTTCCCGAGGCCAAAAGCAGCCGTGGGGCTGCCGGAGGAGCCACATGTCCCCCAGCACCTGGGACGTCGCAGGCAGCAACAGCTGGCAGAGCCCCAGTCCCCATTCGTGTTGTGTCCCATTAGCTCCTGGAACAAATTTTCCAGTTTTTCATACCGACTAAGGGCTTTTTCCCACAGCAGCCGTGCTGAGATCAGGTACTTTGGCTAGGCACAAGTAGTGAACTTCGGCTCGTGCTTAGCCAGGAGCAACAGTGATCTCGGTGGCTGGGGAGAGCACAGGAGCGCGGGCACAAAGTCCCTGCGATGCGACGCGATGAGTGATGCTCAGCATCCCCCCATCTGCCATGAAACAACCTGCCTCAACCTGCCCTTACTGGGAACGCAACCAAGCCCTGTGCGGGTGTTATTTCCACGGCAGCGTTAGCCTTGGCAGCTCCCGCCCCTGTGCCCTGCCACTTGCAGGGGGCTGCAGGGGCTTTGGCAGGTGTGCTACCAAGCTCCATGCAGGACATGGTGCTGCAGTGGGGCCGGGGACCAGGGATGGAGGTCTCAGCTGTGGCTCCTGCGAGTGTGGAGCAGGCAGGGGAGGGAAGCAGCCCTCCTCTGGGCTGCCAGGACTCGCCTTTCAGAGCGCGTTTGGAGCGTCAAAAGCAATAAAGCATCGTGGAGGAGCCCTGGCAGCGCGGCTGCCTGCCGGCCCCGGCCCCATCACACGCCCGAGGCCGCCCATTACGGAGCCTCGCGCTCCCCCAAATTGCATGTCTGCTATGATTTAACGCTGCGAGACATGAAATAAACACTGCGTGCAGGCAGGGCTGCCGGCGCTGGCACGGGCGGGCTCACAGCAGCCCCCCGTGCCGGTGGGATGCAGGACCCTTGGCGGGGGCAGGAGAACAAGCCACGCTCCTGCAGGGCAATGGTCCTCAGAGATGCTCAGGGTCTCTGCATCCCCAGGGTGCTGCGAGGGTCCCCGGGGCCAGGGGGGCACGTGGGGTCTCTCCCCCAGCACCCTGTTGCGCAGCTCCATGACCGAAGCAGAGACCAGACCGGGTGCTTGGTCCTGCAGCCTTGGCTAATGTAGTCGCTGCTGTGGGTTGATGTGGATGCTGGTGGCTTTGCAGGTACAAAGCCCACCCACACCCCGTCAGCAAAGGAGCCTGATGCCTTTAAATCCCCTGGCAAAGGGAAGGGAGCACTTTGCTTTCAGTCCTCTTCTCCATTAGACACCCTTCAGGTGTTAGCAATATTCTGCCACTGTTTCGTTATCCATTAAAGCCAGGTAATAATAAGTACGGGAAGGCATTTGCAGCCCATTGCTGCTAATGAAGGAGATCCAGCTCATTCCAAGTGGGTATGGCAGCCACGCATCGCAGGCATGGTATCAGCTGAGGTTAGGTAGGAATTGCCTTGCTGAGAGCGGACCCAACCAGTGTTTAGTCTTGTGAGACCATCTTTTCCTTTTTCTCTTTATTTTTTAAAGGAGGCCCGTGCCAGAGCATTGCCGGGCAGGAGAGGGAAGCTGGGCTCCAGCTGCGTGTCGCCTTCTCAGCAGAGACCCCATCCCAGAGGTAGGTTTGCAGCAGGGATTGGGCGCCCACCGGCTACCCTTATGTAAAAATCTCATGTCTGCCTTCCTCACCTTTCACCCCAGCTCTTCTGCTGTGGCTGTAGTTTTTAAGGAGCATTTCCAATCAGAAACCACAGCTCTTCTAGCCTGGGTTTTAATAAAACCACGCTGGCCATCACAGTGGGATATTTTCCCCTTTGTTTTCCAGAGAAAATGAGAAAGATTTCAAGCAAATTGGAAAGGTTAATTTGGGCTGAAAAGGCTGTTAGCTTTTGATGTAAAATACCTGAAGAAGTCTTGCAGAAAAGCCTCATCCCTCTTGTTTCTGTTGGAGTCCAACGCGCAGCCCAGCGGGCACGGCCGGGCTCTACCCTGGGGCTGAGTCCTACCAAGAAGTCCAAGTCCTAGTTAAGAAGCTCCTGCAAACGAAGGAATCCTCCTTCCATGAGTGACATGGGCAGGGGAGCTGGTCTGCGGGGTGGGGGGGCAAAATCCAGGGGATGTTCCCAGTCCAGGGGATGTTCCCGGTCTAGGGGTGCTCCCAGTCCAGGAGATGCTCTGGTCCAGGGAGGGAAGGTAAAGACAGATGCAGAGCAAGGCAGCAGCAGTGCTGGAAAGGTCGGCCACTGTCACAAAACATGTGGGGACGGCCCTGGAGGGGACGGTGGCCGGAGCCAGGAGCACATGGTGCTTGGCTGTAAGCAGGATGCTGCCAATCTCCAGGCTGCTGTTCTAGGTGTGAAGGGGAAGGTGAGCATCTCCAGGCTGCCCGTGGGCATCGCGTCCAGACCACCCCGTGGCCAAGAATTTCACAGGGAAGCATGAATTTGTGGATGCTGAGCTCGAGATAGAGCCAAGCACGAGACTTTCGTGTTGGAGGACGGGGTTTGTGCCAAAGGGGAGGTGAAAACATTCTGCTGTTTCTGTTTAAGAATAGGAGCGGGACCCTTGCGATGCCGTGGCTGGCAAACTCACAAGTTGTGGGTGACGTGACGCAGAGCTGGGATATGACTGAGAGGCAGCGAAATCTCCCTCATGCTGCTGTGGAGGCTGGAACTCCAGGTAAGAAATCCCTCCGTCTGAGGATCATTTGCCATCTCAAGTGCGAGTGTTCGGTACCCATTGAAATTCCCTGCAACTCACTTTCCCCTAGTGCTAATACACCATTCTGGCAGGGGGTTTTTTTAATTTTTTTAAAGCACCTACAATGCAAATTGCTTCCTCTTGCTGAGACAAGGCTGTATGGAAAGATCTCAGGACACGGAAGAAGCAGGGTAAGGGCAGATCTTCAGCTCATTCTTCGTCTGAGGCCATAGGATCCCCCCTGCAGTAAATTATCTTTGATGTAATGGCACTTTGACTGCGCTTCACTCTGCAAATGAATCGCCAGTATCTGTCCTGCACCCTAATTAGTCACTGCAGCATTAATCAGGCCACTAAACATAATTCAAACCCTTGGCAAACCCAGAGCTAAAAATACAAGGCTGAGTTTATCTTTGTAACCAGGACGTTCAGAATTTTTACGGTTAATAGGTTTTTTTAAGGTAGGGAAATCCCTGGGGACGCTGTCCCAGGCAGGGAGCTCCGGCCGTGGGTTGTGCCAGCCCGAAGCATCCTCATCGGAGCACAGCCATCCCCCCAGCTCAAGATAAGCACATGGGAAGTCGCGTCCCTTGACAACAACATCTCCCTGTTCAGGTTTGCCCCAGGTCTCCGTTAATAGCAGGATATTCCCAGGCAGCATTAGTCTCCTAGGGACACCAAGCAGGAGGCAGAGGCTGGAGGTGGTGATGAAGCTGGGGCTGGGAGCTGCCTGGGCAAAGCGGCATGCCTGCGGCAGAGACGCCGCATCCCGACCTGCCGGCACGCCGGGATCCCAGGGCAAAAATTACAGTGGCCAACATCCCTTCCCTCTCTCTCACTATTAATAGCCTCACAGGCTCCCAAAATGGGGAGAGATCCTTATGTTGCTGTCATGGTTTGTAAAGTTACTGAACAAAATTGGTCCCGTTTTACCTCAAACCAGGATATTTGCATTTAAACTTTACTGGGTGTCTTGTTATTTCTTTGCATATCAGGTAAATTGGATAACGCTGCCGCCTTGCTCAGTTTTACTTTATCAACACTGCCAGCTCCTCCTCCTCGCCCTCACGCCTCCCAAATTCCTGAGCTGGAGCCCCTGTGGGAACGTGGGAGCCAAGAGGATCCTGGAAAGGGCTGCGTTGAAACTCCCACACCTCTTCCAAAACAAAAGGCAAAGGATGCTCTGTGGCTGCCCAGGGAAAATCCACGGCTGGGAGATGCCTGCCCATCCGGGAAAGGACACTTGGCCTTGGGAACTGGCACACGGCGGGTGGCAGTGGCATCCTCCGACCCTTTTACCCCCCTCCTCCTGTAGCAGTCGGGAACACCGAGGCCAGCACCGCCGCTGCCGCGGTGCCTTCAGCGTGCCCGGCGGGGGAGAAATGTGGCTCGGCAGTTGCAAGTGACACATTTCTGACCATGCAGGGGGGACGTTTTGCTCGCCAGCCCCTGGGGAGCTCGGCCTCGCCGTCTCATCGGCCAAAACTGCCCAGGTGCACGAGCCACCTCTCCTCTGCGGGGTCCCGCTCTCCGATGGCCGTGCTGCTGGCAGCATGGGAGCCGTGTGGGCTGGCCTGCACCCAGCAAACCCCCCGTGCCTTGCCTGGGACGGCGCCGCTTCAGGCCTGAAGTTGGGCTTTTTTTGAGAGAAAGGTGAAATCTGGGCTGTATCCACACGAGGATGTGCAGGGAACGGGCGCTTGATGCCCCTTGGCTCGGCACAGCTGGAAAACGCCTCTTTTCTGCTAATTTTAACCAGATCCCGAAAAGTACAGGCGTGGAGCCGGCAGGGAGCAGGTGAACCGCCCCCTCTCTTTTTATGAACCATTTCTTGGCGGTTTTCCCCCAGGACGACCTGCGGGGCTGGGGCGCCGTGCCGGGGGCAGGAGCGGGCCTCGGGCCACCCGCCATCGGTAGCTGTTTGCCAGCGACGTTAGCCACGGCAAGCAGACGCGGCTCGGGCCCTGTTGCCTGCACCCGCGCTGGCGCGCAGCGGCTTGCACCGAAAATAGGTCTAAAAATGTTCTTTATGTAGTTTTTTAATGATTTTTTTTTTTTAATGTGTAAACAGCAGAACTGGGATGAAAGAACTGGGTTCAGAACTGGGTTCAGAACCGGGATGAACGGGGGAGAGCCATGAAGTGACGGCACCGGGCCTGCAGCGGGCCTGTGCCCGCGGCCCGCGGCGGGGCCGGAACCGGGGGAAGCGGCGCATGCGCGGGGAGAGGGCCGGCC
>VYXH01012335.1:87082-122302 GCA_013397275.1 Burhinus bistriatus | reverse complement strand
GCTCCGCTCCGCTCCCCGCCGGCATGACGGCCGAGCTGCAGGCCCCGGGCGGCGGTGGCGGCGCGGTGAGACGGCGGGGCGGTGGGGGTACGGTGTGAGGGGAGGAGGGGGCTGCTCCCGGCCCGGCCCGGCCCGGCCCTCCCGCCTGGGCGCCTCTGGCCGCCGCGGCCCCGCTTCGCCTCAGGCCTGCGGCCCTGCGCGGGAGCGGGGGGAACGTCCCCGCCGCCCCCCCGGTTCCCGCCGGCACTTCTCGCTGCCCCGACAGCCGGCGTCGGGTTTGGCCTGGTTCGTTTGAACATCGCCGTTGGGCGCTCGCCGGCCCTGGCGCGGTGTCGGCCGGTAAAGCCGTAGCGGGACGGTGCGGCGCGGCGGCGATTTGTGCGGGGGGGATGCGTGATGTCTGCTGTGCGGGAGAGGGAGCCTCGGAGGGAACGGGACCCTTGTGGGGACAGGCCGAGAGAGGTGGGGGGGTTCGGCCTGCAGAAGAGAAGGCTCCGGGGAGACCTTCGAGCCCCTTCCAGTCCCTCCAGGGGCTCAAGGAAAGCTGGGGAGGGACTCTAGATCAGGGAGTGGAGCCATAGGACGAGGGGGAATGGTTTTACACTGAAAGGTGGCAGATTTAGATGAGATATTAGGAAGAAATTCTTGACTGTGAGGGTGGTGAGACCCTGGCCCAGGTTGCCCAGAGAAGCTGTGGCTGCCCCATCCCTGGAGGTGTCCAAGGCCGGGTTGGACGGGGCTTGGAGCACCCTGGTCTGGTGGGAGGTGTCCCTGCCCATGGCGGGGGGGTGGGACTGGGTGGTCTTTAAGGTCCGTTCCAACCCAAACCCTCTTGTGATCCTCTGTGGGAAAGGGCTGCTCTGTGGTAACTCAGGGTGTTTTCTCACGAGGGTCTCCTCCTCAAGGAATTTGTGTTCTCCTTTCCCTCTGACTAAACCAGCACCATCTGATACCCATTAACAAAAACTGTTACTCTTAAACTTCAGGGCTCTGCATAAATTGTCTCTAAAAGGACTCAGACCTGAGCACTGAAAGAACACATGGCTCACCACTCCTCTGCAGTGCTCTCAAGGTCGGTGTTCATGCATGGGGGACTGCAGCCCCGTGTGTCCCAAATTTACACAGGCATCTGCACTTCTCTGTAGCATCTCCATGCTCTCGGAATGCGAGAGGGACGCTTCTGAGAGGCCAGCATTAAGGGTATCGACCCTTCCATTGTGCATTTAGGAGCTACATTTGTGTGGCAGCCGTTTCCCACTTGCACGGGGATGGTGTCAGGAGAGTGCCTGATGTGCAGGAGCATGCATTGATGGAGGAAGAGTTCGCTGGCTGCCGCTTCTTCCCATGGTGGATATTGGTTTTTAAAAGGCTTGGTCAGGAATGTAGGTATTGTTCCTGCTGCTGCCTGTGGGCTTTTAGCCTTCTTCACATCCATTTTCCCACTGTGATAAAAAGCGCAGCTGAGGTACAGGGCTGAAGGCCGTGGCTCAGCGTCCCTCTTCTGTGCCACCACCTTCCTCCTCCTCGCGTGCTGTTATTTCTGAAACCCCCTTGAACTCCCGCACCGCACTTGCACCATTCCCTGCTTGCAGTTTCTCATCAGAACAAATTACTTCTGAGCATGGTGAGTCACATGAGAGTGAGGAAAATGGTAAAACCTTCTGGTTCCATCGCTCACTGGCCAACGGTGTAATTTTTAGCTCCAGTACCCTCCTTCCTCTCAGCCTCTTGATTTTGTACGTGTCTTCTGTTGCTGTAATTTAATACTAATAGCATTTTGATTTGGGTTGTTATTTTTCCAGCAGGTAGGACTTTGATTTGGTTTGTTTTTTCAAGTGCGCTATGTATTAATAGCAGCAGCACACTGGTGTTAATTATCAGCTCTGGAGCTTGTTTTAAAGCAGCACGGCACGTAACCTCAAAAAGCAATCAACCAGACTAGTTATAGCAACAAAACCATGCACACTCCCCCAAAACTTAAGAAATTTGTTGCAGGGAGTGTGGTTCCCAGTGGTTTTTGTGGGCTGCCAGTTGGCCGCAAGTCTCTCCAAACTTGCTGTACGGGATAAGCTCTCTGCTGTTAATACAAACCTTTTTTCTCAGAGGCTGAATAAAATTGCACTGGAAATCATTAGAATATTAAGTGGTAACTTAGAGCGGTGGATTGGTAATTAGCTTTTATGGTTACAGCAGCCTTTTGAGGCTGCCTTTTGGTGAAGCAGAAAAACCCCTGAAAATCATGCCCTGTCCTGCCTCAGATTTCCTTATTGTAATGCGGTTTATTAGCATGGGGTTTTTTTTCTCCAACAGAAAAGTACACCCTGTGGCGTTAGGTGGAGTTAGCTGATGAGCACGCTGCTCGCTAAGGTAGCAAAATTAGCAACATGATATAAGTGGTTTGCCTTTGTGAAAGTATGCCCGTCCTGAGCCTCATACCCTTGGCTCCTTATCGTGTGGTTCCTCATCGTGCCAGCGGCTGGGCCTGGGGCTTTCCAATGTGTCTCAGCTTTTCTCGGGACTAAAAGAGCGTGCGGGATGGTTGGGAGTGGTGCATTTAGTTTCTTGCAAAAGTTGAGCAAAAGTAGTATTTTAGGTGGAACTATCACGAATAACTTGTTGGGGGAGTTCCCATTAAAAAATAATCTAGACTTTTTTTTGTTTGTTTTAACCACTGATATGGATGCGTGCTATCTTTACGGTATTTGTGTGTGGAGTGTCATCCGTCATCAGGATGGCTGGATGGCCCAAAAACGTGGTTGACTTACTACTCGCTGGGTGGAACTTGTGTTCCAATGGCATGAAAGCATCCTACATTTTTTCCGAATGATGAGAGTAAGTAGAAACTTGAATTTATTCATCTGCAACGTTGCTGGTTAAGATTAATTAAACATGTGATCCTAAGAAGCTGGCATTCTTTGGACTGTGCTGACAGCAGGATCCTAGATAGCCTTTATAAATCAGGCATAGGCGATACAGTCCTGGCTGTTTTTCCTGTTGTAACGTCCTTCCCATACTACGTGCGATGCCAGCGCTACAGAGCGGTATCTGGTGGCATCAGATTTCAGCCAGACCGAGCTGTTGGCGACAGCAGCTGAACTGCAGCCGTGAAAGGGGGGTGGTGGGACCCCCGATGTCGGGGCTGGCTCCTGGAAGGGGCTCCGTGTAGGGAGCTGCCTCTCCTGATAGCTGGTTGACCCAAGTTATTCGTGGCTTGGTAAGCACAGTGACTGCACCTGTGGCAAGCCAAGGCTGCAAAGATTTGATAAGTCCGGTAAAGAAAACGTCTGTAATCATTTTTTTTAAGTGGTTGAACCAGTCAAAGAATAGGTTGTTGACGGTGGCTTAGAGCCTAGAGCAAATATCTCACCAAACCTCGAGTTGCCTGTGTGCTGGGGGAAGGAGAGGCGATAGCACCCTCCTGGGCCCTTATTCTGACACCTCATTGTCAGTGAGAAATGACATGCACAAATGGCATGTGCAGCCAGACTTAAAATAGCCCCTTGCCAGTGCCCTGAGAACACGCGGCCTCCTTATATGTCCTGCTGCACATGCCATTGCTGTCTGGGAGAAGGGATGCCCCTTCACACCGCAGGTATGGTGCATCCGACAGTAGGGGTAGCGTTTCCTCTCGGGCCTGCTAACGTCCATGTTGGGATACAACAGATTGAATGTTAGTCTGTAGATTTAGGGGGGAAAAAAATTGAGTACCATGTTCAAGCTAATGTTGATATTGCCATCAGGCAAGTGTGACTGGATTTTCGTGTCAATCTGTCAGTAAAAAGGAAAGAAAGTGGCAATGCTTCAGTGAGCCCTCGGCAAGCCGTGCAGAAACAGCTTGATGTCTGTCCTGGTCACCTTTTCACACGAGCTTTCTTTATTTCTTGCATGTAGGATTGCCAGATGCTTTTAAACCAGCTGAAAGAGATCACAGGAATTCAAGATTCGGCTTTCCTTCATGCAGCTCTAAAGGTTTGTGCCTGTTGTCATTGTTCTATGGAAAGGAGACCTCTGAATTTGTCCCAAAAGTCAGGCAGGTTCAGGCTCTCCCGACACATAACGCACGGGTCAGATGTTCGCTGACGTGTCTGTGGGCTGATAATGAGCTAGTCCTGGCTAAAATAGTCCATGCCTGGCCTGTGAAAGTGGTGTGGTGTGTGCTGTGTGCAATAAGGTGGTTCATGTAGGAGATGAGGGGCAAGTCCTCCACTGTTTTTTCTGCCCCTCATTTGTGCTTCATTCAGGCGTACCCATGCGGCCAGTGCTGTACATTGGTGTCAGCAGGGAACAGGCAGTTTGGGGGTTCATATGTATTCATCCACACGTGAAAACAAAAACCCCACACTAAGGTGAGAACAGTCCATTTTCCTAAGAGTAGACCTTAAAATCTGTGCTGCGGCTGCAGCAGCATGAGCTATGCTAAGACTGTAAACATTTCCTGGAAGTTTTGCTCCCATGGGGCTGTTATCTGTGCATTAATGGTAAACGCAAATCGAGTGGGTCAGGGTAGGTTTTTCTCCATGTAAACTGCTTGAGAGTTCTGGACAGCTGCAATAACATCGGTAGCTTCGTGGCTGGTGGTTGTCATGTCTGTCACCAGAACAGTCATCTTTGCTCCAAAGTGAAGGGACGCAGGAATCTCGGGCACTCGGAGAAGCAACATTTACCTGGAAAGATTCCTCCTCATAGTGCATGTTTCGGTATTTATAAATTGTAGCGCTAAACTGGCTGCAGCCATATCAGTCTGGAATCATCAGACGCCGTCCGTCCTCTTGAGATGTAGCAGGATATGGGCTGTGCTGAAGATACAGAGAGGCTTGTTTAGGGAAATTCTTAAATATTTCATCGAGAAGTAACGTCCAGAAAATGTTAGAATAAATTTAAAGGAGTTTAGCCCGTAGTGATGGTCTGAAGAAAGCCCTGACTGACTAAAAGACAAACATCTTGAAATCCCCAGAGTTTGATTCCTGTGTCTCCCGGTGACAAAGTACCCTGTCGTGCTTCAGGCCTCCTGTGACTGCTCGAATCTCTTGTGAGGGAAATGAAATTAGTTAATGGAGTCTATATTGTTCTAGTAATAAAGCCAAAGTGCTTTCCGACAGAGAAATTCTAGCCGTGGTTATTTTCATTTTTTACTACTGCGTGTCACCAACAGATAGCTCTCTCCCATGGCCAGGGAAAACAAAGTTAGTGGCAGGGTGCCTATCTTTACCACGGATGCATTAAATGTCATGCAAATGTAGATGAAATAACCCTGGCACCACAGATTTTTTTTCCCCTCTCATTCTGCTAGGCTGCTAATGGAGACCTGATGGAAGCAGTCACCTTCCTGACGGAGGAGCATGCTCAGGAGCCAACTCAGGACACCGCCGCTGCAGAGCCATCTGCTTGGGAAGGGAGCGCTGTGGGCAAACAGCTCTCACAGAGTAAGTCATTTGTCACTGCTCACCCGTACGGTTTTGAAAGGGGAAGAACCGGTGCTCCCTGCTTCTGCCAGTGAATCCTTCCGGCCCCTGACCTGACACTTGTCTAATTTTGCCAGGACTTGCCACAGGACAGTTCAGGGAATGAAACCTTCCTGGTGAAGGAAAGCTGCATCTGAAAGGAAAGTGGCTTAATAGTGCTTTAGTAGTGTTTGTAGATGACACATTGGAGTTACAAAGCTGTCATCATTTTAAACAGTTGGTCTTGGCTAACACAGAAAACCCAGAAACCTGCTGAAGCAGAGTAAGCGGAACAGAGAACTGAATCCCTGTCAAGGCTTGCATTTCTTTCTACAGCATCTGCTGGCAGAACAGGCAAATTGAGTGTTTAGTATCATATTTTCATGAAAACAACTTAGTGTTCCTTAAGCTAGCAATTTGACTGCATGAAAAATGTTTTTATTAATGTTACAGGTATTGGCAAAAGCAGGCCATTAGTTTGGTACGTTTAGATGTAAAAAGTGTAATTGTAGTCTGAGGTGCTTGAGAATAGTTTCTTTAATCCTTTTTGCTAATGACACGTCTATTAACTGGAGCTTTCCCAAGTGATATTATCACCAAACAAGTTCACAGTGCCAAAAATCTGTGCTGGGAGCTTTGAAGCAACACCCGGAACAGTGCAGCTGCCCTTTGTTCCACTGCGTAAGGCTTCCACCTCTTCCAGAACTACTCATTTTCCTTTCTCCTTCTTTCCTACCTAGCTAGTGCATGAAATGGCTCATAGCTGAGCATCCTGACCGAAGTGAAGGAGGGCAATTCTGTGTGATTGTGCTGATTTGATTGAAATTCTTTATTTCTCGAAACAGTGTCAGTTGTCAACAATGATGTCAAGGCATAGCAAATACAAGCAGCAGCTGATGTTCCTGTTTCATTATTTCAGAGGTTTGAAATGTTCCCTCAGGCTCTGAATTTGTCTATAAGAAAATATGGCCAGTACACAGCTGTGTGGTCTGTCCTGTTCTCCTCATCCAGCCCACTGAATGGTTTCTTAGGTTCCCTAGCACGATCCGAGCTACAAGGATTTGTATTTAAAACTTCAGCTAGAAAATGAGACTCATATCAATTGAAAAATCACGTTTGTGAAGTGTAACATTTTCTAGAAGTTCCTTTTAAAGAGAACATTTGCCTGCTCCTCGTGGAAAACTGATCAGAATGCTGCCTCCGCTTCTAGATCTTACTACTGCACTTACCCCTAACAACAGAGATGACCTCTGCGCAGTCGACGGCTTCAGACCACTGGAATCGCCAAAAGCTCAGGCTGCAGAAAGAGATGCTGCTGAAAGGTCAGTGGGTCTGAAAACTGGTTTTGGTTTTCCTGGGTATTATAAGCAGATTCTTAAACTGATAACTGCAAAACAGACATAAACCACCTACCAGATGTATACCTTCTGCTTTTAGAAGGTGCTTGGATCATTACTGCCTTCTGGGTAGCTGACCTTTTCTTCTGGGTCACCGCTGCAACGTGATGGTTGACATAGAAAAAGCAGGTTTAGTTGTGGCTTATTCAATCCCTGCTGCTGTTGCTGATGATGCCACACAAAAGGATGCTGTGCTGGCGTTAAGGCACTGGGTGAAGGAGCACCTTGAAATGTCGTGTGTCAATTCAGCTCACACCAGTCTCCTTTTTACCATGGGTTGGATTTGCCTCCCTTAATGGCTAAGGGCACCAATGTCGCATGCAGCTAGTTCATGAAGAAAAACGTGCATACCTTACTACCTCCTTCCGACATTCCAAATTGTCTTGCAGTCATGTTTTCCATCCACCTCATTTGAGAGTTGAAACCTTTCTGGAGTCAGATAAGACGTCTGTTGCATGTTGCTCCGGGTAGTGCCTGACAGCGCCCAGCTCTAGAGTCCGCTTGTGACTAGAGGGCAGTACGATTCCCATAGTTCTGGAGAATCTTTGTGAGATGGTGTTTCACAGCACGGTGTGCATCTTTTGTGACAGACCGCAGGAAGCACATTCTGCTGAAAACAAAAATCGCTCCAAAAGGAAACGCTGTGAAGTCTGGGGAGAGAACCCCAAGCAGAATGACTGGAGAAGAGTGGGTGACTGGCCTGTTGGAATGAAAAATATTGGAAATACATGTTGGTTTAGCGCTGTCATACAGGTAATCCAATAGAAAGGTTCTTCTGGAGTTGCTGCGCTCTTGGAGTCAAAAGGCTTATCAGAATTAAACATGCAATAGATCTGTGGAGTGGTCATCGTATGCAGATGAGTGAATGTGACCGTGCTCAAATGAGACTTCTGTTTTTATTTGATGTCATTGTGATTTATTCTGGCCGTGCAAAGGAAGAACCAAAGAGCAGTTAAAAAAAGTTTGCATAAAAATAGGTACAGATACATATAATCTGCATGTACGTATGTAGGGTTTTTTTGGCGCAGCAATGTCCGAATGCTTACTGAATGACAGAAGCTTGACTGGCAAAGTGAACTGATAATTTAATTTTACTGCAGTTATTGTTGGCTCCATGATACATGGTGTATCATATTCCTGTTAATGGAATACACTGGCATAGATGCTTGAATGAATAAGCAGCTAGGCAGCATATATTATTCGTGATAACCTAAACAAGAAGAGACAACAGTAAGTGGAGCTGAGCAGTTTTGTCTCTTCTAACCATTTCACATCAGCAGATCGACATTCAGCATGCGTCTCCAGCTCGGAGAGGAAGTAAGAAAGCTTCAAATGGGCTCCTTTCTCACTGTGACTTATTCCTGGATGCTTTTTCTAAACCAGCGGATGCAGAATAGAATACTCTTTCCTAAAATGGTTATATATATCCTGGAAACGGCAGGATGAGATTTTGTTCTTTGGTGGGTACAGATGTGCTGATCTGGCACCTAGAGTGCTCACTTCATAAACGTACGTTTAGTAGCACAAGGCCATCGAACAATTAGAAGGTAACAAAAAGGCTGTTCAGTAAAAGAGTGACAATGGGGCATCAAATTGCAGTGAGTCAAATCCTCACAGATGCTGACTGGTCTCTACCTCTCCTTTCAGTCGCTGTTTCAGTTGCCAGAATTTCGGAGGCTGGTCCTTGGGTACTCCCTCCCACAAAATGTGCTTGAAAGTTGTCGTAGTCACACTGTAAGTTTTCATCGAGTAACACTGTAAAGTTTCCCTCTTTTGTGGTGTACTGTTCTGCTCTTCCTCTAAGCAGATTTAATTTGGGGCCCTCTGAGACTCCTGTGCCTATGTTAATGGCTTTCAAATTGTCAGGCTACATTAAAGACAAATTTGGGAAATACTTTTGAAAGACAGTATCACTGTAGAAAAAAAAGTCAGATGCTTCTCATTAAGCTTTCCTCTAGAGCTTCTAACTGTGGTGCAGGGAGAAATTTGTCCCATAAAACTTCTTTGGTAGCTCCAGATTGTTCGTTTGTTCACATGCACCATAGTAGAGCTGATACTTGAGCCAGTCTGAAGCTCCCTCTAGCCCCAGTACCTTCTGAGAGCGGTCAGCAGAAAGTGCTTAGAAAATATTTAGGAAAAAGGCATACATAGAATAAACCTTCGCTTGTTATATCATTCTGGCTTGTGGCCACTGCCATTTAAGAGACTTTGCTTTACTTGCTTTCATATGTGCTCTTTGTACTCTTAAAAATCTCAAGTGCAGACAATAAATTTATAAAATCACTGGCTTTTGCCTTCTGTTTTAGCAACTATTACTTCTGGCGCTCTTTTCTCTAAAGGTTTTGTTTTGGTTAAATTTTTTCTCCCATGCATGCATTGGGAGACCAGATTGCTTCCAAGAAATGGCACTTGCCTATCTTTCTGCTTTTGTCCTTTTTAATGTCACCTCTTTCCTTGGTTGTTAGCATTCCTCTTGAGGTATGTGCATGCAATATTCTGTAGTGCTTTGTTTTAAGGTGCTGCTTTTTTCAGTTGTGGGAAGGGTTTGCCTTTTCTTCTTTTTGCAATGCAGGGAAAAAGAAATATTGCGTTCATGCAAGAACTTCAGTGTCTGTTTGCTTTAATGCTGGGGACACGTCGTAAGTTTGTAGACCCTTCTGCAGCACTGGAACTCTTGAGGGATGCATTTAGATCCGCTGAAGAACAGCAGGTAAAACCGCGTTAAGAAGCCTTTTGATTTCTTCAAAACAGCACTTGCAGCCACGGCAATCCTATTTCGCTTCATCCTGCTTTTACTTTCAGAGGCCTCTTCCCATGTTTGTCAACTGACAAGCAGCTGTCCCTGTGTCATTTAGGCAAAATGTACGTGCTTGCTAATTAAACAGCCAGCGTAACAGCACTCTACCCGGTGCCATCTGGGTAGTTGGGTAGCGATCACAATAATTCCCTCTGATCTAGTTTTCAGATGAGCAAAGTGTTCATTGTCGGTCTAAATCAGCACAGCACTTCAGTTTCGCACTTCTTTCAGCTGGGTAGGTACAGCAAAAGCAGTCGGGTTGTATTCCAGTAGGTTTGTGAAACCAGCAGACCGTGAAAATGCATTCTGGTTGGAATTACGTTTGACTCTCAACTTTTGTCTCTCTTCTAGCAAGATGTGAGTGAATTCACACACAAACTACTGGACTGGCTGGAGGATGCCTTCCAGCTTGCTGTGAATGTCAAGTGAGTTTTTTTGTGATCTTGGGAGTTGGAGCTGACACCGAGGAGAAACAGATTTTAAATACAAGGCCTTAATAAATGAGAGGGCTTTACGTGAAAATTTTGAGTAAATGAGCGTTCTTTGTTTGCTGAGGATGATGCTCCTTAAGCTCGAAATACGCTTATGGAGTGTTACATCTACATTTCCTGCACATAAGCTTAGGACTTTATTCAATGCTGATATGGCCTGCAGAGTAAATAAGCTTGTTAGGGGAACTCAACCGAACTGGTGTACATGAAAGATCTGGCTTTTTGGAACTGCATTTCAAAAGGTAGTGCCTTAACTCTTTTTTTTTTTTTTTTTTCCCCCCTTTCCTTCCTTACTGTAAGTGTTAAAATGTGCTTTTGAGTATGAAAACAGATGAGAGGCTTCCTCTGAATTTTGTGCTTGGATAGAAAACTTTACTTTTGACTGTAGGACAATTCGCAAGCAAAGGCTTAGATTATGACTTGAGGCTTTTCTGCAGCCAACAGCTGCAAATGAACATGTGCTTTTTCTTTCTGAAACAGAAGCCCTGGGGACAAATCTGAAAACCCAATGGTACAGCTCTTCTACGGGACTTTCCTGACGGAGGGTGTCCACGAGGGTGAGTGAAGGGTTTGGTAGATGCACTTTTTAACTCCTTGGAGTGTTTTGATTTATAGCAGTGTTGGCACTGGATTTTGTTGCGTGTTCCTGTGGAATTGAATAGTCTTTTTAAACTTGCAAATAATCTTCTTGATTAAATTGATGTAACACTTATAAAGTCTGTGTTCTGCAAGCATTAAATACTCGCAAGTGCTTATGTACTGGAAGCACTTGTTTATAAGGAGGCTTACCCTGGCAGACGCGTATGCAGCTCTATGCGCTTCGGTTCTTGCAAGTAGCACCTCTGAGCTGGTGCTGACAGCAAACTCTTGAGTTAACCGGAGTGTTTTGTTCGCTTAAGTTAATTCATGGGTTTTGTGTCATTTCCATCATCCAGGCAATACTTTTTCCAAGATCGAAACCTTTGGTCAGTATCCCCTTCAGGTAAATGGTTATCGAAACTTGAATGAGTGCTTGGAAGGAGCCATGGTGGAGGGAGAGATGGATGAGGCAACAGCATCTCAGGCAGTGAAGTATGGACAGGAGGTTAGTTTTACGGCTTTTTATTGAGCTTTTGGTTGCCTGCTGCAGAAAATGCAACGTACATAGCACAGGGCTGTCTCAGTACATTCTGATAACTTAAATGGCAATTGTGAATGTTCCCTAAGCATTGAATACAAAATACCTGGGATCTCGTGTAAACGTATGTTAGTGTCCCATGGTGAGACACTAAGTCTGTGCTTATTCGTAAAAATGTGTTTTCCTATATAACCAGTTCAAGGAGTTTGTTTTACATTAAAAAGGTAAACATCTGCTTCTGATGCAAGTGTGATAAAGTCTCTCTCTTTCTGTTGAAGCCTACCTGTACCTGAGTAGGGGGAGAACCACTGCCTCCATATTTTCGGAGGGTAAAAGTACAGTGCTTAACTCTATGGTATGCCATTTGGAATTTGTATCTTTCTCCCTATTACAGTGTGTGTTTTTTTTCTTCTCATTTTCACTCTTCTGACTGTGCTGGTTTATTTTTCTTTTCTTTTTTTTTTTTTTAAATCTCACAAATCACAAAACAATCATAAAATACGTAGTTGCAGCAAAGCAGAAAGTGAAGGTGTACCATTACATTTGGCATCCTACATGTGTAAGTGCAGCTGGGAAGTTAGCTTAGGGGAAGACCGGGAAATAACATTAAGAAGTTTGCAAAGAAATTTGTCTGACGTAGAGGGGGCAGGGAAAGGTACCTCAGTTCTATGAGAACTTCTGAAAAATGTGTTGCTGTGGTTTAAAATAACAAAGGAGAAATGAAGTCCTGGGTGGGTAAGCCCTGTCCACCTTTGGACTCAACTGTTTGTTTCTGGCTTTCCTAGTTCCTGCCCGAAGCTGTTCAGATGCTTTTACAGCAGGTGTAGGTGAAACTGATGCAGGCTGGTGCTGGAGACAAAGGGTCGTAGGGAGCTAATCTGGCAGGTTCTTTTCAATCCAAGCTTTTTAGTTCCTCCAAATCCTTTTCCAAAAAATAAGGGAAATCGGACTGATCGCGGAGATGATGTAATCATTCCTTGTCTATATGGATAGAAGGAAAAGGCTCTGGCTTTATTTCTAAGAAATCTGACTGGCAAAACTCTGCATCTTAATTTCACTTCCTAGGATGTCGTGGCTAGAGGACTGCATGATAGGGGACATAGAGAATAAGGTGCATTTTGTCTTTTGAGAACGTAGGTGAGTGTACTGAAGCTCAAAGCATCAGTGGGGTTAACGAGAACTTACTTTCTCCTAGATAATAGGTGTGTAAATCATTCCTACTCTGTGTTTATGTTCTCTTGTTCTGAAGATCGGGCTTCTTCTCAAAAAGCTCTGCTACCTGGCCATTCCCTTCCAAAATTTTTTTTCTTTTTTAAATATTAAAAAAAAATATCCACCTTCATTGAAAATATTTTAGATTTAAAACAGTGCTATTGCACTTTGGAGCGGGGCGGGTTTATTGTGGCAGGACATCTGACATGAATCCTGCAAAGGAAAATGCCCGTAGCGTGCTCATCCTGGGTCCAGCAGGGAGCATTGTCTGGGTGGTGTCATGCTAAGGTAGGTGAAGGAAACCTCTGGCAGCAGATGCTGGAAGTAATTCTGATCCCTGGAAGAGAGAGAGGAAGTGTAAATTCAACCCAGAATTTTGCTTTCAGCATGGCTTTTTGAAACAGTGTGTGAAACACAAAGTGGGCTTCTTCTCTGAATCTCCTAAATGGAATAGTTTGTAGACAGACTGAGAGAGGATAAGGAATCGGGCACTGCTTGAAGACTTCTGTTTTGTTCTTCATCATTGCATGTGATCTGCATTGTAAAAGACCTCTCTTGGAGGCTCTTAGCTGACATCCAGAGTTTGTCTAGTGTCTGCTAATTTTGTAAGATTCAGTGCTGGACCCATTAATAATCCATTAAGCTGGATGCGTCAGGCAATGAAAAGTAACTTTCTGAAAGCTACGATGAGGCTTTTTCGCGGTAAAAATGTAAAATGGAAGCAGAAATTTTAATCTCGTAAAATTTGGCTTTCTGACTAGTCACTCCGTAAAGAAAATATATACTAAATCAGTATTTAAAGACAGAGAGACATTTAGGATCAGTCTAAAATCATTTAGGATCGGTCTAAAATGTGCCATTTAGCAGTCATCTTAAAACAAGTCCCTTTGGGGGCATTTCTGCTTTTGTTACAGCGCTGGTTTACAAAACTCCCACCAGTATTGACCTTTGAACTCTCCCGATTTGAGTTCAATCAGTCACTAGGACAGCCAGAGAAAATTCACACCAAGCTAGAATTTCCCCAGACTATTTATATGGACAGGTGAGTTGTTCTGTTGTACGGTACGTTTAAAGCTATTGCCTTATTGTAATTAAAGAAATTACAAAGGTCGCATGGGTGAGCAAGGAAGGATTCTAAAATACTTACAAAAGATTGTGGATGCTCGAATTAAACAAATCTCAGGTGGTGGACTCTGTTTCTCTCGTTAGGTACCTCTACTGCAGTAAAGAGCTTATTCAGATGAAGAGAGAAGAAATTAAGAGATTGAAGGAGAAAATTGGGATTCTGCAGCAGAAACTGGAGAGGTAAGTAGTCAGCTATCTGTATTTTTGTGCCCTGTGGGAGCATGCAAATGTTTCCTTTCAAAGGAGCATTGCAATAGAGGAGAAACTTCTAGAGGATGGACAGACAGAACAGGCTTTGTGCTGAGAAGTGTGGAGCGAGGAAGCATGCCTTCAAAAACCAACTCATGGGCTTGATGGTTTCTGGATATTACTGATGCTGTTACAAGAATAAATTCCTTAAATAGTACAATTGTCACTGTCGGCTGTGTTGACCAGTTTTGGTGGGGAAGCCCAGTAATACGTTAAAAAGAAGCCGTGTTATTTTTTGTATTAGATGTCCCCTCCAGCTTAGCATTTGGCATTGTTTTTTGGGGAAGAAAGGAGATCGATATCAAAGATATGGTTTCTGGACAACCAGAAGATTTTATTTTCCAGGTGCTTTGTGTGAAAGTCCTTTTCATCAGCATTAAAATTGCTTACAGGTTTTGTTTTTAAAACGACAGCTCTGTGAACAAGTGGCAGGCAAAGAGGTGCGCTGTCGCAGTAGCTCTGGTGGTGTCTGTGCTCAGGGAGGTTCTGGTGGGCGTCAGGAAAGCAGTGTATGTTTAGGCCCATGTGTAGCATCCTTTGGAGTCTGGCTAGGATGGAGTTAATTGTCTCCACGGCAGCCAGTTGGTTTTTGTGACTAAGATGGTGCTGACAGCACACCAGTGTTTTGGCCGCTGCTGAGCAGTGCCCCGCAGCCTTTCAAGGCTTTCAAGGGCTGCTGGTGGGAGGTGGTGGGTGCATCCCTTCGCATCACCTGGGTTTTTCCCCTTTCTTCCTTCCTTCACTGCTTAGCCTGTCTCCATCCTGACCCAGGAGTTCGCTTCCCTGTTGCTCTTCTGTCCGCTCAGGTTTAACCAGTCACATTCCTTCATTCACGCAACGCCTCGCATGTTTCTGTAGGTACATGAAATACGGCTCTGGCCCAGCCCGCTTTCCCCTGCCCGACATGCTCCAGTATGTTCTCGAATTCATCACTACAAAGCCAGCTGTAGTTGTTTCTTCTACTCCGGGCTCTCAGACAACACTCCTGCAGTCCCACGCTGAGCCTCATGTTTTGGATGTGCTTTCACAGCCAGACGGGTGAGTAAACAGAAATAAAAATAATTCGTAGGAGAATGCTTTGCTTTTCAGCTAAATGGTCCTAGTTTGCATCCTAGAAGTAGATTCTTTATCTGGGCACTTGTGAGCGTGGTGCTGTAACATCTGAATGCCTGTGCAAGTGGTCAGTGGCTACTTTGCTCGTCATTCGGTCCTGTTTGTGCAAATATAACACTGCATCTAGCCTGTTCTTTTTCCTTTTCCAGAAGCATCACCATATTCCTTGTCTGAGCAGCAATTCTGAGTTAAATTATGTGCTCTTTTTGGTTAGGCTACAAATTGTTTGGCTTCATCAACCAGTAAATTACTGCAATATTGGATTATTACAAATGTGGCCAGCATGGTTGGTTTACACTCTAAATTAAGCTGAGTACATACATGAGTTTCTTAGTGGTAAGGGAAGGAAATTTTAAACTTGCTCATTGTGGATCTGTGCTCACAGAGTTCTGTAAGAATTTTAGCTTTTATTTGTCCTATATTTTAATTTGGTCTGTTAAGGCAGAAGTGCATTTCAGTGTACTTGTTCACTTTACATTTTGTACTGTCCTGGAGGGGAAATCCTGCTCTGGCTCGGGAACAATTTTTGTTAGGTTTATTTCGCAGTCTTTTCCAAAAAGAAAAAAACATGAGAGAGATTGAAAAACCTGTCCACTCCTCTTGGATTTTGCTTTGCAGCGTACTAGAAAGGAAGGATACTAGGACTGAAGATGCAGTTTTCTTTTCGGCAAATCCCTCACCGCAGCAAAAATCGAGTATGCCTCTCCAGCCTTCTGGTTCTCCAGCAGAAGTGCCTGAACACCCAGCTCCTCACGTGGTTTCTGAGGAAGAGCTGAGCCTTGTTCGGACGTGTCTGCAGCGATGGAGAAATGAGATTGAACAAGACGTGCAAGGTTGGCCCCAAATGTATTTGTTGTGGTTTTTCTGTTGAATGCCAGCCTGATTTCCCCTTTGTTGCTTCAACTGGATGCTTCCTGACCTGCAGCTCATCTTGTGCAGGCTTCAGCCCTGGCATTAAGTGTATTTGATAGTTACTGCACAGCTTTCACTTCACTTTTTTAAGTGAAAGGGGCCGGCATAGCCTGATGAGTAGTCGTCATTTTTTCTGTATCTCTCTCATTCATGATGTTCTTGGCAGATCTGAAGGAGTCTATTGCCAGAATCAACCTGTCCATTGAACAAATGTACTGTGACCCTCTCCTCCAACAGGTAAGACATGCAGCTTCATTAGGTAGATATTGAACTGATGTTGCTGATACTGTTTTTTGTTAGTAGCTGTCAGTTTAAGTTGTCCACTTTATTGTATTTTAGAAAATGCCAATATTATGATGAAGCAGAGAAAGGATTCTTTACAAAAATCCTGTTGCTTTCTCCCTTAAAAGTCAGTTCTCATGTAGTAGGAAAGTTACCTTATGAATCACAAGTCTTGTACCAGGCTACAGCTGTCAACGTGTTTGTACAGAGGTCAGACAAATTCATTCACTACGTCTGAAAACTATGTCCATGTGAACTTGCAGGTTCCCTATCATTTGCATGCAGTCTTGGTACATGAAGGGCAAGCAAATGCTGGTCACTACTGGGCCTACATATACGACCAGCCTCGAAAAAGCTGGCTCAAATACAACGACATCTCAGTGACAGAATCGTCATGGGAAGAATTGGAGAGAGATTCGTTTGGAGGCTTGAAGAATGCCAGTGCCTACTGCCTGATGTACATAAGTGATAAGGTGTCCCGCTTTCTTGCAGGTACTGGAGCCAAAACTGCTGGTTAATTAGACATTTGTCTATTATCTTGTCGCTCTAGCCTGCATGATCGTTATGTTCCTCAGCTCCGCTTTGGCACAGTTGTATTTTGACAATGCAAAAAACTTCACCCCAGGTAGAAGTGAAATAATCGATTCATTTCTAAGTCCCTGATAAGGTTGAAAACTGAAGAAAGAACTGTACCAGTGAGAATAGGTACGGTACTTTACGCATCAATATTCAAGCTCCCCATTTGCCACTTCCACCGTGCATCTCTTGATCTCTTGCTGGTGTTTTTCACTTTGACTCTTTATGTAGTTTATATGACAGTGTTTCTTTTATGAGGGCACGTGGAACACCTCCTACTATGTTTCTCCCATTTTTATCACGCTTTCTGATTGGGTGGCTTGTTTTTTAGTGATATTGTTACATTGAAGCTAAACGGAGCTCTTTTTTTACGCAGCCTTTCCCAGGGCGTGAGTTATTGGTAACAGTGGCTTAGACTTGCAAGTGTGTTTGCAGTGCCAATGTATAAATAGTTATGTGGAGAAATTATCGTGCACATGGCACTATACATGGCAAACAGCTGTAGAAGAACCTAATAATTTCACGCGTGCTTCATTCTGATGTAATAAATAGAAAGAAACAATGGAGAACTGTCATTCTGTTCATTGCTAAATATGGCTGATGAGGATCTGGAGGTTGTTCTTTGTCTGTCTTTCTATGACAGTTCCATTTCTGAAATGAACCCATGATTTCCCCCCTCCCTCCCCACTTAATGTAATTTGCATTGTTCTTTAAAGATGCTTTGCTTTTACAATGAGTGCATAAGAAATATCTGGTGTAGAGAATTGCCATTTGCTTTTGATAAATTTTTTGTCTAAAGCTGATACTGCCTGGGGTTTGTGCTATTTTAAAACTGAATACTGAAGCAGATCTAAAAAGTGCTGAGAAATACCAGCCTGACACTTATGCTATGGAATCCCTGCAGTTGCCTACCTTTATATGCTATGTAGTGTTGTAGGTACGATGCCTCCAGCTGAATTGTGGATTGTCCGGCTATTGGCAGTGTAAATACTGTTCTTGGCACAATGGTAGCCCTTGCATAAGAATGCAGTTCTCACCTACTGCATCAGCAGGCGCTGTTTCTGGAATTCCTCTGTGATAAACGCTGCCCAGTGGTAGAACAAAACTGGATTTTGTTTCAGATAACTCTGTAGATTTGTCTTGATTCATAAGCAAAAGTGCAAAAATAATCTTAAATTACAAAGCCAGTAGAAAGTTGGGGTTTTTTTCCCATTTATCCCACAGCCAATTTAAATGGGGCTTTCTGTAATACCGTGCGTTTGTTTAGTCTGTAATGGTGGTGTCCTGCTACGATGTGTTTCGTTATATGCCGGTCCTGCCTTTCTCCCAGACAAGGATGATGGCCCGGAGGTTGGACAGTTTCAGAACGAGGTCGAAGCCTTGCCCCCAGAGCTGAGACACTACATCCAGGAGGACAACTGGCGACTCGAGCAGGAGGCAGAGGAGTGGGAGGAGGAGCAGTCTTGCAAGATTCCTCAGATGGAGCCTTCACCCGCTTCTGAATCGCAGGACCTCTCTTCTGAATCAGGACCAGGTAATGCCACGTCTGAATTCGTAAACCGTGTTGAAACCAGTAACAGCCAGCTGGTCAAAAATACCACTGTGTTGGAACCTTGCGTATATTTCCAGATACCTAGCAGAAACTGTTGATGAAGTAGCAAAGGCAGCTGGTGGAGGCTCTGTCCTGGCAATACAAAGGGCTGTTCTACTATTTTTGCATGTGCATCCTTCCAGGCTTGTCACCAGAAATGCTGTTTCCCATCCATTTAATCAGAATGGGCTAATCTCATTTCACTCCCAGACTTTTTTTTTTTTTTCTTGTCATAAATAGTAAGTAGAAAATGTTCAAGCGCTGTTCTCTGGAGTGGGAAAGCATTACTTGGCAATCCCTGATGTTGTGTGCCATACCCACTGAAGAGGGGCGTGCACAAGATCACGGTGCAATGCCTCCACCTCTGGGATGAACACAGCAGCTGTTGAATCCTGCACAGACAAGCTACAAATGAAAACGTTTTAGAACAGGAGAGGAGGAGAAATCTTGCAGTTCGTGCTCACTAATCCCACACTTTTGTCCTGACAGATCAGTCTTCAGTCTGTGAGCAGAGCGTGCGCTCTCTGTCCTCTGAACATGCCATGATTGCCAAGGAGCAGACTGCCAAGGCCATTGCAAACACCGCCGACGCCTATGAAAAGAACGGCGTTGAGGCAGCTCTCTGTGAGGTAGGAGCTGAGCCCTGGCCCAGGAAGCAAGCCGTTCTGCTCTTTGTATTATTCTTCCTGACAGACCTTTGCTTTTTCCATTTCTGTGTAATTCTGTAGCTGTGCCACATTTAACTCGGTCCCCTTTTGCTTTCCTGTATTTTGCTTTGGTTTTTCTTACTCTTTGTCATCTTTTTCTTCTTGGCCACAGCCCAAGGAGGTAGAACCAATGAAGGCCCAACCGGGAGAAACAGCCCTCACAGCTCAGGCAGAACAACCACAGGATGCTCAGGAAACAGAGTCTGCTGCCCAGACTAGCTCACAGGTCTCTGAAGTGGAAATCCCCAGTGTGGGGAAGATTCCCGTTAGATCCGATGCAGACGGATATAATGAGGAGGTACAGATCCCAGTGCAGGGGTTGATTACTGCCAGTCATTAACCTATAGCTTTGTAGTTAGCTGGCTTTGAGCTTTCTGAAGATTGGGTACGACAGTAGTCTGTCAGGGAAGCAGTGCTGTTTACAACGTACGTTTTCCTACTGTGGAAATGAAGAAGGCCAGACCAAATCGTTCTGTAATTTGGTTTCTAAATGCCGTCAGAAAAACAGCTCTGTAAAAGCACTCAATCGTTAGATCTGCACGTTGTTCCTCTAAGTCTTCTTTCTGGCACAACTATATCGAAATTGATCCTAGTGGTATTAATTTATTGACGAGCCTTTTTACTGTCTTCAGGTAGAGTTTCGTCCCCTCTCTCAAAGACATTAACAGCTAATAGCATAACTTACAGCGCCCTGGCTAGTGATTTGTTGAATCTGACTGCTTAACCGCGCTCATACCTACCCAGGCAGCGTTTTGGAAGTTTAGTCTCTTCCACAAGTGCAATTGGATTTCACACACAGGCACACCGAGACCGTTACTCCTTCAGTCTGTTTAATAGATGCTTGTATGAGGTTGGCACAATGCACTGCTCCACTGTAGGCACTGCTCTCTTATTTATGTTGCTTAAGAAGAGTGAATGGGACACAGAGGGGATACGGGTAGCGTGCTTTACGTTGTCACGTGTGGAATTTACAAATTCAGGGCTTGGAGTGAGCAGCTTTTAGACCTTTAAGTGCTTAAAAAAACCCTGCATGTAAAGCGCATGTGATAGATGGAGTAAATAGTATACAAGTGCATCGCAGCTCTGGCTTATTCCACCTTGTGCGATTTCCTTTACACTTTATCTTTCGAAAATGTATTCCTTTCTTCACCATGCTTTCTCTTCTTTCCCTGTCTGTTACCGTTTTCCTTGTTCTTGTTTGTTTTCCTGCTTTCGTGGTAGGTGATGCTGAGTCCAGCCATGCAAGGTGTCATCCTGGCTATTGCAAAAGCCCGCCAGACCTTTGATCGAGATGGGTCTGAAGCAGGGCTTGTTAAGGTATCTTATTTGTTCGCTAAATCCAATAGTATAGATATCTGTTTTCACAGAATGAAGAATCTATGCTATATTGACACGTCAGGAATGTGAAGGGAATGATTTGCGCAGTTTTTCTTCTAGTTAATGGCCTTTCTGTCCTGCATTTCTGTTTCTGCTCTTATTGTGACAACGTATCCTTCAGTTTGAACAATTTTTAGAGCTTGTGAGAAAGAACTGCTTCCTCCCAGGGGGAACAACAACTTTTTTTTTTTTTGACTTATCGCTATTTTTTCTGCTTATTCTTTTAGTATTGGCAGTTCTCTCGATCTGGAGAATAAAAAGTAGACTTTCTTTGTGTACCTTTCAGAATCTCTTGTCTGGGTCCTCAGAAAATAAACCAGCACTCGTGAAATTTTTTTTTTGGTCCTAAAGACGCACAGTTACTGGGACCTCTCTTGTAAAAATGTGTCCGCAAGAAATGTATGCCTTGAATGGAGGGATTTGAAAGAATAAGAGCTGCTAAATATTGAAGCCGGTGTTAGATTTTACAGCCAGGTAGATTTAACTAAAAATGCCACATGGGAGAAATCCCCCATGCTGTGAATCTACAGGAATATAAATCACAAGATACTTTTGCACCTTACTGCAGATAGAAGCATATCGCAATTGATTTTTTTAAAACCTCAGTACTTGCAAGAGGATTACCAGAACCCTCTAAGGCAGTGATATGCCCCCCCTCTCTGAAGGGCTTTTAGGCACCTCAGCCCTTTTTAAAAGTGCACGCTTTGTGCCTGTGCTTTGCCTTGGTGCGGATGCCTTTTGTTCGCAGTTCCAGGTGTAAGGGGTCTTCAATTCACCACTGGAATGTAGCCAAGCAGCAGAGACTAGGTATCGCCCACAGGAATCCCATTGCTACAGGACAGGTTTAAGCTTCATATCAGCTGCTGTAGCCTTCCCACGGGCAGAAGAATGGACGTGTTAGCACGTGTGTTTCCTTGGCAGGCGTTCCACGAGGAGTACTCCCGGCTCTACCTGCTTGCCAAAGAGACCCCAACCCCTCAGAACGATGCCCGGTTGCAACACGTGCTCATTTACTTCCTGCAAAACAACGCTCCCCAGCAGGTGGTGGAACGGACCCTTCTCGAGCAGTTTGCAGACAAAAACCTCAGCTACGATGAAAGGTTTGTGCTGTGGATTCCGGGATGAGAATTTTCTCATCCAGAAGCAGCCAGGGCCATTGTTGTGATTTTCTCCATCTCTGCTTACACGGAGCAGGTCAATTAGCATTATGAAGGTAGCGCGAGCAAAGCTGAGAGAAATTGGTCCTGACGATGTGGATATGGAGGAGTACAAGGTAAGGGAGCAGAGTGTCGCTCTTGGCCCTTCACGCTGCAGGAACTGGTGTGGGCCGAGGCAGCCCATGGGAAGCGGGGAGTGCGGCACTGAGCAGCCCCAGCAAACGCGGCCTTCGGTGGCAGGCCCGCTGGCAGCTCCCTTGCGGTGTGTGCCTGCGACAGGGTGCTGGAAGGGAGGATGAATACCCTGGGAGTCTGCCGAGCTTTGAGGAATGTCTGTGCAGGTGACCGAATGGATTTATGTCTGGCTTACGAGAGATGTTCAAACCCTTGAAAGGGTAAAATCTGATACGCCTTTGAGTTGTGAAGGAACGCAGAATGCGTGTGTGCGTGTCACGGGTGAAGCTGACGCTGTGCTTTCTTGCTGCTCCTCAACAGAGGTGGCACGAAGACTACAGTCTTTTTCGCAAGGTGTCGGTTTACCTGCTGACGGGGTTGGAGCTGTACCAGAACAGAAAGTAAGTGACTTTTAATTGGGTGTTTGGACAAGAAAAGCTATAGCCGAAAAGTAAAGGCCATGTCAACAGAACAACTTCTTCCTGACCCATGATGGCCAGTTTGCATTCAGTCTTGTTTTTGAGGCCAGTGGGCTTTCTTTTTGACTTGCCAATAGCCCCTTCTTGAATCCACAGTAAGCCTTGGTTAATAGTTTAAATATTATGCCGAGGTGCTGGCTAGCTGTCTGACAGTTTCTTAGAGTTTCCCTAAATTTTCCCTCTATGAAGTAGAGCTTTATATTCCCATTTCCAGAGACAGGTTTGCAGGAATGATTACCATCACTTTTTTTTTGTCTGTACTCCTGTTTTAAAATTAAACTGTCTCGAATTGGACATCATACTTTGTGTAAACACACGCTTCGGAGTACACTAGACTCTTAAGAATTTCAAGAGGGCCTTTCTTTTCCTCCCTGCTCTTTTAGAGGCTGTATTTTACATAAATAGTGAAGCGTGGAGAAGGACAGTGCCATTTCATGAAGGGTTTGTAATTTGAAAAATGATTTTTCCAATCTGGAAAATAACCTGGCTTTCAGAAATTATTTATGGATGGAAACAGAATTTAATTCTGAGGTGGTTAGCAGTGGTGAGCCACCAGATGCAGGTAGGCAAATTGACAAGAGGCTGGGTGAGAGCGTGTTGGAGCTTCCCTGAATTGACCTAATCCCTGTCAGCTGCTCTCTTTTCTCACCAGGGGGTTTATAAGCTAGAAATGTGTCAAGGAACCGAAAACATCGCCTTCTGCACTTCTTTGAGTGTTCTCTCAAAGTGCAAAGTTCCCAGAGCAGTACAGAAAAACCTCAACATTGGCATTCATGCTCAGGCTAAGTTGTGCGCAAACTTGGCTTTAAAGGGCTCTTCCTAAGATGCTCGTTTGGCACACTGGGCAAAAAGAAATGTTCATTACTCGACGTAGAGCATCTGTTCATTTCTGCTTTGGCAAGCAAGTAGTTTTTGCTGTCAGGCCCAATGCTAGTTACCATTCAGGACAAGGGGAAAATACTTCCTGAGCGGACAGGACCTCCTGCACTGAGGTCACGACGCTGGCAGGGCTTGTGCGCTGGAGAGCTGATACTCTCTTGTAGGTACCAGGAGTCGCTCACCTACCTGGTCTACGCCTACCAGAGCAACACCAAGCTGCTGCTGAAAGGAACCAACAGAGGAGTGAACGAGTCGCTGATTGCCCTGTACAGAAGGAAGTGTCTCCTGGTTTGTATTGAGGAGCTCTCTGCTCATCCTTAGAGAGGAGGGGAGGGAGCAGCCTGGGGGACATTGGTTCCTGTGGTGCAGTTCACTTACCGGCTGCTCGGTGTGCGTTGCCCAGGGAATCGGACCGTACCGCGTCCCCTTTTAGGAGCACGCTTAATTAACACGCTATCTTTTCAGGGAAGGTTCGGACGCTGCTGAACACGCTCTTGGGTTTTAACTTGGTGGTTGCGTTGTTTTCTGTCCATTCTCTTCCTTCCCCCCCAGTATTTATTTCTAATGTTAATGGCTTTCTCGGAGGAAAAGATTATGTCCTTTCCCACAAGGGGCAAAAAACCAGCATAAAAATGAGATTTGTTTTTAGTTCATGCTCCATGGTTGCCAAGGCTGGCGTAACTGTCTCTCTTGTGCCTATTACCGCAGCTTCTGCCCCTTACTGACTACCAGCAGTGGTATGGAAACCTAGGAGATAATAATTCAATGAAAGAATGTGCAGTACAGCTCTCAGGGGGTCCGGATGAAGGCAGATCTGGATCTTGGCATCTTAAAACCAGAATTATAAATAAGCAATAGGTACTCTGTACATAGATATAGTAAATTAGATATATGTATATAAGTACATAGATTTATCAGTTTGTTTTCTGTGGTGATTCCTGTGATTGAAGGTGGCTGTTCACCAGAACCTGGCGCCTGGTTCTGTCAGTCCTTGCATCTCCGCATGGCCGTTGGTGAAGGGACCAGAGCTGTGTGCCTTTTCTGACAGCATGCTGATTATCTGAGGTCCATGCTTGCTCTTTACAAGTCTGTCCCTGGCTCTCCCTCCTCCTCTAGAAGCTGAACGAGGTGGCAGCATCGCTGTTCGTAAGTTGTGAGGAAGCTCGTGTGGCAGAGGGTATTAGCATCCTGAACGAGCTGATCATCCCCTGCATGCACCTCATGAACAACTTTGAGATCTCCAAAGAGGACCTGGATGCCATCGAGGTCATGAGAAACCACTGGTGCTCCTATTTGGGACGAGAAGACATGGACGGTAGGGAACGGCTGCCTGCCTTACCTGTTGCGTGCTGTTCGTGGGCAGGGCAGTGTCTAGATCTGAACTAGAAAGGAATTAAAGGACCCTTTAAAACACTTCCTTAAATCCCCGGCATTTGCACTGTAGCACACTTGGGTTATTTCTGATCGTGAGAGGAGAAATGTATTTGAATCATCCATTGAATTACGTTGTAGAAGAATTTAATCATCTTTTACACTAAAGCTGCCGAGGAAGGATTCCTCTTCCCTGAAATGTGAAAAGCTAATTTCCAAAGAATGGCTTAGTGTTATCTAGATGTGCTGTGGTTTTGGTTTGTCTTACTGAACGGAGGGTTCCCCAAAGATGGCAGGTGACTGCTGGCAGGCTTAGCTGCAGAGGCATGCTCCTCTTCAGGAGGGAGGAACAGTTTTATCAGTGGCCAGAAACATGGCCAGAGTTGCAGAAGGCTGGATGGGGGAACAGATTCGGGGGATCTTTGCAGTTTGAAGAGGTTTGTCATTTTATGGCTGAACTTTGGTTCTGGATCACTGTTCTTGTTCCGTATTTCCTTCTGCAGCCTGGAGTCAGGCTCCCACGACTCCTCTCGGGTTGTTTTTGTTAAGAGAAATTGGTTTTGACCCCCTTGGTCTGTGTGTGAGGGTTTGGGGAATCATTACAGGGGTTTTGTCATTAGCAGGGGGTAAACTATCTGTAGGAAAATAAGGCAAAAACACAGAGGTTTATTCTCAAAATACTGTTGTAAAGAATGTAAGTTGGATAAATTTATGCTAATACGCAAGTTTCCCATTCTCGGGCTTGCCCCAATGGCATTTACTCACATGGAAGATTTTTAAAGAAACAGAAGTGGGCTGCTTGCACTGTGTGAGCTGGCTCAAGTGTCACCCCTTTCTGCCTGCTTTTCTTCATCCGAAGGTGCCTGTCCTTTAACGCGCGGTCCGGTGGCATTAGTGTGGTCTGCTTCTGGGGGACAGTGCTTTGCCAGAACCAGACAATGCCTGCCGAGGTCCGAGATGTTACAGGCTGTAACATTAAGTGACAAAAGCACGCCTTGTTTCATTTGAATGCAAAGTCAGTATTTGAGTGTTGCCTTGAAACACATAGTTACTGCTGACCTGCCAGCCAGTGCAGCATCTTGTACTGCGGAACAGCAATGGCCTGGTGGGATGTGGCACTGTCCCCGGGGCGGGCAGGTGACAGTGGGGCTTCCCTCTTTATGGAGCCCTGGCTAGGTGGGCAGGACTGGGGGACCAAGTGAGGCCCAGGCCGGCAGCTGGTGCAACACCTCCTCTGCGTCAGCAGACGCTGCTCGTCCCTGCCAGCGGGAGATGGGCGGTTTTCAGTGCTGGAAGATGATTCTCTAACAGGCGTCATAGCTCTTTAGCTCGCGGCCCTGGAGCCCTCTGCCATCTGGTCTTTTACTGCTGCAGTGCCACCGACTGTGTCATCTTCTTCCCCCTTGACAGCAAAACTGCAGATGAAGCTGGGTGAATTACTGCCCCGGCTCCTCGACTGCTCCACTGAGGTCATTGTTCTGAAAGAGCCCCCGAAGATCCGGCCCAACTCCCCCTACGACCTCTGCAGCCGGTTTGCAGCCGTGATGGAGTCGATCCACGGGGCCTCGACCGTGACGGTGAAATAGGCTGCGGACTCCCTGCCATGCTGTGGTACACACACTGCAGACCACCTGCCCACCCGGTGTCCTCCCATCGGGCAGTGTTTGAAAGGGAGAGGGAAGAGAGGGGGTGATTCAGATTCCAAGCTGTGTTCTTTGTATATATGAATGAATAAAAAGCAGTATTGCACTTTTGAGAGAAAAGGTTAAGCGGTAACGCGAAGGACATGAGCCACTGCTCTAGCGTGACACGCCAGATCCCTGGCAGCACTGTCTGCCGCAGGGTCCCCAGGCCATCTCAGGAGGTTCCTTTGCATTGGCAGCTTTCTAGAGATGGATCCCTGGGCCTGCGATGGCAGCAGGGCAAGAACCTGGCTCCTCTGCTGAGGCCACGAGCTGTCGCTGGTCTGTGGGTACGCGCAGACCTTGCTGTGCTGCTGCTAGCAGGAGTCCAGTTGTACGGTTGGGAGGCAGAGGGGGAGCAGTGGCTGACGCTCTGTAGGATGTGGGCAGTCATGCGTGCAGCTGCCTATTTGGTCAAGTCAAGCGGGCATTTGCCTTTTGTATTTTAACTGGCAAAAGAAAATACGCAGGAGTCTCCCTCTGAGAAAGGCAAAAGCAAATATTGGCGGTGATGAGAGACAGGACAGGACTGTAAGGCTTACCTCCCGCAGGATCCTGCTGCAGCGGTAGCTGACTGGTTCGGGGAGATCACTCCACCCTGGAGGATATTCCCCTCTGGGGGCAGCGGGCAAACTTCCTCCTCACCTCTGGTGGATTTGCAGTGCCAGATCCGTGTTGCTGACAACTGTGAGGGCTAGCATCGGCTCCTTTTTTGGTGGGTGGTGGCTTGGTTTGCTTTTTTTTTTTTAATTGACTTTCCATAAAAAAACATGCCCCGTTCGGGTTTCCTTTTGCAGGCAGCCTGTACTTGCATTTGAGCTGCGGCAGTTGTTTTAAACCAAATGTTCTGAGTACGTGGAGGGGGGGATCCTGTTTGTTAGGACTATGCAGACTTTTCTAAAAGTGCAATAAAAGCATTTGTTCTATGTTAGAATGAAAAAGCTCCCTCTGTGTTTTTATTTCACTCCGGTGCTCTGCCTTAAGGTTCCTTCTTGGCTTCAATGTGAAAAAATGGAAGGAGAAATAAAATATGTTGGCAAAATGTTTGCAGCTTGATGAAGCTCCCAGACAGGCAGGACGCTGTGTGGGCTCACGAGCTTGTCTTGGCTCTCCTGTGACGACAGCAGAGCCCTGGGAAGCTGCCGGGACAGGAATTTCACATGCTTTAGCAGAAAAACGGGTGACTGTGAGTGCAGCTAGGCTTGGAGCAGGCATGCGGAGAGGCATGTTGGGGTGAGGCTGGGAAGGCGGGTCCTGAGGAGATGTCTGTGTTCACGATGGGTGCTGGGGGGCTTCTTCAGAGTCGTGTTTTTCAGGGTGCAGAGTCTGTTCTGGAGCCCTTTCCCATGGCAAAGCCGCTCTGCATTAACTCGGGGGGTTTCGGAAGAGGGAGTCTGCCGTTCCCAAGCAAGCAGCAGTGGATAAGCGTTCACACTAAATTGGTGAAGCGGAGGGAAAACCACTCTCTTCCTCTAGCCAAAACCTCTACTTTCTTTATTAATTGGGGAATTGAAACATTTAATTACATATTGAGCTGCTAATGTGACCCAGTGTTATACTGGTACTCTTTTACCTGCTGCTGCCAGCATCGCTCTGACAAAGTACAGATTTCTTGTCAGCAGCGTAGGAAGAGGGGAGAGAGATACACACGGGTGAGGTTTGTTCCCAACGAATTAGATGTTTCTAGGACTTGTTCCTAGTAGAAAATTTGTTGTGATTAGCAGAGCTGTCTTTGAATGGAAAGTGTCAGCACGGTCCCACCATTGTGTTGGTGTGCCTTTCCCCGTTATTTAGGAATAAACAGCTCCTGTGGGAGAATCTTGCCTTCTCCCAGTGACTTTACAATACAGTGGAAGCGCTGTTACCTGTAGAGACTCGGGCTGCCTGTGTCCGAACAGAGCCATGCCTCTTCAGGTAACGGGATGCCGCAGGGCCGGGGCTGCTGCCTTTTCTGCTTTTTTCCCCGTGGTGGTGACAGAGGGCGGCGGGATTGGGACTCCAGCTTGCTTCTCGGGGTACTGTGACTGCAATGAATGAAAATGTTTTAACTTTTGAACAGAGACCCCAGGGCCGTGACACCGCACGCTGGGTGCCTGCGCTCGCCCCTCCCAGCCAGCAGACGACTCGTAACTTCTAGACAGCTTTTGCAAGGCTCTTGTGTCCTTCTGACTTGCAGGCAAGTAGGATGTGGTTTGGGGAGAGAATCCTGGATTAGGAGAATCCGGTTACTCTGACCATCACAAGACAGTAGCTTTGCCCTGTTCTTTGTGTTGCTGCCAGAAAGCAGAATGTCCAAAGAAAAAAATAGCAAAGACTTCTCGCAAGCGCAGGTCAGTGCCAGGGAAGTCATGATGTTTGGATTGGGCCGGGAGGGAGGAGTGTCCCGAAGCTGGAAACCTTTGTTCAGCACCTTGTCCTCCCGTTTCCCGAGGCTGTGGGTGACAGGCTCCAGCCAACACAGACTCTCTTTGCTTTCTGGGTTGGTCAGAGCTCTCCAGGAGAGCAGCTACCGGCGTGTGCAGGTCTTCAGAAAACACACTTGCTGGCCAAGGCTGCCGCCCTCCTGGCCCCTCTGTTTTACCTCCCTTGATCTTCCTTAGGAAGGACCGAGCACCTGCCTCACCCCTCTTCGCTCTCTGCCCCAAGCCCCGGCAGTGCCAGAAATGCCTGGGGAGAATCACTTTTCCCTCTCCCTGCCCACCCGCTCCTTACTCTCCGCTTCAGCTGAGCAAAGGGCAGGTTTCAAAAGGGGACTTTGGGAGGAAGGCGGACTTTGCTTCCCCCAGGAATGCCGGTGTCGGCTGGGGGCTTCCTCGAGTTCGGTCACGCGCTCGTGGCTTTTAGCCCGCAGGGATTAAATCAGTGGTGAACTCGGTTGTTAACTGGTGGTGTAGCAGCGGGCTGGCTTCTGTCGGGGCTCTGGGTGTTAATCCAGCCTGATGTTCCCTGCTGTTGGTCGCACAGAGGCGTGCAAGCAGGCTTTGTTTCTACAGCTACATCAGGAAAATGTGGAAAAAACAGTTAAGGAGACCCGCAAAACACTGCTTTTGCCTCTTGTGCACAGGTGGCCGATGCAGTGGAGGAACTTTCCACCCGAAGGTCTGCGCTGCACTTGGGGCTTGATCATCTTGGCCAAGAGAAGATGAGGCTGCCGCAGGGGACGCAGCCGCTGGCATCCGGCCTTTGCAGCAGGAGCAGCCCTCAGCATCACTGCGGCTCTCGTTCTCCCTTTCTCTCTTGTTTTCCACCTTTCTCTCTTTTTTTTCCCCCCAGTCTTCTCCGGACAGAACAAAGCATCGCGGGAGCGGCAGTGCTGCCCCTTGCAGCTCCCACCCTTCATCCCCACTTGTGCCGCAACTCGTGCAAGATGCAGCAGTAGGTTCAGAGCACAGAAACACACTGCCAACGACCGGGATAATTTATTGCCAATACATCAAAGTGACATGGACATGCAAGGAATGAGCTGCTGCGCTGGGGTGCCGCTGTTAACCACAACGGACTTGGCTATGGGGGCTTCGCAGGGGATGCTAATGCAGCCGGTAAGTGGCTCTACCACCAGTGTCCTGCCCACCGCTCTGCCTCTGCCTCGCCTTCCCGCACTCGCTCGGCACGTGCTGCGGGGAAAGCTGTTGCTCCTTAAAAGAGAAAAAGCAAAGCAGACTCACAGAGGAGGGAAGAAAATCTGCAGGGCTGCTGTAGGAATTAGCGAATCATCCTGTAAAACACGCAGGCACTGTCCCTGCAGTAGGACGAGCCGGGAGATGTGCGGGGTACGGTGCCCTGAGTCCCTAGATGACCAGGTCTGCATTTTTGGGGTGCGGGTGGTGGCCCCTGGCCGGACCCCGGGTGGTGGGGGGCTGGCGGCAAGCAGGGGCTGGCGGCGTTGGGGTCCTCATGGGGCAGGCACTGCAGGCAAGGAGCAGCCCGCCGACGGCAAGGAAGGCTCCGGCGAACCACCCCAGGAAGGTGGCCTCCCCAAATTCCCACCGGGGAACGATGTCAGGGACGGTGTCATCCCAGAAGTCAAGGACGGTGTTGTAGGCGACCCAGGAGACGGGTGCCAGGGTGGCCATCCCTGCTGCACCGAATGCCGCTCCCCCGGCAAGCAGGAGCCTCCGCTTCAGCCCAGGTTTGTCCTCGCAGGCTCTCCAGCCCTCCAGCCCTGGGGCGGCAAGGAGGCCACCCAGCAGCCCCAGCCCATTGGAAAGGCACATCAGGAGGCGGGAGACGCGCAGCTCGGGGGGCAGCGCCAGGAAGGAGCCGTGGGCCTGGCACTCCACCACCCCCTCCTCCTGGGCGATGCAGACCTGCCAGAGCCCCATGGTCCAGACCTCCAGCTCGTTCAGGTCCAGGTTGAGGCTCTTCCAGAGCGGCAGGAAGGTGGTGACACAGGAGGAGACCCACCCGAGGAGGGCCAGCAGCATCCCCCCCGCCTGCGCCTTCGCCCGCCAGCTCCCGGCCATGCTAACGCCGCCTGCTAACCTGCACGCCGGGCTGAGATAAGCTGCCCTGAGCGGCAGCCGCAGTCATTAACGCTTGTGGAGCAGTGTCCACCCCGCCGCCAGCCGCGTCTGCGCCCGGGGGAGCGGATTCAAGCCTGTTCCTCCGACGCTGGGGTGTGGCCACCAGCATTTTCCAGCCGTTGTTGGTTTTTCCACACTAAAAGGAAAGCGCGCCCAGCTCAGCAGGAAAAGCCAGGTGCATCCCTGGCCAGGGTTCCGCCACTGCCTCGCCACGCACGGGAGGGTTAAGTCGAAGCATGCAAATCCTCCCAGCTTCGGCCACCCCGAAGCGAGAGCCTTGGCAGGGAAAGCACCTCTGGGTAGCGCCAGCTCTGACCGGGGAGGGGACCCTCGGTGGGATGCGGGATGCGGAGAGCCAGTATCGGGCTCCTCTCAGGAGGGTCTGAGGCACCAACCCTCCTTTGGTCATTAAATAAATACGCGAGGAACTGTCGAGGATGGGGATGGCGAGGGACGGCGTGCCTTTGCCCGCTGCACACAGGTGGCACCGCTCACCCTATCCTGCACCCAGCACCTCACCGGGGTACACGGTTCTCGGTGCTTGACGTGAGCTAAGTCTTGGCTGGGAGAAGACGTCCTGCGGCAAAAAAAAAAAAAAAAAAGATGGGGGAAAAGGATGGGCCATGTCCTCAGGAAAATCCCAACTTTGTGCTGGCGCTCGGCTCCCATCCGCCCCCGCCTGCGTCCCCTCCGCGGGGTCCAGCTTGCAGATTCATCTTCCCTGGGAGATTAGCGACTAATCTCTCCTTCATCTGCCGTCTTGCTTATCAACGGGGGTATCGAGGGCCAGGCTGGTAAATTACTGAGTCCTCCTGGCACCGGGGGTCCGGCCCCAGGGAGCACCAGGGGCACCTTCACAGGGGGGTCCCAAGAGAAGGGGGCAAAGGAGCACAGACCACCTTCAACCTGCAGCACGGACCAGGCAGGAGAGGGGGGACGTTTTCCAGCCCTTGCTGACAGTCCTGTCCCCAGGAGCAGACGGAGAGCATCATCCCAAGGGCAAGTGCAGGGAAATCCACCGGGAAACCCCTCCTGCTCCTTCCCCCGGAAGGGCGCCCGCTCCTTTCGATTAAATCATCCCGAGGTAATTGTGCCTGTCATTGAGACAGATTAACGGGTGACCTTCTGCCACTGGAGCAGGATTGGTGGCCACTGCTGAGCTCCCCTTCCTTCTTTCCTTCCTTCTTTCCTTCCTTCCTTCCTGCCAGCCACGGCGGTGCACCCCAGCAGAGGATTCTCGTCCACAGCTGTCAGGAAGATGCCCGGCGGTGGCTGGGGCCTCGCGGGAGCTGGGAGCCGAGGACGACATCTGCCAGCCCGGCAGCTGCTCCACCTGGGCATGAGGTGGGTGTCCCTCTCGCCTGGGACTGGGGGGGGACAGGAGGGCGGTTCGGAGGCCGATGTCCTCCATTGCTGCACCGAGGACTGCCGGTCCTGACACTTTACAGAGACAGGGGATGCTCAGAGGAAGCAGAGAGCCCACATCCCCATCCCCATCCCTGCAGATCGCTGCTCTCCAAGTGGCATTTCCAGGAATGTGACCTCCTCCCACATCTCCCTGCATTCTCAGCCCGTCCCATGGGGGCTGCCTCTCCAGTGCAAGCTCTCCTTCCTCCCATGCCCCGGGGGCCACCCGTTCCTGCTCACAGCTCGTTAGAGAACTGCCACTTAGGGCCACATCCCAGGACCAGTGTGGAGCACGGCTGTGGGCGATCGCCCAGCACTTGCCCACTGCTGGGATTGCTCTCCACCGCAGGCAGCCACCTCATTCCTCGGCCACTGCAGTGCAATTGTGGCTCCTAATGGGCTTAGCCATCTGGTGCTGCTCTGTAGCCGCCCCAGCATGGCTCCGTGGCTGCCGGGCAAGGGCAGTCCCACCAGACCCCAGCCCATGGGGACGGGGAGAGGGGCCAGAGCCCTGCCCTGCTCCCTGCCTCCAAAATAACCCCTGCTTTGTGTCCCCACAGCAGGACCCCGCGCCCAGCCCAGGGCTGAGCCCCTGCGCCGGCACCACCATGGTGCTCCCCTGCAGTGGCGGCAGCGGCAGTCGGCTGGCGCCCGAGGAGCCCCGCGGCCGCAGCAACTCCATCCCCCTGGCGCAGACCCCCACCGCCAAGCACATGCTGGCTTACCTGCCCCGGCCACCCACCGACACCAGCCGGTACGGCACCTTCCCCCAGAAGGTATGGCTCGCGCCGGGGCTCTCGGGCATTCTTCGGAGGGGATGCTGCCAGGCGGTCGCGGTTGTCGGAGGCCATTTCTCACCGACGGGCTCCTTTCCGCCCCACAGCCCGAACTCCCTGCCACCCCCGGGGCTCTGGTGGAGGACGGCCAGCAGCAAGCCAGCGCCGCTGCTGCCAAGAGAAGCACGCTGATGCCAAACTACCCATCCCCACCTCGCCGCGGCGGCATCATCCCTGGTGAGCCATCCCTGGTGCCGAGCCGCGGCAGCCTGGCCACCCCGCAGCGTCCCAGCGATCCATCCCGGTGCCCGTCGGCCACCCGCTGGTACCCGCTGCACGCGCTGAGCGTGCCCAACATCCCCAGCTCGGCACGCAGCAAGACCCTCGCCCGCAGCACCGCTGCCCCCTCCCCAGAGGGGCTGCAGAGCCGGCGCTGCAAGCTGCTGGAGGAGGACAGCCCCGTGGTCCAGGCCAGCAAGCGGCAGCGGCAGCGCTACGTGACCAAGGTGGGCAAGTGCCAGGTGAACCTGGGCAACATCCAGGAGAAGAAGCGGTTCCTCTCAGACATCTTCACCACCATCGTGGACCTCAAGTACCGCTGGTTCCTCTTTGTCTTCATGATGTGCTACATTGTCACTTGGGTGGCCTTCGGCACCGTCTACTTCTTTGACGCCTGGGCGCGGGGCGACATTGAGCACCGAGGTGATCCCCAGTGGGGGGCCTGCATCGAGAATGTGGACGGCTTCATCTCTGCCTTGCTCTTTTCCGTGGAAAGCCAGCGGACCATCGGCTATGGCTCCCGGATGGTGACGGCCAACTGCGCTGAGGGCGTCATTCTGCTGATGGCACAGTCCATTGTTGGCTCCATGATCGACGCCCTGATGGTGGGCTGCATGTTCGTCAAGATCTCCCGGCCCAAGAAGCGCGCCCAGACCCTCATCTTCAGCAAGAACTGTGTCGTCTCCCGCCGGGACGAGAAGCTCTGCCTGATGTTCCGTGTGGGGGACCTGCGGGAGAGCCACATGGTGGACGCCAAGATCCGGGCCAAGCTGATCAAGTCGCGGCAGACGGCCGAGGGGGAGTTTATCCCCCTGGAGCAATCGGAGCTGAACCTGGGCTACGACACAGGGGAGGACCGCCTGTTCCTGGTGGAGCCCCAGATCATTTGCCACGTCATCAACCGCCGCAGCCCTTTCTGGGACATGTCGGCCGAGTCGCTGCGACGGGAGCAGTTCGAAATCATCATCATCCTCGAGGGCATCGTGGAAGCCACAGGTGAGTAGGCTTGGGGGGGGGGTTGAGGGTGGGGATGAGTGGCTCCCCCAGGGTCCTGGATATGCCAGGTGGGCTCAGGGGGCCAGCATCCTGGCAAGAGCTGCCCAGGGCCGAAAACGGTGATGGGTGACCCGGGCGGGGCCGGAAGCCCCCCCCATTAGGCAGTGGGGTGGGTCGTTGTGGCGCCCTGGCACGCTGCCTGCCAGCGGCTCAGCCATTGTCTCGGCACAGGAATGACGTGCCAAGCCCGCACCTCGTACACAGAGGACGAGATCCTCTGGGGGTACCGCTTCGAGCCCTGCATGTCCCTGGAGAAGGGCGCCTTCCGAGTGGACTACAGCCGCTTCGAGATGACCTTCGAGGTGCAGACCCCGGCGGCCAGCGCCAAGGAGCTGCATGAGCTGAAGGAGCTGGAGCAGCAGGAGCACTCCACACTCAGCTTGTACTGGGACCACCTCCTGCAGCCCTGCGCCCCACCAGGGACCCGGCCCAGCGAGGATGCTCTCACTGGGCTGAGCGTCCCCGGCAGCGCGGCCGAGGGCAGCCGGGATGAGCCGCCGGAGCGGGGGGCCACCACCTGAGCTGCTCCCGGGATGCCCGGCCATGCCCATTCCACAGGGTGGGTGCCTGGCGCAGGGTCCCGCGCCGACAGTGCCATAGTCCACCCTCCCTCCACGGGGCCGAGCCCTTCTGCCCCCGGCTGCAGCCATGCAGCGTTATTTTTGCAAAGTTGTTCTTTTGTGTCAAGGAAGACACGATCCAAACAAGGGTGATTGAAGTCTCTTAATTAAAAAAAAAAAAAAAATCAGCAGTGGGTGTTTTGTTTGTACAACACTTGACAGTGATGCCCCCCCCCAAACTCGCAGTGCTGCCTCCAGCTCTGAGGCCCCCAACACAAGAAGGACATGATGGACCTGCTGGAGCTGGTCCAGAGGAGGCCACGAAGATGATGCGAGGGCTGGAGCCCCTCTGCTGGGAGGACAGGCTGGGAGAGTTGGGGGTGTTCAGCCTGGAGAACAGAAGGCTCCGGGGAGAACTTCGAGCCCCTTCCAGTCCCTCCAGGGGCTCAAGGAAAGCTGGGGAGGGACTCTGGATCAGGGAGTGGAGCCA
>VYXH01012335.1:74250-86622 GCA_013397275.1 Burhinus bistriatus | reverse complement strand
CATTCCCATTCCCCCCCTTCCCCATTCCCCCCCTTCCCCATTCCCCCCCTTCCCCTGCCGCTGCCGCCATCCCCGGGGCGCTGAGCGGGTTCCGGCTTTGCAGGCGAGGAGGCGCCGCTCAGCCAGGATGACTCCGACAACAGCGTCTCCGAGAGCCTGGACGAGTGCGAGTACTCGGCGGCGGAGATCAGCCGCGCGTTCCGCTCGCAGCGGGAGCTCTGCCAGCAGCTCAACACCAACCACATGATCCAGCGCATCTTCCTCATCACCCTCGACAACAGTGAGCAGCGGGGCGGCGGGGGGTCCCGGCAGCGGGCCGAGCATCCCGCGGGGGCAGTGGGGCCCTGGTCGCGCCTTCGGGGGGCTGCAGGGCGCAGATCGGGGGACGCAGGGGGCGGCATGCTGCTGGCAGAGCCCCCGGGGCTCAGCACTGGGTGGGAGGCAGGGCAGAGGCAAATGCTGCTCCCCTAACGCCTTTGAGAACGCGGCGCCACGAGGGGATCTCTTCTCCTGTGCACTCGCTGCTGCGTTTTATAAAGGTTCCCCATTTCAGGGAAAATTCCCCAGTGTGGATAACGGGCTTCAACAAACTAACGCTGCCATCGGTAGTGCTCGGAGGCCTTTGTTGCCACAGACTGTGGGTGGTTATAGAGTTGCGTTTCAAAACTGCAGCACCAGTGTGACCAAACACGATGGAAAAGTGACAGCCTTAATATGCGAGGAAGGACAAAGAGAAGCTCGCTGTTAATAACTGCTGTCTAAACTGAATTATGACCCTTAAAAGCAGTTATTTTCCATGTAAGCCTTAGTCTCTTGTAAATTATAATGGAACACAGAAAATGCCCAGGACCCCCCAAACTGTCCCACAGCCCCACACCCTGCCCCAGGGCCCCCCCAAAGTGACCCATTGCCCTGAGACACCCCCAAAGGGACCCCTAGGCTTCCCAACCTGAAGGGGAATGCTGGGAGGGGGGCACGTATCGCAGGCACGGCTCTGCCCACCAGTTCTGCCTGCCGGCACCTTCCCTGCCGCGTTGGGCAAAACCATGCTGTTCCCAGGCGACCCCAGCATGAAGAGCGGGAACGGGATCCCGGCACGCTGTGTCTACCTGGAAGAAATGGCAGCCGACCTGGACGAGCAGGACTGGCTGGACATGGACAACATCGAGCAGGTAGGGCCACCTGCCCCAGGCGTCCTGCTCACTGTGGGGACAGGGACAGAATTTATTTTCTCACAAAGTGTCCTGAACACGGTCTGTTTGCCCAGGCTACGACGTTACTGGCAATGGCCATGGGGTTTTTGGGGTAGGAGGCTGAAAAAGGTTTTGAACGTGCTGCTTGGAGCCCTCCTCTTCCTGGGGGCTGGGGGAGTTTCGACTGGGGATGGGGAGGGGAGCAGACCCGCCTGGATGGCGTGTGGAGGGGGCAGACACTGCTGGCAGGGGGGCAGCAAGCCGTCTCTTGCGCTGCCGAGCAAAGCTTTGTGATCGGCATTCCTGCGCACGCTCAGCTGTGTTTGTAGACGCATCAGTCGCTCACGGTGCGTTTCTTGGAGACAGTAACTTCTGTTAGGGCTGCTGGTGCTCCTGAAGGGGACTGGAGAAAAGGGTTAGCCTGAGGGTTATGGGTGTATTGCTCTGTTACTTAATGAGGCATAGAGAGAGCTCTTCCGAGCAGAAATAATTCAGCATGTGGTGACACAGGGTTTCTTTTTCCGGAGGGATTGTCCCTCTGCCGGGGCCGTTTCACTTCCCACCTGTCTCTGCTGGTGCCTAGGCCCTGTTCACCCGCTTGCTGCTGCAGGAGCCGGGGAACCACCTGATTTACATGACCTCCGCCAGCACGCAGAACCTCTCTGCCGACCGGGACGCGGGGGAGAGGCAGATTCTGCGCTACCTCTACGCCTGCTTCCAGAGGGCAAGAGAAGAGGTGGGCAGGGGCTTCAGAGGAAGAAGGCGGCTTTGTTGCCCAGCTTTCTGCTCCAGTGTGACCGAGCTGAGGTTTTAACAGCCAGAAGCGGATGCCAGGGCCCCAACTCTGTCTCATCCTCCTTGCGCAGATAACTAAGGTCCCAGAGAACCTGCTGCCCTTCGCCGTGCGCTGCCGGAACCTGACCGTGTCAAACACTCGCACTGTCCTCCTCACCCCGGAGATTTACGTCGACCAGAATGTGTACGAGCAGCTGGTGGACCTGATGCTGGAGGCACTGAGAGGGGCGCGTAAGTGCGGCTGGGTTACGCTGCTAGCTTAGTGCTGCAAGGCCACCCTTGATGGTGAAGCTTGCGGGAAGAAAGCTTTGTCTCCCCTCACTGCTAAAAGTGAGGGCGGCATTTTGCTCGCAGCGTGCATGCACGCACTGAGGTTCAGCTGTTGGAGTACTGTGAGTAACAGTCTTGCTTCCCTCACTAGACTTTGAAGACGTGACTGAGTTTCTCGAGGAGGTCATCGAAGCCTTAACGATGGATGAGGAGGTGCGGACGTTTGGGGAGGTCATGGTTCCCGTGTTTGACATCCTGTTGGGCAGAATCAAGGACCTGGACCTCTGCCAGATCCTGCTGTACACGTACCTCGATGTGCTCCTCTACTTCACAAGGCAGAAGGACATAGCAAAGGTGGGTACCTCCACCCGATCGAGAGTTCCTCGCAGGCTCTGCCTGCAGGAGGGGCGCATTTATAGGGCCTAATCTGCCGAGGTCAAACCCAACAGTAACAGCTTGACAACACTCCATGCGCATACTCTTACCCCTCCCCTCCTGTCCGATCGCCTGTCCCAAACCCATCAGGTTGTGGGAATTTTACTGGGATTTTACGGAACTGGCAGCGTGTCCTGCTGTGTCCCCTAGGTTTTTGCAGGCTACATCCAGCCCAAGGATCCCAGCAATGGACAGATGTACCAGAAGACTTTGCTAGGCACCATTTTAAACATCTCCTGCTTGTTGAAGACCCCCGGCGTAGTGGAGAACCACGGCTATTTTCTGAATCCATCCCGATCCAGCCCGCAAGAGATCAAAGTGCAGGAATCCAACATCCATCAGGTGGGCTGCAGCGGGATGGTCCTGCTTCCCTGCATGTTTTAGTGGCTCCTCATTGCCTGAGGGTTAAAGCCGTGATGTCGGGACTTGAGTTCCACTGCTGCCTCTTTAATAATCTGGCTTGTGACTAAGCGAGTCTCGAAACCGCTTTGGATTCTCCGGCTGTAAGAGGCAAATGGTTTCGCCCGCTTCCTCGGGTTGTTGTAACCCAAGTCTCCCTGTCGAGCAAGTTGTGTTTTATCACAGTAGTTGTCTGAGCTTTGGGAAGAGGGTAGGGTGGTACTTGTGGAACAGATACTAGCACCGTAACTTGAGGTGCTACGTGAAGGTAATCTACCTCAAGTGTTGTAACTGCCGGGAACTAGTTTTCAGTACCTGTCCTGTAACTAAAATGCTAATTGACTCCCCAGCAGAGAAAGCGACAGGCAACATTCTCTTTTGCTATGAAAGTAAATAGCTTCCCCAGATGAAGGGTTTTAGTAGGTAAGGAGCGAAGCATCAGAAAGCAGGATATAAATACAAGAGCAAACTTGGGTGCGGAAGTGGTCATGGAGAGGGGCTTTCCCAGTCACACATTCTTTCAGGGCCGCTGTTGTGGCCAAAAATGTGTAAAGAATTTTGGGTTTGCTCCCCATGCAAATGACTTGCTCTTCACCATGCTTTTTGAGTACGTCCCTAAGTATTCTTTGCTGCCGGCCTCAGGATTTGACCCGCTTGTAACATGTGTCTGATGGGTGATTGATAGAGGTGTTGTGGCTGTGATTTACTTTGAAAGCCCTGCCCTCAAAGAGCAGGATGCGGTCTGGAGCCATGAGAGCTCTGAGAGCATTAACGACGGCAGAGGCAAGAGTGATCCCACCAATGACTCCTCCAACCGCATTCTGTTCCCCGTAACAGTTTATGGCCCAGTTCCACGAGAAGATCTACCAGATGCTGAAGAACCTGTTGCAGCTGTCTCCAGAGACGAAGCACAGGATTCTCTCCTGGCTGGGAAACTGCCTCCACGCAAATGCGGGCCGCACCAAAATTTGGGCTAACCAGATGCCGGAGATCTTCTTCCAGATGTACGCCTCGGATGCCTTCTTCCTCAACCTGGGAGCTGCCCTCCTGAAGCTGTGCCAGCCCTTCTGCAAACCAAAATCTCCGAGGCTGCTAACCTTCAACCCTACTTACTGTGCCCTGAAGGAGCTGAATGAAGAGGAGAGGAGGAGTAAGAATGTACACATGAAAGGTATGCCCAAACCTCAGGGGAGCAAGGGAGTAAGAAAGTGGATCTCCTCGGGTCCTTGTCTCTCCCGGTAGCGCCCACTGAATGTGTGCCAGTAAAAGGAGAGTTAAAGGAGCCACTAGAGAGGAGCAAGGGGAGAGCTGAATACAGTTAAAACACTGCCTAGCATCACCAGCCATCGTTTCATGTCTTCAGCGAGGGCCCTCTTGAACCCTCTCCTCACCAGCGCGGATGAGTAGGACTTGACGCAGAGTTGCTTTTCGTTCCAGGTTTGGAAAAGGAAACGTGCTTGATACCCGCTCTGAGCGAGCAAGAGCCAGAGTTTGCAAACAGCTACAATCTGGTGACAGAAAACCTGGTCCTCACACAGTACACCCTTCACTTGGGATTTCACAGGTAACTGCTCTGTTGCTGTGCTGGTCTGGCCTCTCCGAAGGTGTTCAGTGCACCACTGAAGCATGCGGGCTTTGAGAGAGGGTTTGTGTGTCTAGGCTTGCATCGTATGTGATATAAGTAATATGAATGCTCAAGCCATAGGTACCAGATAGCTCCCAGTGCTGTTTTCCACCCATGCACAGCCACAGACATCGTTAGTAAACACTCAGAACACAGAGTAGGGCAGTTGTGCTGCCGAGTACCTTTTGCGGTGTGTTTTGACTGATGTTTCAGCCTCAGGCTGACCGACTTTGGAAAGAAACTTTGTCCGCTGGTGCTCACAGTCAACACTAACAGTCCTATGGGCTCCACGTTATTTATAGAAACGTAACAGCCAAGTGCTGGGTGTCCGTGGGTTGTGCGGTTCCCCCTCTCCTCAGGGGAACCAGCTGCTGGCGTCTCGCTTCTCTACTAGAAAGTATCTCAGTGGCAGAGCACCTGCCCGCTGCGAGCTCTCCAAACCACCCCAGGAAACGGATTGTATGTGAAGTGGAAACACAAGGTAGTTGTCTGTTTCCAGGAAGGGATTTTCTGGACACCAGAACGTGCTATTTTTCTCAGCTTCCCTCTGCAAATCGTTGCCTGGATACTGTGAGGTCCCCGCTGATCCAAGCACCATCCCCTTCTGGTTTATTCTCTAAATATAGAAATAGACGAAAAAGTTATGCAAGTGGCTTGTTGCTGGGAAACTGAAAGTGTCACCTTGCAGGCATCTCTCAGGCTTGCTGGATCCCTGACCTCAGTAGCCTAAGGGGGCTCACAGCTGCGCCGGCTCGTTGTCTGCGCCTCTGTGGAGGTCTTTGCAGCAGTCGCCGGTTTACCAGGCTGCTCCACAGACTGCTGCAGTTCCTCAGTAAGGTCTGGTATCCTTCCAAGCCCTGGCTTGTGCTTCTCAAAAGGCTTCCCATCGCTGGCGCCCCAGGCAGCTTATCTGCAGGAAATGGTTTGGACTCACCTGTGCAGAACAGTCTCTCACAAGCAGGATAAAAGCATGTGCTAGCTTCAGTATTGCTTAGGCACTCTGCGCTGAACATACATACGTCTTGTCTCATCTCCTCCTTGCCTTGTTTTCCGAGTAGGTTGCACGACCAGATGGTTAAGATAAACCAAAGCCTTCACCGCCTGCAAGTAGCGTGGCGAGAAGCCCAGCAGAGCTCCAGCCCTGCTGCCGACAGCCTCAGGGAGCAGTTCGAGCGCCTGATGACCATCTATCTCTCCACCAAGACAGCAATGACGGAGCCACAGATGCTGCAGAACTGCCTGAATCTGCAGGTGTCCATGGCGGTTCTGCTGGTGCAGCTGGCCATGGGAAACCAGGGGACGGAGCCACTGGAGCTGACCTTCCCGCTGCCAGAGGTGGAAAACAGCGCATTGGCCTTTGTGCCAGGTGAAGCCGCTTGTCCCGCTGGCAGTCAGTGTGTCTGTCTGTGGGTCCCGCAATTAACCGCCCAAGCCTAGAGCTACTAATGTAATACTGCATCTAGAGTAGTTACGCATACACGGCCTGACTCCTTAAGATTTTCATAGCACCTGGGTTTCCTCTTCACTGAGGTGCTGAAAGGACGTGCTGCCTTTGAAAAGAGGGGTTCCAGAGCGTAGGGAAGGTCAGCCTCAACTTCAGAAACATCAGCAGCGGGGTCAGAAGCTCCAAAGAAAGCTGGGACCTCTGAGTTCACCTGGCAGGCTAATCCGTGTACCATCTGGATGAGCACTGGGAGAGCTGTCTGAGGAAGCACTTTTCTGTCCAGGGCAGGACACAGTGCTACAACTGATGGTATCTTTCTTTGCCTAGAATATTCTCTCTGAAGAGGGTCACTTTACAATTTGGGGCTCATTGAGGGGGCATACTTTTCGGGTATTGATGCTGCTGACCTTTTAAAGATCCCACTCACGGCCAGCTTGCAAAGTTTCGCCAATACCATATTGATTTACTATTCTCTCTGTGCACAAAATCCTCCTTGTGGTTTCTGTTGTCTGGAGATTCTCTTCCCTTGAGCTTTTTTGTGTAACAGTGCATAAGATCAGCTGATGGCTGCTGAGTTTCACCCCATGAGTGACCCGATGTCTGAGGGAGGTGAAGTGAATCCTGTGCACTACAAGTTTCATCAGGCCAGGCATCCTTCACGACTGCGGTGTTCCAATACAGCTAGTTACTTCCTGAGACTTCAGTCGGAATCGGAGCAACGAGGGGAGAGCACGTGGGAGGCTAGAAAAGGGCAAAATGAGCTGCTTGAGGAAGAACTCATGTGCAATCTCTATTCGCAGAATTCTTTGCTGATAATCTGGGTGACTTCTTCATTTTCCTGCGGCGTTTTGCTGACGACATCTTAGAGACTTCTGCCGATTCTCTGGAGCACGTCCTTCACTTTGTTACTGTTTTCATGGGTGATGTGGAGAGGTACGTACAGCCCCGGGTGTGAGCCCTGGGTGCTTACCTGCAGAGCACCCAGAGGGGAGCAAGCAAGTGGAAATGGTCAGAGGTGTCTTGAGGCATGGTTCAGACAGTGGTGAGGGTTGATCTCTTTGGAAAAGTGAAATTCTGCCCGCAGGAGGCACAGAGAACAAGGCCCTGCCTGAAGGACGTGGGCTTTCACACAAGGTACAAAGGGGATTCGGTGTCTAGATACTTGTTTGGTCGTACCGCACAGGAGCCTTGTCAGCTAGCGCCATTTTGGTGCTTGTTAAAGGAGGCTATTGGGATGGCTCTATTTGGAGTATCTCTATGAAGTCTGCTGCCGTAACTGGGCACTGAAGAAAATGGAGTAGTCTTATCCATCTTCCTGATAAGACATTGCTGCATACGCTACGTTTCTTCTGTTGGTTTGTTTAGACTTGCATGTGTAAATCCTGTGAACTCACGGCGGTGGCAGGAGCAGATGGAGATTTTGCGTGGTAGGCAGTTCTCGCTGGCCCCGGGAGATGAAGGCTGTAGTTCTTTTCTGACAATGCCCTGCAGCGTTGACCACAGGCAGGTGGTTTGACTTCTGCCCCACACGTGCAGCAGAGGAGAGTTATCCCCTCACCTCCGTGATCTGTTGTGTACTGGACAGCAGGCTCACCAGGCAAAGCGCTTTGGACTTGCCGGATAAATAGGAAGCGAGTCACAGCTGGGATGAGGCAGGTTTGCTTGGGAGCTACAGCTGACAAGCGAGGGCGGGCTGCAAGCAGAGTGTGCTGCTGGGGATGGAGGGAAGCAACAGCCTCCTCTCTGCCTGAGATTTCACTGCGGGCACTGAGAGCGTGCCTGCACCCCGTGGCTATGTGTATTGAGAGTGAGCTACTGGATGCCAGTGTTAGTTTTACAGATGGTCCGCAGCAAGCGGGCACCCCTGCATGGATGGGCACGGCTCCTGGAACATTTCCTGAACAGCTCGATCCCCGTACCCTGGCTCTTGTGCCATCCTATATTTGCCTTCTTGGTTTCTCTCACAGGATGAAAAATCCTCATCTGCGTGCCAAGCTGGCAGAGGTGTTGGAAGCTGTGATGCCTCACTTAGATCAGGCCCAGAACCCACTCGTCTCGAGTGTGTTTCATCGCAAGCGAGTGTTCTGCTCTTACCAAAACGCTGCCCACCTTGCCGAGGCACTTATCAAAGTCTTTGTCGATATCGAGTTTACTGGTAAGCGTGCAAGGGGAAAGATTGCCTTCCTTCTATAACATCTGCAGGGAAAATGTCTCCGGGGTTTGAAGTATATCGGTGGAAACAAACAAATCCATTTGCACTTTGTTAAGCTGCTCAGCTGTGTTAGGCAGGCGGCATTCCAGCAAAGCGTCAGTCTTGCCAAATTTCTGGCTTGTGCAGAACTGTGTGTCTAGAAAGGATAACCCCTGGAGCTCAAGCTTTTCAGCTCAGCAGTGCTTCTTACGGGTCCTCACCCATCTTCTTCCACTGTGGGATCTTTTGTACTGCTTTCAGATGGGTGACAGATTTCACTGACTTGCTTTTGCTCGTGTTTAGGTGACCCGCATCAGTTTGAACAGAAGTTTAACTACCGCCGTCCCATGTATCCCATCCTGAGGTACATGTGGGGCACGGATTCCTACCGGCAGAGCATAAAGGTGAGGCAAGAGGCGCATATCTAAGCGTAAGAGGCACATATATAAGCACGTGTGTGCAGCTCTTTATGGAGCGTGCAGATCTGTGTCCTGCTGTTGGGACTGTGTCACAGCATTAACCATTCTCTCATTCCTTGCAGGCTCTGGCTGATTACGCCTCAGAGAACCTGGAGGCAATGAATCCCCCTCTCTTCTTGCGCTTCCTGAATTTGCTCATGAACGATGCTATTTTCCTGTTGGATGAAGCCATACAGGTAGGGCTGCGGGCATGTGCGGTCAGCATCACGTAAGCAGTTATCACCCCCCTGAAGACAGCCAGGTGCGATACTGACCTTCTGTCCCTAGAGCCGCATCAGCTCTAGTCCCACCTAGTGCATCTGTGGGGTAGATACTTGCAGGAACCGATTCCAGGTTGGTGTGGGCAATGCACTGGGAGAAGGGGTAAAGGCAGAAGGGCAGTGGGGTCTGGGGTGCTGCATGCAGGGCACTCTCTTCCCTCCCCTCGGTCTCAGGAGGCAGGTCAGAACAAAGAGGAGCAAAAGGGCTTTTTTCAGATCCAGCATGAAGCGTGCTGAGCAAGCTGTGAGGAAATCTGCCTGTTGCTAATCTGGATGCAGTCAGCCTTTAAAAGACCTCTGTGGTTTCTGATTATCAAATCTCCGTGGCCTTTCTGCTGGTGTTTTATCCTAAACAGGCCTTTTGCCTCCAGGCAGTTCTCCTTTGGGTTTACAAGGCGAGTGCCAGATGAACTCGTGTCCCTGGTGTGCGGTAACTGTCTCTCCATGCCTTTCAGAGCTGCCTGTTGCTGCTAGGAAGGGCTTTTTGGGGGAGCTTTTACCTGCCATAGAATTGGTTGTCCGGAGGCTGTCAGATGAGACGGGCGATGTGGATATTGCCCATCTGGTTTTGGACTTTTCTACCGCTTGCCATCCAAACAAACGTTCTGTGTTTTGTGAAACGTGTGGTTCTGACAGCCTTTTCTAGCATTCTGTTGTACCTTTTGCATCCCGAGTTGGCCTCTGTTGGCCTGGAGCAGTGCTGAACAGGTCTGGCTTAGCCATCATTGCCCATTTACCTGCCTGTTCTCCCAGACGCTTCCCTGCTGTGTCTTTGCAGTACCTCAGTAAGATCAAAGTTCAGCAGATTGAGAAGGACCGTGGCGAATGGGACAGCCTGTCCCCGGAGGCTCGCCGCGAGAAGGAGTCGAGCCTGCAGATGTTTGGTCAGCTGGCACGCTTCCACAATATCATGTCCAATGAAACCATTGGCACTCTGGCCTTCCTCACCTCAGGTAGGGAGAGCAGCCCCTCCTGCCCACCAGGGCCCAGAGAAGGGCCCTGCCAGGGAGCAGGCAGGCGCAAGCTCGGTTTCAGGGTGGTCGGAGCGGGAGGGGATTGCTGTGGAGCTCAGGGAACTGCTGGTTTCTGTTGCAGAAATTAAGTCCCTGTTCGTGCATCCTTTCCTTGCTGAGCGCATAATCTCCATGCTCAACTATTTTCTGCAACACTTGGTTGGCCCTAAAATGGGAGCTCTGAAAGTCAAGGATTTCAGCGAGTTTGACTTCAAGCCGCAGCAGCTCGTGTCTGACATCTGTACCATCTACCTAAACCTCGGGTAGGTGGCAAGGGAGGGCTGGTGTGTGGGGTGGCAGGAGCTGACCAGGAGCCATCGCAGAGACATCTCGGCTAGCGGAGCCCCATGGCCCCCTGCCTTGCGGGGCAGGAGCCTCCCCTCTGGGAGCAGCACTAACAGCATTGCTCGGCATGCTTGCCATGGGCCTTTGCAGGCCTTTCGGAAGTGTGCTGTGCTCTTCTGTAACAATTTTAATTTAAGTTACCTGGGGAAGTGAGCTGCAACCCAGCTCACAGGGGTGGAAGTTGGGCACCATCACAGTTACCTTCATACACCCTGGGTCACTCTGGAGAGGACCCAAGAGAAATGCTTAATTGCAGTCAAGCTTCTCTCTAGCTTTGAGTTCTTCCCTGTGGTAACGCAGCAGTTGTGGGGACTGTGTTTCAAAGCTCAATAAAAGTGAATTCTCAAGCCTTTGCTCTCTTTTAATCCGTGATCCAGGGATGAAGAAAACTTCTGTGCCACGGTGCCCAAGGACGGCCGCTCCTATTCACCGACTCTCTTTGCCCAGACCGTTCGGGTTCTGAAGAAAATCAACAAGCCTGGCAACATGATAGTGTCTTTCAGTAACCTGGCTGAGAGGATCAAGGTGAGAACCGGAGCAAACAGAAGAAGGTGGAGCTGGTTCCTGGCGTCCTTTTCCACTGGGGTATCACTGTGTCTTTGCTGTGGAGCCAGATTTGTGGGGAGTGGGGGCTCAGGCTCTGAGGCTCAGGTAGGGCAGCTGGAAGGGCTCCTTCCCAGCGCAGACCTGTAAAGGCTTTAGCTACCACTTGGGAGCAAACCTGGTTTTGAAAGAACTGGGAGACTGAGTCTCTACAAGCGGTGTGTGCCTGCCAGTCTCTTGCAGACCGCCAGCAGCAGGAGGAGGAGACGTACGCAGATGCCTGCGATGAATTCCTGGATCCGATCATGAGCACTCTGATGTCCGACCCTGTGATACTGCCCTCCTCCCGTGTCACTGTGGACCGGTCGACTATAGCCCGGCACCTCCTCAGGTAGGCAGCGCAGGGCTCATACCATGATGCTTTTTGGGGATCTGTTTCACTTATCCAATGACTCTTCCTGGCCCGCCTTCCTCTTTTTTTATTTCTAGCTCCAGGACTGTCCAAGTAACCTCCTCGATGCTTTGTCTTTCAGTGACCAGACGGATCCTTTCAATCGTAGCCCCCTAACTATGGACCAGATCAGACCAAACACAGAGCTTAAAGAGAAGATCCAGCGGTGGCTTGCGGAGAGGAAAAAGCAGAAGGAGGAGCTGGAGGACACACTGAACTGAAAACAAGGATCTATCCCTAGGCCTACAATCACTGGCAAGATAAATGCCTTGCAGGGGTAGCGGCTGGACCTGCAGAGCATCCGTACAACTTGCCACTTTGATCAAGACCACGTTTAGTGCATTGCCACCACCTCTGGAGTCTCCCCTAGCACCCTCCCTTCCATCCCTTCTTCTGTCTTTTCCCTTCAAGACTTACTCTTTAATAGTAAGAGTTTCCACTGCACTACAGCTTTGAGCCTCTGCCTCGGGGGAAGACCACAGCCTCTTCTGCCTGGCCTGGCCCCCCCGACCCTCTATTACTTGTTCTTTGTGCGGCCATGTTCTTTTACAGCGACACCAAAAACCTCCCTCTGTTCTGTTCCTGTGTTTAAATTCTGTAACCATACATCCAATGTGAAAGCGCTGCCTCGGCAGCCCCTTGGATGGGGTTAGGTGCGGGCAGGGCCTGGCAGTGGAGGGTTACGCTAACTTCTACGTGCCGGTTGCATAGCAGGGTTTATTTCTCAAATGATCGTTGGGAACGGAGGGCCCTTGGAAATTAAATACAGAGCTGATCTTACAGCTGGCGGTCTGGCAGGAGCCGGGAGGCCCGAACTGGAGCAGAACCCCTTTGCTTGGGCTTGGCGCGTAGGGCCGAGGGCAGCGGCACCGCCCGGGTCCCGAACCCGTGGGGCTGGCGGCGGGCCCCGCCCGAGGTCCTGGCGGCGGG